>VYXH01005718.1:212723-372378 GCA_013397275.1 Burhinus bistriatus
GGGGATCTCATCAATGCTTATAAATACTTGAAGGGAGGGTGTTGGGAGGATGGCACCAGTCTTTTTTCAGTGGTGCTCAGTGATAGGACAAGAGGTAATGGGCACAAACTTGACCATAGGAAGTTCCATCTGAACATGAGGAGGAATATTCCTTTGAGGGTGGCAGAGTACTGGAACAGGCAGCCTGGAGAGGTGGTGGAGTCTCCGACTCTGGGGACATTCCAAACCCGCCTGGACGCCGTCCTGTGCAACCTGGTCTAGGTTGCCCTGCTCTGGCAGGGGGGTTGGACTACATGATCTCCAGAGGTCCCTTCCAACCCCTATGATTCTGTGATTCTGTTCCCTGTACTCTCTTACTCAGACAGCAGGGGCTCACATCTGAAGCTAGTTTTCTAGGGAAACAAACTCTGAACATTGGTATTGCTGGCCTCTGTCCCACTCTAATCAGTTTTGCACTTCTTGTACCATTTTAACAAGCTTCAACATACGGCTGGACCTTAAAGAGGTTTCCATTTCTATGTGCTTTGTGAAAATAAGTAAGGAGAAGCAGCCCTAAATAGTGCTTTTGTGTCCTATGCCAGTAGAAGGCTTTAAGAGGAATCAGCTGGACTACCCGACAATAGAAAACCAAAAAGATGAGTGAATAAATTGGTTTCAGAAAAAAAATAATTGCAATCAAGTCTTAGAATTTACCAAATAATATAACTACAAAATAATCTTCACTGACTAGACTTCATATATCTGCTGCTTATGGAATTGTTAGATCTAATTTCATTTTTAACCGGTTAAATTTTTTCTCATTTTGAAATATTGCTGTTTACAGTAAAGAATTGTGTTATTGTTTCCAGCACCTATCTCATTTACACTTAAAAATCAATAACAATCTAAGTATTTCTGAAAATTAGCCATTGATTTAAACACTTTTTAGCTATGCCATTTGAAAATATTGCCCATGAGGTTAATTTTAAGAGCAAAGTTTCAATGGCTTAACTGAGTAAATATTAAAATACTAAAAAGCGGTTTGTAAAATAGATGACAAATCATTACATCTATAAAATTTGCTTGCAATTATAATAATTTTAATTAATATTTACTTGACAATAAGGTTTTAAATATAAACTAAAAGTAACCACTTGTGTCTAATC
Organism: Burhinus bistriatus; assembly: GCA_013397275.1. Taxonomy (NCBI): domain Eukaryota; kingdom Metazoa; phylum Chordata; class Aves; order Charadriiformes; family Burhinidae; genus Burhinus; species Burhinus bistriatus. The sequence goes on from VYXH01005718.1 coordinate 213,869, forward strand.
TTTGTCATCTTTTCTGTTAATGATTCACTATGATTTATTTCCCTGAAACTTTCTAATACTTTGAAGTCATAAAAGGAAACAAATGTTCCTTTCAGTCTTGGAATGGCTTCATATTAATGCAGGTAGTGTTTATGTTTCTGATTGCCATCGTATACTGTATCAGCATTAATGTGACCAGGATATATATTTTGGAAGATTGTTACTGTTGCTGCTGCAACTCATTTCACCTCCATTGTGGAAACTTATTAATGCCATTAAAAGGACTTTGTTCTGGGTTCAGTTAATTCTCAGTATGGATGAAATGTACAGCTTTACACATAGCAGTATCCTTGACATAGCTACAGAGCTGGTATAAGTTAATGTAACGGTTTGTGTGCAAGACACTTGGTACTGACCTCAGAGACATCAAATTCTTCCTTCAGTAACGTTTGTATAAATTAGCAGTAGGTCTATAGATTTCAATTACTCAGTACTTACAGTGCAATGAAACTAAGAATATAATTTGTTCTATACATCTAAATTTAACCTTGACACAAACATGCACAGACCCGATTTACATGAATGACGTGGTTAGGGAATTCAAAGATTATATTGGTAACTGGAGAACAGTGATATCCTGAAAGGGTAAAAGTCAGAAAAAGTAGCTGAATGGCCAGATTAAATTAGAGAAATCACAATTTCATCTCCCCTCTCCCGACAGAAAACCTTCTGCTTTTAACTTTCCTCATCTCTTGCCAGAAGTAGCTGTATTTAGTCACCCTTTTGGATCACTGTGGTGCAGTATGGACTACTCTTAATTTTGTCTCAGTGAAGAATTATTCTAAATGATGTACTTATGAGTCCAGTTTCTGCTACTTGACCCCATGCAAATGGAAGAGTTAGGCCTGTAGTCTCTTAGGACAGACTGGAAGCTCATCTAAGTCAGAGAGCAGGTATTCTTAACATGGGGTTTTTGTATTTATAGTGAACAATGGTAATCTAAGCCTGAAACAATATCTAGAAAAATGGGAAACACAACTGATGCTGTCTTTCATCCAGTTATGTGGACTGAAAATAAATCTTTATCAGGTTTTTATATCTAATGAGACTATAATAACTACTCTTATATTAAGCTTTTTCCAAGAAAAGAATCCACACCTTTGCTTATGCCTGCAAAGAACCATGTAGTTCACAATGCCCTATAAATAAGGATATTGGATGTTTCTTGAGCCTCTACCTTGACTGTTTCAGCTAACTAAAATTGAAAGTTTATTTTAAAGTATACAGCATTCTCCACAGAAGTGATATTTATGCCTCTCACTTTCAAAATACATTTTATTCTCTGTTCCATAAATAACAATTTGTTGTGATTTGGATCTAATGATGTTTGCTAAAATTTCCTATGGGTGGTAAATATTTTCCCATTTTCTGTAGCTGTCATTAAACTGTATTCCCTGTCCAGAAAATAACAAAAGATGATAGCACAAAGTACCTATCTGGGTCATCACAATTAAATTGTACAGAAATAGATAAAAGAAAACTTAAAAGAAAATTGGTTCCTTTCCTCTGCAGAGACTTGTTCCTGCAGGTTTTCCTAAGGATGGGCATCTTCAGTCTTTAAAACCAGATACTGTGCTGAAACTATGTCGCAGAATAAAAATATTTTTGTACAGTAAATACAATTTGCAAACCTGAGTACTGCAGCTGTTATAATCATCATGAAAACCTCAGCATGGAAAGGTTGTTTCCTTCTCTGACACTGGGACCACACTTCCATGCACATATATCCTTTGCATTGGGAGATACGAAGTTGTGCTGGACAAGTTGGTTGGTTTTTTTGGTTTTTTTTTCTTCTCCCTTATGCACAAAGGAATAACCTCTTCCTAATATAAGCATATCACTGATTATTTCATAATCACTAATGTATTTAGCTTTGTAATACTTCTCCTTAAAGTAAAAACAGCATAATTTTTTAAATAGAGAGGTATCAAAAGATACAGATATGCATCTAGTAATAATTTCAACATTGCATAAACAATTCAGTTACAGGCCTATCTGCAACAGCAGATGCCCAACCCTCAATTCAAAGGTCTACTAAATTTTATGTAGAACGTAAGAAACAAGTGGTAGAAAACTCATATTTAATTCTTAGTTTCAGGTTGAATGACCTGTTTTTCATTCAGGCATGATAATATCAAAATCATTGAGCTCTTTCTCTGATTTTCATGTGGTTCTGGTGAGCTTTTTCACTGGTATTAATGTTGCAATCCCTGTTATATGGATGCAGAAGTGCTTCCAGTTTTACAGTCAGGTATTTAATCTTGAGGAAATCCATTCTGTATAACCTAATGTTGTGGTTTGACCTTATACAAGCATGTCAAATTCAGATTAATTAAATTTGTACTTTTATATTTACACAGTCCCTTAGAAGTTTAAGATAATCCCTTCTGCCTCACTCAGATTTTACCATCTCTGTATGCCTGTGGTAAGCAAGATAGAGTGAACAGAACTCCTAACATTTTGCATGGCTTCTTGAATCAGAAGGGGTTGAAAACTCAGAACAAAAAATTGGTACAGGATGTCAGAGGACATTAGATTGCTTTCTTATATGGGTAATCCTACTTGTAAGATATTGTTTTCAGGGCTGAATGAAGATAACAGGCAAGACTTAGTTACTCCTCTAGTTTATAGGTGATATGTTGATAATATATACATATATGTACTAACTTCATCATAGTTTACTTTGTAAGTTTTACCAGCTAAACTTGGGGACGAAATACAGGACTGTCTTTTAATGCATTGATTTCATTTTCTCTGTGAAGTAATGCAGTATCAGAACTCTAATATCAGCCGTCTCCCCCAATGCAAATCACCAAGAAAATGAATTCTGGATGTGCTCGCTAATCCTCAAAACAAACTGAATTTTAATGGGACATGAAAATGAGCATATTAGAACAGAGCAGACTTTTGGCCCAGCACTGAACCTAGGAAGTAACAAAACCCTGAGAGGAAACCTCAGAAACAATACTGGAGACACGTACGGATACGGTGGAAAAGATTTCTCTCTGGAGTTGCACAACAAGGTTATAAACTAAGCAATGTTTTCGTTATTCATCCACAAGGCCAATGATTAGAGATAAGTAGCCTTCACACTCCTGCTCAATCTGCAGATACCATTACAAAGAATTTTCCCATGAGTATCAACTACATATATGAGGGATAGATCTATAGCACACAAAGTCTTGAAGCAATTTACAACTTAGGCATTAAATTACTGGAGAGTTAAAATAGAAAGATATCCGTGGAGAAGGAATACCTTGGTCAAAAAAACTACATGGCAAGATACCTTTACTTCTTTTTCATAACTATAGAATTTGTCAATTAAGTTATTCAGCTGCTATGGCAATTTATGGCTCAGTGTGAGGAGAACTCAGCACAACGCTCCACTGCTGAGCTATTTCCCCCACCGATTTTAATGTCCACCCTCATCAAACACTTACTGTAATCACATGGAAGGAATAACTAGTTTATAAACTATGGAAAATAGTGTGTCTCTAATGCATGTAGTCAGGGACTGTGGGATACAAATGTTCCACTTCTTACACTATAGTGTCCTGACTGTGTATGCTGGGAATAGGCAAGGAAAATTACTATTAGTTAGACAAAGAATTGAAAAAATTACTATATACTTATTGCCATCAGCTTTAAATGGAAATTATATGAGCTTTTTACAGGCAAAATAAGGTAAGCAAAATATAGTATTATGTCATCATTTATTAATGAAATGAAGGGGAAAATATCTATGTAGTTCAAGTATCCATGAGCCCTCTTGGTCTTTTAGCATTTCTTCCTTGACCTGGACTTTATTACATTTTGTTGTATTTCTTCTTGATTGGTTTCAATGAAATAGATGTTTTCAACATAAAGCAATGCTCTCACCCCAAATAATTTGGACTATTAGAGACAAAAAATCAGAATGAAGATAGCAAAGTAGGAGCAAATGTACACTTTTAAATAATTTCAGTTTATCATGGGTACATTTAAAAGAGATCTTATCAATTCAACAGTAACTAGCAACTGAAGTGCTTATTAGGGACAGCGATTATGATAATCCATGAAAACAACTGAAACATTTTGTAAAACAAATGGTTTACACATACAGTGAGCTATTACTATTATACAGAATGTATTTTGTTCCTATACTTCTTTAAGAGGTTTATTTTTTTCCAACCAACACAGGTTCTTTCTATTGAGAGATTTTTAAAACTAGCTTTTCACAATATTAAATGCAGCAAGTTCATATATATTGCATGTCTACTGACTGTCTGTCTGTTTAAATTGGGTCTTCCCTCCACTACAAAATAATGGGAAATAAAATCCATTGAGAACTATTAAACACAAAGGAATACATCTTAACTTTATAAATTTCCAAGGGACTTGACTGCAGAATGTACCAAGGAAGTTTTACTGCATAATTACCTTCTTTCATATTCTTCTCCAAGAATTTAATTTACTGACTAACAAAGCATGCAGGAGGTAGGCCAGTTTAACTTTTACTATGCTTCATTATTTGGCCTGTAATAGCAATGTGAGGAAAATAACATATTTTAACAAATGGTTAGCATTTCCAAACAGCAAAAAACATAGGTATAATGTGATTCATGCCCAGGCTATGTTTATGGCGGTAAGAAAACTTGCACTATTTTCCCATGATAAAGAAAAAGTGAGATGAGAACATAAATTACCACTTCCTAAGAAAATAATTACTCTAAAAACATAAATTGTTGTAAGGAATCCATGCAGGCCCATTAAAGGAATTAACTCGTGTTTGCCCAATGTACACCTGAGAGGATGAATATGTTTATGTGAACTTGTTATGCAAAACGTTTGCTTTCGAACAATGTGTTGTTATTAAATCACTAGCTGCAGAGGATTCATAAATCTAGGAAGGATAGTTAGTGGCCATTTTGTCTTCTGTGCTGAAATTGGTGAAAGCTTGATATTACTGCTTTTAGTCCTTCTCAGGTGATTTCCTTCTGTTCTTCAGCAAAGATTCTGATGTACAAGCATCCTGGTAAAATAAAACTGTGTGTTTTCTTATGTTTCTTGGTGAGAAGAGGTGAATGTATGCAAACTGATGTGCAGACACTTGTTTTGTGTTCTTTGGTACTATAACTTGACAGAGCTAATGAAGACAAATAGTTTCATCCAGCAGCTCTGCATGTGTTGGGTTTTTTTAACTCATTTGCAGCTCTTCATGGTCTTGTTTTGCATTAGGATGCCTGTGGAAATACTATGAGCATAGTGTTATTTCCTTCACATTCTTTATTCTATTAGCAAGGTTTCCACTTCTTAAGCTTTCCTCTTCACAGTTTTGGTGGGTTATATAGGAAAGAATATAAAAAGTAACAGTGCTACTAGCATGAATAAAAAAAAAAATAATCTTTGGTATCTGCTGAGCTATACACATTGCTCTCTAATTCTTTAATTTCAGGTTGAGTTTGGTGGGGGGTTACATACTTAAATGCAGCTTCCAAAGGGTTTTTTGCTTTGTTTTGTGTCTTTGTGTTTCACAAGGTGGCATAATGGTAGGAATTAAAGCATAAGTCAGAAATATGTGAAAGTAGGTTTTCTCTCTTTTAAAACTTTGAGATACAATAATGATTTCAAGCAACCCTCATGGAGATACATAGCTTCTTTCCTAATGTAAACTGTTATCAAAACAAACTAGTTTTTATAATGCTAAAAGGTTCAAGAAAATGTGCAAAGTTCTGTGGAAAGTTTAGGCTATGTTATGTTTTATATATATTTATCCTAAGATAAAGATTGGATATCAACTCAGTGTGAGCAGAAGAATGTTAGAGATCAATAACCATTTACAAAATGATCCCCAACTAGAAGTGTAATAAAATTGTCATTTAAAGTGAAAAACAATGGTAAGTCATTAGATCTAATTTAGACGCTTAAAAGTTGTGGCTAAACCTTAACCAGTCAGCCAAAAGTCTTTTTATACCCAACATATGGAAAGAAACAGTAGTTGAGGGTAATTCACTTGGTCCTCCTAAGATGTTAATCTGAAGACAAGATGAAAAAGTATGCAGAGGTGCCCTTTTGGCTCCTTTGCGTATAAAGGAAACATAGAATAACTAGCCCAGGCTTAGAAGCAAAACTTTTAGATGCCCAAATCAGGTCACAAAAATCCCGTCAAACATAATCAGTGGAAAACACACACCACTCCTTGGTTCACTTTTTCACAGTAGACATTTCTAATCCCTTCTGAGGTGTTGTGGGTTTTTTTTTTCCTTCTTTTTTAAAATATAAAAAACTATGAAAAGTATCTCCTTATAAGAAAACAGATCTTACTGAGCACTGAATTTTAAAAGATCAAATCGGTTAGGGATAAAATAATTTCAACATTTAGGACACAGGCTGAAGTTTCAGATCAGATCTTTTTTATTATCTGGCTATTCAATGGCCTGCAAGTCAAATAAGATTAACTTTCAGGCCACTTTGTAAAACGCATTTGGTGGAATACATACGAACATCCATATAGTTTATGATTGTCATAAACAATTGCTATGAGCTGTCATATAAGTCTCAGCAGGGAGATGGATGAATTAGCATGGAAGCAGTTGTGTTGTTAGGACTTATTCTTCCTTCCCCCCAGTCCCCTAAAAACATTAACATTTATGTTTGTTTTTGTTTAAATTACACAGATCTGAAAATCTCTCTGGATATTGTAGTACCAAGAAAACTGGTCTTAAAAATATCATCACACTATACAGTGGGAGCTTTAGCTCAGCAGTTTCATTTGCTTATTCTCCTCCAGCAATGAAGTTTCCTTGCTGGGCTGAGGTTTCTGTGCTCGTTGTATTTCCTTCATCTGTTACAGTTCACTACCACTGCCCAACGACTTGGTCATGTCCCATGGCTTCTGTAGTTGTTTAATTTTGGAGAAAATCCACTACCTTCATGGTATGCAAAAAACTTTTTTGTAGAAGAAAAAAGTAATGCATTAAAGTTTTCTATTTAAATTACTTTTGGAGCATAATATTTTGTCCAATCATGGAAGCCTTCAGTCCACCTAACAATTATGGCAAACTCATTGAAATGAACTATAGGGACCTGATATATGGATAAGAAGGATCCTTGTGTAAGATGCCAAAATGAAAAGTTTCCAAGACATTATTATGAATAAAATACTGGTCTATGCTGTGTTATTCAGCACTGAGATTCTGAGTAATGCATTAATTTAAAACAGCTGCTGTCTGAACTTAGAAGTATATTTTTTGTCACAGTTAATGGGCAACAGCACAGATGTAAGAACTTTCATACAAAAATCTGTTTATATAATTTGATTACAACTTTTTTCTTTTTTGCAGTACAGCTGAATATCAGTTCTGAATTAAGTGCTTTAATACACTACTGAGTCATCACTACAGATACCTTGGTAGCAAGACCAGGGACATTACTACAATAATTTTAACTGGAAAACTTGCTTAAAATTTTCACTGAAATCAATAGATTTACATCAGATTCACACTCAAAGAAGACGTCGGAGCTTTCTTTATCTATGTTTAATTGTGGACACAAGCTAAGAATACTACCTAGTTTGTCTGAGATGATGAGCTACTAAACTTTTCCTAGCATGTTCTGAATTCATGTAGCTTTGGGAAATATTACATTTGGGAAAAACAAAACAAAACAACAACAAAACTTTTATGGAATATTGAAAATAAATATTTATAAATTATATTTCTAGATAATGCATCATTACTGAAAAAAGAAGTGACATTTTAGAACACAAGCTAATCACGCTTCCACTCTTCCTAGAATAGGTTTTGTCCTTCCTATATCTTTATAGAAACAAGGTGGTACAAAAAGTAAGTTTTTGTCTCACAAATAGTTGGACGGAGAGGCAAAAAAAAATATGTTTTCCCTGAAAAGCAAAGAATCCTAGGTAATAAACAGATTTTAATTCTAAAATATATTCTAGGCCTGTATATTTGAATTAGATTCTTAAATGTCTAGTGAAACAGTACCAAAACAATTTGATGTCTTAAAGCTAGTCATTCAAATATAGACACTGGTTTAGGAAAAGAATCTTACAGCTTTGTAAGATTTTCTAGAATGTCTCTACACTGCTTAACAAATTAAGCTTACAGAGACCTAGACATAGCAAACCTTTTGTCAGTATTTGATGAAGCAATTGTATTTCCTAAACTCTAAATTCATCAAGAGGATAAATAATTTTTCAACAGAATAAAAGATATGTCTAGTCCTAGTGTGGTATTTCAGGGTAAGGGGGTGTTCTCAATTATTTCTTCTCCCAGAATGGATTGAAAACAGCTTTTGGAGGCTACTTCTCAACCATCTGCTATAAAGAGAATGAATAAGAATATAGTCCCCTCTCTTCCACTCAGCTGACAAATTATTAGTTGTTGGTCTCAAATAGGTGGTCATACTGCCCTGTCTGAAATGCAGGACAATAAACTTACATTCAGATAGATTCTTGAACCTTATTAACACTTAAAAACAAAATTAACACTCATTAAAAAACAACCTAAAAGTAAATTAAAAAAATCAGAACAAAATGAAAAAAAAAAACCAACCACAAAGCCACAGTTTTTAAAAGCTTCAATAATGTCAGCAAAATGTGATCTTGAATGAAGTGATAGAAAATAGTGTATTATATGTATTTCGTGATCTACCTGACTGATTTCTGTCTAGTTTAAAATTTCACTGTAGTTTGTAATTACTGTTCCATCAATTAGAGCTATGGTCTTCTTACTGTAGGAGGAAAGAATCGGATTCAGACTTCCTAGAGAGCCAAGACCGTACAATCTGAGGCATCATTTTAATTCATGGTGCAGAAGTTCAGCCAATCTGATGATATTAATACTTGCTTCTGGAACCATTAGGGCAAGCATCTGGTTCAATGCAGTTTTCATTGGGTGAAAGGACTTTTGTTTGGATACTCATTTGCCTTTCTTGAGTGATATGCAACAATAAATGGTATTGATGAAGGTAATTGATTCCAATATACAAGCTTCAAGTTTATGTCCCAAAACAATGTGGCCAGCTGGGAAAATCAGTTGTGGTGATCAGCTCTTCACATGAAGTTGATTTTGTAAATGTACATCTGCCACTGCCACAAAAATATGACTACTTCCCACAAGCCCCTTCCTCATGCAATCACACCATGATTCCAATTACATAAAAACTCTTTTCTAAAAAGGTTGTCATGATTAAACTGAGAATACCTTTGATTGCATGAGACTTCAATTATCTGAATGTTTTCTTTGCTTTAGGACTCCAAAATACTCAAGAGTGTTTTGTATTATTCTGTTGCGGTTGCTTGCATAAGGGAAATGACAGATATTATCTCTGTCTCCAATGTTTGACTCTCTGTAGAGGCCATCTGGTCCTTAAGATTCTGGATGTCAGTCTGATGCTAGTACATTGTGTATTTATATTTGCACATATGTCCCAGTAAAGTCAGGATGGCAGCATACTCTAAAGCCATGTGAGATAGTGTTCACATCTGACCAGCCCATAGGGCTATCATATGCTACTGTTAATTTGTATTTTAGAGAGTTAATATGAAAGTGCAAAAGATAAGTAAAACATTTTCTGATAAGCAGCTAATGCTTTCTTCATTTTTGGGAATGGGACAAGGAGACTTGTGTCACCTGGACAAATAAGGACATTTTAATATTTTCTAATTGAGAGTTGCTCAAAAATGGGTTACATTTATTTAAATATGTAAATCTCATCCTTCAGTTAATCATGATACTGCGACATTATGGAAAGGGTTGTCATATTAATATCATTATCTATTATATTCTGGAAAAATAAAGGGTGAATGCAGAGTTGGATACATATCTATCACACTCACAGAAGACAACACTGGATCAATCCAGCTCCATTTGCAAATATAGTGTGAAAAATTTTCTGAATGTATTAAAGTACAAATTACTACTTATGTCCATAGTTAGTATAAAAAAAAAAAAGAAAAAAATTGTTCAATTCTTTCACAGATCTGTTTTCTAAGTTATACCATCCATACGCTTCTTTGATTTCTAGAAGTCATTTCAGTGTTTTCCTTGACATTTCTAATTTAATATTTTGCTAATTATATGGGTAGAAATGCCTTGATCATATTTTAAAATCTTTTTGTACTTCTGTTTCAGTGCTTTAATGCACACTTTGTTAATAAATTATTTCTGTTTGGCGTGCCTTTTCAACCACTGCCAATCTTAATGCTCACCAAGTCAGCCATGAAATGTAATATATGATTACAAATCTATGATCACACAGTAGTTCATGTTACAAAAAAAGAAAAAAAAGATCTTGAGAAATAAAGTTGTTTCTGTCACCCCAATACATACAAAATTGTACTAAAGTAGGTAACTTAGATGACATATTAGTTTGCAGAAGTTATATGTTCATAATGTATTGTATTTCACAGAATCACCAAATTACAGAATGGTTGAGGTTGGAGGAGACCTCTGGAAGTCATTTACTCCACTCCCCTTACTCAAGCAGGGCCACCTAGAGCAGATTGCCTAGGACTATGTCCAGACAACTTTTGAATGTCCCCAAGGTTGGAGACTCCACAACCTCTCTGGGCAACCTGTGCCAGTGCTCAGTCACCCTTACAGTAAAAAAGGTGTTTCTTGACGTTCAGACAGAACCTCCTGCGTTTCAGTTTGTGCTCATTGTCTCTTGTCCTGTCACTGGACACCACTGAAAAAAGCCTGGCTCCATTCTCTTTGCACCCTGCTTTCAGGTATTTATTTATATTGATAAGTTCCCTGCTGAGTCTTCTCTTCTCCAGGCTAAACAGCCCCAGCTCTTTCAGCCTTTCCTCATAGGAGAGACACTGGAGTCTGTTAATCATCTTCGTGGCCCTTCGTTGGACTCTCTCTCTGTGTCAATGCCTGTCTTGTACTTGGGAGCTCTGAACTGGACACAATACTTCAGGTGCAGCCTCACCAGTGCTAAGCAGAGGAAAAGGATCACCTTCCTCCATCTGGTGGCTACAGTCCTTCTAATGCTGACCAGGATACCATTCACCTTTGCAGCAAGGACACATTGTTGGCTCATGTTCAACTTTGTGTTCACCAGGACCCCAGGGCCTTTTCTGCCAAATTGCTTTCCACCTGGGTGGGCCCTAGCATGTACTGGTGGATGGGTTTTTTTCCCAGGGGCTGGGTTTGGCATTTCCTTTTGTTGAACCTCATGAGGTTCCTGTTGGCTCATTTCTTTAGCTTGTTGAGGTCCCTCTGGATGGCAACATGACCCTCTGGCATATCAGCTGCTTCTCCCAATTTTGTGTCATCTGCAAATACGCTGAGGGTATACTCTGCACTATCATCCAGATCATTAACTAAGATGTTAAAGAGGATTGGACCCACTGTTGACCCCTGGGGTGCATCACTAGTTACTGGCGTCCAGCCGGACTTCGTGCCACCGATTACCACCCTCTGGGCCCAGCCATTCAGTCAGTTTTCAATTCACCTCAGTGTCTGCTCATCTAGCCCATACTTCACCATCTTCTCTATGAAGATTGTATGGGGAACAGAAGTATTTCAGGAGTACTCTACAATGGGAAGACTGTACTATAGAAAATAGAGTCGCTATATTGTGATTCTTTCCATATTGCATAAAGAAGAAAATAAATAGTTAGAGCTGCTACCACCCATCAACTATAAAATATAAAAAAATTGAGATTTTCCTTTACCTCTGCTGGAAGCCTGTTTAAGAACTATAATGGCACCTTTCCCCATGCCATTCATTTCCAGATGCACTCTTTCTTTTACTAATTTCTTCTTGAAAATTCTTGATAACTGTAGTCTAAATTATCTGATTTCCACAGTCTTTCAGGAAAGCATTTAGAAAATCAATATTTACTTTCCAATGTACTGAAATCACAAAAAACAATCTATTACCAAAAGATAAAAAGTGTTAGTGGTCATTTATTTCTTTAAAAACAGCAACCTCGTCAGTTAATAACATCTTGTTTTTTAAGGGAAATGTTTTCAAGATTTCTTGTTCTTTCTTTGTATATTTGTATTTCCTGATAATGTTCCTGCAAGTTGTCAACAAACAGAAAGACAACAGATGATAAAGGAATTTTAGGACTTAATAGAAAGATAGTAAACACCTTGTAGTAAATATTAACATCTTCAACAGAGTTGTGGGTATCTTTTTGCACCCTATCACAATCCAGAAGTAAAAGCATGTTACATATCTTTTAGATTCCCTCTGTTAGTTTTATACCAAAGAGCTAAACATGACAGATGCAAAACAGAGAAAATATATCCAAGTCTGTATGAATGCAGTTAAAAATACACAGACATCTTTAATTTATGGAATCCCAAGCAGATGGTAGAATATGCTTACTGAACTCTTGTCTCTTTTTCTCTAAAGAACTAGAAGCTTTAAATATCACAGCGTGTTTCAGAATTTGGCAGTGGGGATGTGAGTTTTCTGTGGTTATTTTTCTAAGTCCTAATAAGATGTTCTTAAATTTGGAATACTGGTTAAGATTTGTGATAGCTAGAAATCTGACTCAAATTAGTGATTTGAGATCTCTATGTGAAAAAATTATTTTAAAAAATGATATGAAAGACAAAATGTTGACTTACTGTTTTCAGCGTCTGTACTACTATTTGATTTAAGAATTATAATTTAATACTGTCAGAATTAGGCTGCTTTGAAGGCCAAAGTTACAATTAAATAATGTAGTTTGTTTTCTTGTATAATAGAATCATAATAAGATGATTTCATTGTCTTTGCACACAAGGACAATGTGGTGTTTGTCTTAAGCATATCTTCCAGATAGACATTCCTTCCAACTTTGAGATAGGAAAAGATTGGAGCATGTCCTGCAGTCACTGATGGTTTGTTTCAGTCACTTATTGAGGATTGTCTTAAAGATTTCCTCTCTTTTTTTCCTTCAGTTCAGTCAAGATGTTTGACAGATACCTACGTACCTAGATACTTATTAATAATTATGTTTTGTTTTCATGTCCTCCCATGTAATTATGCACTTGTTTTGAATTATTCTAAGAATATATTTTATTTTCAGAAAATCTGAATTATTTAAATTTTTTATTCTCTCAAGCTTCAAGATAAAGGATAATGCACTGTTGGACTTCTGCATGGGGTTATCAATTTCTGCAAAGTGATTAGCTGCAATACGTGTTAAAGTCTGTGTGTACAACCTGTGTGAATCTATCTGAAAATATCAAATGACACTCTAGATCTTCTGAATACTTCTTTACAAAAGTGTTTGGCTGTGAGAGCTTCCTGGAAGCCTGACTAAACCAGAGCAGGGTAGAGAACAAGCAGTGGCTGGGGCAGTGTGCAGGGAGGAAGCAGCAGGCGGATTCTCAGGTGACCATTCTTCAGGATTATTTCTCTGAAGAAATTGCTGAAGCTCAGTCTCCAGGTGAAAGAAGGAAAATGGATCTTTGGTTACTAAATTCTTATGGGTTTTTTAATGAATTCTGAAGGAACAGGCAAACTACACATAAAACTGCTGTTGTTACCTGTGTATCCAAGACTCAAAAGTGAAACTCCTCTCCATTTTATGACTCATGTTTCAAAAATTGTGTGGGTATCGCCGACTTTAGATTTTTTCTTCCTTCCCTGAAGACAGAAAGTGTTGTGAGAATGAATGATAAGAGAAAGGATCCTCATGCAAGCAACTCTGTATCCTGTGTTCCGAATGATAGCTATAGTAGTCATTCAGGGATGGCTAAGCCTCAGAGTTTGAGTAAGGAATATATGTGTATGTGCATGTGTATGTGTATATAACCCATTTTATATATTAAAAAATGTGGGGAACTGTGTGAAACTTGAATTTGATCTACCTAAATCTGCAGGTTTTGCATTCAGCAGTATAATCCTAATAAAGAGAAAGAGTAAGGTTAAGTATGTAACACTTGATAATCAAATTTGACAGCAGAGAAGAAAACTGGCTGGTTTGAGGAAGCAGGTTACAAGAATATGCAGAAGTGCAAATCTGCACATTTAGGACGGAGAGATAGATATTTTAATACATGCTTTCGTATATACATTATTGTGATCTGTTTAAAGATTTCATTTTTTCTCATACATTCCTAAAATTGGCATTTCTTTGATTTCATAAATATTTTTGTAATAATTTGGTTTCTTTATTAATCATATGATATTGATCCTTTAGAAAGTTTTCAGATCTCCTAACTGCCTAGAGTAACATCAAATATGTATAAACATAAATAATGTTATAAATAATACTTGACATTCTTGACATGTATCATTTCATTTATTCCTTTGAACAATAACCTCTCAAGCATTGACATTCTAAGCTTGTGAAACATTAGTGCTGCTCTGTGGAAAGTTCTAAATAATTGTTTTGAAGAAAATGAAGGTGTGAAGTATATATATATTTAAAAGGAATTTGTGAAATGGTTCTTTTGAAAAATCTGATTGTGAGTGTGGTGTTAACTGTCCCCTTGAATGTACCGTTAAACATAAGGATGAGAATTCACATCATTTTTTTGCATTAAGCACCTGTACTACTCTTTTGAAATTGCTAGTTATAAGCATCTGAACTGCACACACAATTAAATCTTTATTTTTTAAATTAACATTTTCAGAACTCCAGTCTTGATTCTTAAAAATACCTGAATCTAAATGACGACAATTTGACTAAAAATAGAGGTAGGGAAATGACAATTGTGCTTAAGAAAAGTATGTTTTCAGCTGTGACCACTTGTGACAAAGATACCTGAAACCTAACTCTTTATTCTCTGTTCCTGCATTTCATCCAGTGGCTTATTAAGAGAACTATACCTTTTTATTAAGGCAGTGGCTATACAAAGGAAAACAAATACCTTACAGCCTAGAAGGTATCACTCACTTGGTGATTTTAGGATATGAAAATGTTTTGTTTAAACAACTTGTATCTTACTCTTTCTGGAGAAACCAAAACACTTCCCTGTAGTTATAAATTACTTCACAGCAAGGCTTTGTTTTAGCAGAATCAAATTGGAAAAGCTGGTCAGGGACATTTAATGCCTTGTCCCTGGCTTGCATATTTCTTACACAACGGTTTTGACCAGAACTATTGGAATTCCTTTCAAATAAGCTAAAATGATAATAATTTTGTTTGAGAACAGTTTACTTCTATGGTTGGAAAAGTTATGGATTCTCTTACTTGCTCTTAAATACATCAGTCTGTAATTCTGACATATCTGTTATATGCACATTGTCTTTCTGGTCCTGAAAGCACAGGAGCTGGAGCTGTAATAGCTATCAGAATACATTTTCTAAAGCTTTTTTTGTTCCTTAACCTTGTTGCTTAATGCACAAGTCTTCAACAAGACAAGAAAATGGATCTGGTCAACTACTTCTCTTCCTTACTTAACAGTACCAGGTTGTCCCTTAAAAGAGTCATACAAAGGAAAAAGAGGGAAGCACCCTCTGCAACCTGATCATCTGACTAATTACAAAATTTCACATAAGCCCTTTCTGATTTCCCTGTGAAATGAAGCACTTTCAACATGGGAAATAATATACTAAAGCACTTGAAGAAAACCTAAGTGCAATGCTAAAATTAGAACTCCAACTCTATTTTGAATAGCATGCCTGCGTGTATGTGTGGACAATGATTTAAAATTGTACATTTGTAAACTTGTACGCTACACTTCAAAATCAAGCCAGCAGATATTCTAAATCTCATCTGCGAAGGACAAAGCTCCTCCCAAATGCTAACTTTGTCTTTGAAACTCTATTTCTTTATATGTTGTCATATTAGCTCCTAAATAATGAAGCTAATTAAATGTGCTCTTTTATTTCTCTGAAGATGGCTAGAAAAAAAGCATTGCAAATCTACCTTGTAATTAAGTGAATTGAGCATTGTTATACCAAGATTTACACTATGTTAGAGGAATTGTAATTGTTTGGTTCCTAATTTTTTTTTTTTCTTTTTGATTGTGATTACATCAAAGTCTGCAATTAGGAGTCTTTTCTTGATGTGGAAAATTATATCTATGTAAACATATATTTAAAAATATGAGGATGTAGCTATAGCCAAAGGTGCAGGTAAAGTTTTGACATCAAGGAATGTGACATCAAGTAAAAAATATTTTTTATGATATTGAAGTAAATTCAGCAAATGTATACCAATTTTTGGATTTAAATTATCTGGGAAACATTTGAGGGGAAGGTGGGAAAAGGAGGTGGTCAGGACTGCTACAAGTCAATCCAAGGTAATTTCAAAAGAGGTAAAACCCAATGTGCAGCTCAGAAGAGACTCTGAGCTGTGATTACAGGGGCTAAATCACACCAGATCAGTCTGATTGTCTTATATGACAATATGATGGATCTGCAGATGAGGAGAGAGCAGTGGATGTCATTTACTTCAACTTTAGCAAGACTTGTGACACTGTTACCCATAGCTAAACATCATGATCTAGATGGGTGGAAAACCAGATGGGTGAAAATAGTTTGGATGATTTGACTCAGAGAACAGCGGTTAATGGGTTGGACTCTGGCTGCAGGCTGGTAACAAGTGGACGGTCTTGGGCCTGTCTTATTTACCATCTTTATCAATGACTGGGAGAAGGCTGTGGAGTGCAGGCTCACCGAGTTTCTAGATGACATCAAATTGGGAGGAAAATAAATGTAAAAATTAATACTTAGTAAAACCTCCTTTAAAATGCTTTAACTCACCACACAAACTAAACGACTTACAAAAGATATATGGGAAGGAATAGAATGAACTAACCTGAATGTCAGGTTAATTCACTAATCTATTATAAAATACAGTAAAATGAGTATTCAGAAAGATGCAATATCTGCAAAAAGATTAGCACAGTACAGATACATCTCATAGGTCATTCTTTGTTTTTCATTTAATGGGAATGTAGGAGAAATATCTTTCTAGAACTCAATTTCAAATGATCAAGTTTTGGAAATGTGAAGAAGATGTAAACAAAAGTGTCTTTGACATACCTAGTTAATCATCTGAATATATGACTTAATTTTCCAAGTTGGGAACACTTAGAATTTCACACTGAATTTGCAGATAAGCTTCAAGAAGTGCTTAATTTTTCTCTATGCATGTTTAAAAATTCAGTAGGAGCTGCCCAATATTTCTTATTCTGTAAATTAGCTGTGTACAGAGAAAATCAGACCAGTCTCTTGGGAATAAATACCATATGAAGACAATACCTTTAATTCCATTTAGGGATGATAATACCTTTCCTTCAACTTCCATTTCCTTTGTTAATTTACCATGTGAAATCCATGTCTGTTTTACTCCTCTATCAGCATGTCTGTTGTTTATACAGTCTGTGCTTTAAGGACCTTATGAACTTTTATGAACCAAAACTTGCTTCTGTCCAGACTCGGTGCACCGTCTTTCAGTGGAACATTTCAATATGAAAACTTTTTTAATGGCAGAGAAAGCCAAAGCAAGGTGTGTTGGCAGATATCACAAAATCAGTGATTATACAGGCTGCTAGGTTTGAGGTTTAATCTACTATGCTTTCATAACTAAGGCAACACAAAGTTAAATTTTTGAGGGGAGGTTTTTTTGGATACCAAAGTAATACATCTGAAGTTCACCTTGAATTTTTTTTTTTTTGTAAGTTTTATGCAATTAATTAGGACATAATAAAACCAGATTTCTCCAGTATCATCTGAGTTATGATGCCATAAAGCACTCAGGTTTAACTACACATGGAGTTACTAACTTAGGTGCCAGTTCTTGATAAAATTAGATGGTATCATATGACTTCCTATGAAATAGTTTATTGCCAAGTAGGTTATATTACGTTCAAACACTTATTTCATCATTATGAATGCAGGTGAACTGAAGGAGCTTAGAAACTGCATACATTACTGTAATGTTAAGCTGCTTGTAAAACTGTCTGTAAAAACACCAAAAGAAACAGGCGTAAAGCTTAGCACTGCAAGTAGACTAGCCCAGGCATAATAGAAAGAAAAAAACTTTCAGTTCATAATTCAGCATTTTTTTAAATAGAAAAATATTTTTCATTTCTAGTTTAATTAGGAATGTAACAGTCAATAAAATGGAGATCAGGGTGCAGGAGATCCATGTAAAAGTTCCTGTTTTCCTTTTCCTTGTCTGATTCTTGCTCTTATGTTCCTATTTTCAGCTCAGGCTTGTTCTCTTCTGAATGGGAATATTGTTGGAAATGTAGATCTTACAGGATGTTCAGAAAAAATATCCTTGCCCAGGTCTTGTTACAAGTCAAGCAAAAAGGCACTCAGGATTCAGGAGTACTTTGAACAAAGTATTATTTAGCTATTTGTATAAGCTATTTATATAGATTGTTTTCTAAGATCATGTTGCCCATTGTTAAATTTTCTTTCAGTCTTTATTTTCAGTTATTCTAGATCTTACTAGATAACTTCTCTCCACTAAATAGTAAGCTAAAAATACTGATAGAATGCCCCAAGCTGACAGCTCTTCTCCCCATCTTGTGCATGAAGCATAAGACTGAGACATTTGAGCTCGTGGGATGCCACAGAGGTTGCATAGCAACAGATACGAGAAGCATCTCATCTCTGCTGACTGTCAGGCTCCCAGGACAGCAGAGGAAGTATTTCAGGGATTGCAACTCAAGATCTTTTAGACTCTTTAACCTTTTCTGTTAAAAAGAAAAAAATTATTTTTAAACATCACTGGATAAGCATACATGGCTTTTCAGGTTCCACTGAGACAAGGAGAGTTGAACAGGAATATTAATACAACTTTTCATTAAAAGTTTTTTCTTCTTCCTTGCACTATCAGAGAATAAAGCTAACTATAGGAGAAAAATATGAAAGGAAAATATCATATTATACTGTCCATTGACAATATTGTGCTACAATTAATTTTTGTCAATGATAGGCAAACACCATTTGTATTTTTCTGCATTACTGGATCCTTTGTTGTGCAGTGAGGGCAGTAAGAGATGCATGATACGCAGAGAATAAAGAAAGAGTTGGAAGTCAGGAGGATTGGCAATTAAAGGTGACAATAAAAAAGTTGCAGTTAGGCTAGATAACACTACTCACTAAGAGGGCGGCACTTCCCATTGTTAAAATCTCTAATACTTTTATTTCAGGATTTTCATACTTTAAAAAGTAGAAGTGGGACTTTACAAAAGGTTTTCATTTCTTTACAAAGAAAACATGTGAATCCCAATAACATTTCACACTTCTATAAGTGTCCCTTTAGAAGATTATAAAGCTCTTTAACAGCACTAAGCAACAAAGCTTTGTGACAAATTACTCCCAGATATAAAGAAAAAACAAGTATGGCTCCACAGAGAAGTAATTAGGACAAATTGGCACACTATTTAGATTGGAAATCATCATAGAATAAGATTGCCTTTTTAAGCCTCTAAAGAGCTTGAAGTGATAAATTAATTTGTCAATGAAATGTAGACACCTCCTGCATTAAGCTGAACAAGGATTTTCAGGATCAGAAGTCTGGATTTAGGTGCCTAAAATCCACATACATTCTCTGTGATCCAGAGTCCTTAATGATGCTACATAAGTGGCTTAAAAGAAACTTTTAAGTTAGCTGTATGTTTGTCAGTAACTGATCCAAGGTCCCAGAGGCTGAGTTTTCAGGAGTACTAAGACTTACAGTTCCAACGGAGGCCAGCAGTAATGTGCTTTTGAACTTATATGAACTTACAAAAGGTTACATAGTGCTAAGTAGTGTGAAAAATTAGATGATTATAAATGCAAGCTTTGTAATGACTTTTGGATTTGAAGGCCATGTGCTTCAATTCCTCTCCTGTAAACTGTATTACCTAATCTAGCATGGATATTTTTTGGTGAAGCCATGTTTATGTTTTTGGTAACTTCATACTTGCAGAGGAGTTAGCCTATCTGAGGCACATACACTTTGTTTCTGTGGTGAAATCGTCTCTGCATTCTTGCATGCAGGCTTTATTTTTGTTATTTTCATATTGTTTTACCATAGTATAAAATAAAATACCAATTCTGAATGTTCATGTCTGATCTTTGCTTAAGAAGAATGGCATGTAATTCAAGAGCTGGCCAATTTGTTATGATCCCCGTAAAACAAAAGCTGACCCAACCGGGAATGGTCTCTCAGTGGTTGAAAATGACTGGTTTTGAACTGCTGCTGAGCAGACACAATTAAGATCCTCACATCCCAAGATGCGAAAATTCATTTCCATGCCTGCAAGCAAAAACAATGCCAAATGCTAGAAGTACCCCAAGGTGCAAAGACTCCAAGGCATGCTTACACAGATAAACAAAGCCTGGGATGCGTTACATTAACTGCATGGAAGTAGTCTGCTAAATAGATGGAATGCAATACATTAGTAACATTCTTGCCCACATAATGTTGTTATATATTTTTAAAGAACTATATTAAATATCATACATAAAAAGCTAATTAAAAGAGGGCCATTCTGCCAAATACATTAGCATTGCCATTCAGAAATTGTTTTGGAGTAAATACTGTGACTTCAGAACCTGCTTCCATTTTGGAAAGGAATACAAATTTGGAACCTCCAGTTTTCATAAAATCCATTGAATAAATGTAAATAACATTATTAAGTACTTTCACTTGTTTAAAAATTTTAAAGTACAGTTCATATTCACCTATGGTATTGAATACAAAACTAGATATACTATTTTAGATATAAAAATGTTTGGTAAAGCTGAACAATTGATCGTTGTTGAAACATTTTTATTGCCAACATGTTTTACCACATCACAGAAAATATAAAAGTAGAATAAAATTTAGTTCTATAACAAGGAACTTCTATATGTGACAATAGATTGTCCCAAAAGGCCTGATGTATATTAGCTTTATTAATGTCTAATGACAGGAAACTTTTCAGACTGAAAAAAAAATCTCATAATATGTATCCAGTGGTAAATTCACACCTTGGTTCCCATTAAATAGAAGTTAAGATTTCTTAATATTTTAATGTCAGTCTTAAAGCCCATTGAATTTTCAATATGAAAGTTGAGCCAACAAAAATCTATCTGTAAAAATTAAGTCACATACATGTTTATGGACTCGAATTTTTAAAAGTTTCCAGTATTACCTTTCCTAGTACTAGATAATTTAGCAGCAGTGACCTTTAATAGTTGGCAGTGGTACCCTTTTTCTAAATAGTAGCAGAAAATGAAAGACAAGAAAACATGCTTAGCCTGTGCTTTGTGGAACCAACAATTTAAATATGTAAGCCTGAAGGAAGGAAAAAATATTATTATTCTATTTCTGTAGATGAGATACTGAGTCACAAAAATTTAATTAAGATCATAGCATTGCATAAAAAGTGATGGAACAAGAACTGAAAGTAAACCTTAAAGAATTCTCTGTGATTCCCATGTAACTAAATTCTTCCATTCATAAATATTTTCTTTTATGCGTAGTGCTCTACCTTTCTAATCCTTGCTTCTAGTCATAGCACTTACTTTATTCTTACCTTTCTTAACTTGTTTTCATATTTGTTGTTCTTTGTGTCCACTTCTGTATTTGCTGACAGTTCTATAATCGCACACACAGAGAAGTATGTACTTGGCGTGTAATAAATATAGATATAGTATGTAATATATGGCCAACTACTCATATTTCTTAGCATTTAATGACTAGAATAATTGTCAAAATAATATAGTATTTTTGTACCAGCCATCATTAATATTTTAGGTAAAATGAAGGAGTAAAATACATTTTTGTTTTGCTTTTGATTTTTTTCTCTTAATTTAGGTCTCAAATATATGTAAGAAATATGAATTGTTCTTAAAAAGCCTTGAAATCTTTGCAATCTGTCAATGTAAAGTCAAGTCTGCAATGATTTCAGTGGGAGTACTGAATGATTAGGAATAGAAGAATCTGAGGTCCATACTGAAACCCCTTTTCATACAATCCATGTTTATTATGTTCTAGCACTTGCTATATATAAATAAATAAGTATGACAGCTTTACTATTTCAATATATCTAAGTTTGCAAGTTAAAGAACCTGTAGTATCAGAACAATTTCTACGTATCTGTATGCATTTCCAGATCAGTTTTAGTCTTCAGTTTTTTAAAAAAAAAAACTAGAGAAAATAATATGTAGCACAGGATAGTTGCACAAATTTTCATATACTGTTTTTCAATAAACATTGGAATTAAGTTCACGATGCCTTGTCTTCAAAGGAAAATCAGAAGAAAAAGACTAATTTGTTTCCTATTATGAACTCGTTATAGGAGTCTAGTTGAAATTACACAGGCATCTTCCTCAGAATCTTTCTTTTAAATTAAGGAAAGAGTGCAGTATAGATAGATAACGATACTTGCAAGTATGCAGCAACAGCATCCTTCTCTGGTACTTAACTGCTTCTTATCTCTGAAGTGCTCTTTCCTTTTTGTCCCTTGCTACATGACATGAGAGTTTGTCCTCTGCACTTGTCTAGACCTCAAAAGTAGAATCTACACATGGAAAATTATGTCTGGAGATATCCTGACCTTTGATGTTATGAGGCAGATTATTGCTTCGCTGAACAATGCAACTCCTTATTGCTACCAAAATTATTTTTTCCAGAGCTGGGTACGAGGTCATTCAATAACATTTATTTTTCCTAGCAGATATAACAGGGAGGGAATGAGATGAGGGCCCTCATCAGTAGAAGGCTCCAAGAAACAGATCCGTTCTCAAACATTGTGTATTACACAGTGGGGGTTGTTGTAGTTTTAAAGCCATAAGAACTTACTAAGTCCTGATCAGGAAAGATACTGTGATAGGAGCAGGACACACAAAATAATTCTGGCATTTTGGACCCTGCTAACTTTTTTACATGACTGAGTAAGATTTGTGACATTTCCACATTTCTGTAACCCAGAAATCCATAATATTTTAACTTCTGGAATGCTTACAGCCATAATTAGCCAATTATGAATGGCTAATTACAAAATATTTGGCTAATATGTGATTAAGTGGATGATAGAAGTTATTGATGTCATCTCAAAAAGTGTGCCTGTGAGCTGTCAAAAATATTACTGATGCTACTGCTCAGTTTATGCTGGCTGAGGGAAATGTGAGAACACTTAACTGAGAATTCCTACAGTACCGCATTTTTGCAGTGCGTGTGAAAGCCAGCAGATGGAGTGTTTCAGTTATGCTGATGAATACAGTTATTCCGAATTTAATTAGAACAGCTGATACCTAACCCTTGTATCACAGCAGTTACACTTTGCCTCTTAAGCAACCAAACGTTTAAAAGCTTTGAGATGCAAAGCAGCTGTGATGCAAACCACCTTAAATGTACAAATATTATGTCTATATTATTAACTATGAATGCAATTCTGTATCAAGTATACTTTCTACATATTCTCAAGATTTAAGCTGTTTTATATCTATATGGTACAGACAAACTTGTCCCTTGCAAAAATGTTTTTTCAGTTCTACTGCATCTTTTCTGAAATGGACTATCTTGTTTTGTTGTCCTGTGATTTTTTTTGATTTACATCATATTCGGTGTGCTCTATTCATAACCTTTTGTAGTCTTGATTATTTTAGGAATGATCTTCCATGTGTCATCCAACAGAAATTATGATTTATTTAATCTCTAGAGATTACAATGTGCTTTACCTTAAAGTATAGCACATAGTAAAATACAGAAATTCAGTAAAACAGTACAGTGGGCAAAATTTAGTCTTTGTCCTTCTATTTTTCACACCTGCAATTCAAAACATAATTTGTACATAAAAAATGAATCACACTATTGATCTCTTCAGTAACCAGTTTTTGACACTCAGACATCCCCAGCAGCTGGCCCTGGACAGTCAGCATTCCTTTTCCCTTCTTCTTCCCTCCCCTCTGCTCTCCAAGCGATCTCTCAATGCACAGGAGCTGGCTGGGACCTCCTGGCCCCTTCAGCAGCCAACCTACGGGCCCTCTGGTCTGTCCTGGATCCAGCTTCTGCACCTGGATCCCAAGCTCTTACCCTGCTCACCAGTTAGTCCTTGTTGATATTCACTGCCCACCATACACTGATGTATGTTCTCACACACTATGCATGCACTCCAGTCTGTCCAGTCACTGACACCACAGACAAATGGATGTCTCACCCCTGGTGCCACCCTAGTTGCTGCACTCAGACCCCAAACACACACGTGCATGGGGTATAGAGAGCATCTCACCCAGGAAAGGATTAGAGGTGGAGTTTAAAGAGAAGACAGGACAGACTGCACTGACCAGGCACAGGGCATGGCCAGACCAGCATGCTGATGAGCAAACTGCTGACAGGTGACTGGTCCCCCTTATCTTCTTCTCTCTCCAGTTTTACACAGTTCCTCCTCAAACCACCTTGATCCTCCCTTTCCACACCTTTGATTCCTCGTCTAAACATCCAATAACAACTCTTGCACAATCCCAGAATGCTTTCCTCAGGGGATGCAAGGCAGGGACTCAAGTCTCTGACTGGGGTACTGGGGTTTCTGCTCCTTTGTGTGTGTGGAGACGAGGCAGTTCTCACATGAGCTAACACTATGCTTAGAAAATCAGCTCAGAGGTAAGAAAATCTGGCCACAGACCACTTTTTTTTTTTTTTTTCAAGAAGATGCAAAATTTTAAAATGACATTTTGGTCTTAAGTGGAACATTGTGAACCTTTCAATTTAAAAAAAAAAGTCTAGAAAGACTGATAAATAACCAATGAGATGACTTCCCTATTGGGAGTCGGGCACATTTTAAAGGTAAATTCAGTTCTTTCTGGAGGGTGTTCAAAATAAGAATGGGGTTGGATGGGAAGAGAAATAATCAAAATTACACACCTAACATCTTAATTTTGCATTTCTACTAGATTTTTCAGTAAAATTTAGAATAACAGCAAAAGCTGTAAACATCCCATAAAGGACTTCGTAAAGTTGAGAATGGCTAAACAATAGCAGAGGAGCTACATGGGAAACCAGAGCCACATGAGGCAGCTGTGTGTTTCTAAAGCAGACATTTGATTTAATGAATTTTTGCTAAAGTGAAAGAAACATGGCATAGTATTCTTAAAGAAACAGAATATGAGTGGTAATATTCTTTATGGGTATAGTGTGACAGTTAGAAAGGAGTCTTGCCGAGACTGAAGTCACTCTTGCAAACTTGTGTATGTTATATTTTTAGAACCATTGAAGAGAGAAAAATGTTTCTCAGAACTAACAAATTGTTCAAAGCTGTATATTATAACATGCAAATTATTCTTAAATTTTGAAAATGCAGTATTATTTCCATTAGCTGCTTAATATAGTTCTTCCATGAACAATTAAAATGGAAATCTATGTTATTTCCATAATTCCTTTAGTTCATAATTAATGAGGCGCTATCATCATAAGCAAAAACATTTTGGGGATGAGATCAAGGAATTCTAAATATTCAAAGATGACCCTGCCATTTTCTTTGAGGAACATCATCATCATTGAAATGTTTTAAGTAATTTGCCTATTTAGAAAATAAAAAAAGTCTATCAGTATCAAGGAATTAATACTTGAATTAAAAATCCTTTTATATTATTTAGATAAGACTGCTAATGCCAAACTAAATGGTGTGGAATGGGGAGAAAGCTTGGCTTTACTAAATGGTTGATATTTGGTTAACATTAAAAAACCTCAGTTTTCCGTTCATTGTGCCTCTTACAAAATAAAATTTCCCATGTGGGAGATTTACATCTCTAACTTGCAGGTCAGAAACTCATATGAAAATAAAGTTCTAATGCTACTCTCTCTTGATATGTGCATGAATTTTTATGAAGAAAAACTAACAATAAATATTGTAGGTAAAAAATCCTTCAGAAATGCAAACGCTACCTTCTACCTTAAATTTGAAAACTTGAGCTTGAAAACTTTTCCTAAAGGAGTGTGGGGGAGGTTTGTGTGTGTGTTTTTTCATTTGGGAGGAAAACGTAGTTTGGTTCAAATTAGAAACATAGGGTGGTTTGTTTTTTGTTTAAGTCATTTGGCCTGTTTAGACTTTTGAACTTATTAGAAAAAATGTAAGTGCTTGGTGGCATTAACACCTCACCACCCTGTAAAAAAAAACCACCTTCAAACAAATAAAGACTGGATCTTTTTAGAGGAGTCAGTCTACAAAGGCAAAAAGTCCTTTCCAATCTTTATAATGATAGAATTATGTTAATGTATAATTTTCCTTATCTGAGTAACAATAATTTTACCTGGAGAAACACTTCTGTGAATAAATCTTGTATGCAACACTGAGCAGAAATATTTTGCAATACGATTTCTAATGTCAGATATTTTTGTTTCTCTAGCAAATAATTTTCCACTGATATTTCTGTTTAGTTTAGTGTATTTACTGCATTCACAAATTTAATTCATAAAACCAAAACTCTACTGTTTCATCTCAATAAATATTTTGAAAATTAACAGTGATGACAAAATAATGTAAGCAACATGTCAAGCTTAACACCATTAAGCACTCTGAAAAGATTTTCACATTCAGTTTTGAGTTAAAATGCTACATCTCCTCTCGAGTGAAAATAAATCAAAACAGTAATAGCAGAAGAAAAAATATGATGAATAGCAATGTTGATATCTATTGGTTTTGTGTAGGAAGACCCGAGCTGGATGTCTTTATCATGGTTCACTGATGGAATTATTACTTGAAAAAAAAAACAAAACAAAAATATTCCTGTTCTACAGAAGCTTCAAGTCAATTGTTTTTTTCTCTCTTTTTTCAAACTGGAGAAGGAGTTGTAGAAAGATAATACTGACAGCAGGTTCACAATCCAGTTCAAAGTTATTCATACCGAACGCATATTAGACCTCATCAAGATTTTATAGGAAGGGAAAATGTTGTTACAGCACAACATTTTATTTTTTCACATATGTTTGTAAGAATCTGGATGCAGTCAGAGGTACAAGTTTTCCTATTATTTCAGCTAATACTAGAAGCTCTTTCCCTGTTCTTTATTTCTTTCCTTGCATGAGAGGCCATCAGTGAGACCCTTCACTCTTTGGTTGGGAGGCATTGCATGCAATAGTAAGGAAAAGAGAAGGACCTGTGTGTGTATACAGGAAAGTCATCTAGAAAAATACAGATCACTGTATTTGGTTAACAAAAAATAAATCAC
Organism: Burhinus bistriatus; assembly: GCA_013397275.1. Classification (NCBI taxonomy): domain Eukaryota; kingdom Metazoa; phylum Chordata; class Aves; order Charadriiformes; family Burhinidae; genus Burhinus; species Burhinus bistriatus. The sequence goes on from VYXH01005718.1 coordinate 240,968, forward strand.
AACCCAAAAAAACAACACAAAAAGAGAATTTAAATCTGAAAGGAATAAATGCTGCAGATCTTAAAATGACAGTTACAGCCATCAAAGTGAGTCTGTAATCTGGTATAGTGTTGTGGTATCACTTTAATATAGAGAAAGAGTATAGAAGAAATATAGGAGACACATATATAAACTGGTAATTTATTCCATCATTTTTCTCTAAGTGGATTAACAAGAAAATATACAGAGATTCAGAGACTTTGATGTAGTCACAATAGGTATGTTCCATTTATAATTTGGACTGTATAATTTCATACTCATTATTGGGAAAGGAAAGAATACATCATGGAAAGGTTGTCTTCAGAGCACTTTGTGATGGAGCTAAATTCTGCCTGTTCAACTGCAGCTTCAGTTAGTAGTTCATCCAAAAGATTTTTGTAGGATACTGTAGGTTTAAGAAAGGAAGACATTTCTGAAGAAAGGGCTTTGGTATCTTAGTTAATCTTAGAAATGATAGACAACAGAAATTATACCAGGAAAGAAAATTCAGTGGCTGTAATTTCATGATCACATAATGTAGTTATAGGTATTAGCATCTAGAACATGACTGCCTATGTAATGTAATTGTGGGAATTCTTTTCTTTACATTGAGATAGCATATCTTGCATTTTTAGTAAATTCATGTGCTAAGTATTTTCTTCTGTGAATAGCTTCTACAGAACACACTGGTTAAATTGAATGTGCTCTTGGAACTTTACAATGTATAATTCACTTCTTTTAATAATCAAGAATTAGGCAAAATAACATAGTCTCTGCACATTTTTTTCTGGTTGTTCCTGTATTCTTTCTGTTTATGAATGCAGTTGAACAGTTATCAGCTGTTTTATACCACTGTAACTTGCTTGGCTTCATTGGATTTATTCCAGTGTATGTCAGAGGACGATGTGATTTAGTACTTCTGGGGAAGAACTTTCAGGTACATTGATTCAAAACAACAGCATTACATGACTTTTGTGGGATCACCCTTTTTTTTTTTTTTAATTTTAGATCATTGCTTTAATATAGTTGAGATTTTATCCAGATAAACAAAAAGATGTCCAAGTTGCCTTCTGGTTTTTTTCCACTAATTCTAAACCAGTCACTTTTCATTTAGAAGTGTGTTAAATCAAACCGAGCTATATTCCTTTTCATCCACTGTTGTTTTCTCAAATGTTTTTTTACGGTCCTTATGAACATTCTCCTGGCCTTTTCTGTCTTTGAATCTCTCAAATGATTTCATCATTGTAGAATTCTGATAGCTCTTCCTTTTCCCTTTTCCAAAATCACTAGCCATTAAAAAGAAAAAAAATACAGGTAAGTAAACTTTCTAAGCTATTCTGTGTTCATAGGAAGACAGAACAATGAAATTCAATTTTTGCTTTGTTCATAGATGTTGCCATAATAAACATGATTAATAATATACTTCTACTCACTTCCTTACTACCATCTGTACCAACATATTTTCTTTCACCCTGATTTGCTGCTCAATTTATGGTCCTTAAAAGGCTTTTGTGAAGGACTTTGAAGTTTTTAGGCAGTCAGATAAGTTATACCTACTGTTTCTCCTCCATAACACTATTTTGATGACTCTGTAGTCTTCAGACACAATTTTTCTTTGTTTTTCTTATAGTCCAGGTTGTGTTAACTTGCTCCATTGGCATTGTCTGGATGAGCTCTTCTGAATGTCGTGACTTTCATGATTGTTTTCATCAGTTTTCCAAAAACTGAAGTATGAATAGCCCTTTAGTTATCAGTTTTCCTCAGCAGTCTTGCTGAAATTATAATGCTATCGAATTCACTTCATCTTAACTGTCAATTTCGTTTGAAAATTAAAATTAACAGGGAATTTTATACCAATGCGAGGGGCAATGTGAAAGTTACCCAGTGAGCCTGTTTTGCACGGAGGCCTTCCAAATCTAAAGTAAACGTTCTAATTACTGTTAAAGTCTTTTCATCCAGATCCTGTAAAAACTGCCACACATGGTCCCCTCCTTGTTCTGTCTCATTCTAAATATATTTTAATTGCAATAATGAAACAAATATTTTGCAGTACATTTTGTACTGTAATAAAGGAGAAAAAAAAAATACTAGTGGCAGAAAAGGAACACTTCATTGAGAAGTGTTCTGCTTATTTTGCGGGTAGGACTTTCCCTTCCTTTATCTTAGAGATTCTTTTTTTTTCAGTGAGACATTTACAGATGTTTGAAGGGCAATGAACTTTATAGATACCTTTAGGTAGAGCTGTAATGTCTTTCCTTCTCTTTTTTCCTAAGCCTAGATCTTCAGGTGGTACGGTTATCTTAGCTCAAAGTCAATGTAGATATGTCATTCTGTAATCATTGAGGTCTGACCCTCATGAATTAATGATATGATATACGAACTCCTTTCTCTTTTTATATAAATGTTTTGCCATAATGATCCCACAAAACATTAAGTTAGAGAAAATTAAAGAGAAAAGTGGCCAGAAATGTCATAATTTTTGAACCCAGAAAGAGCTCAGTGTAAATCCATAAGTGTTCTTTCATCTTTCTTGAGCTCATTAGCTGTAATAATCTTCCTGATTCTGGGTCACTCATTGAAGTGTAAAACTCATAGGAATATGATTATATTTACCTGTTGTTAAGACTTAATTCTTTTTGACATCTAGGGACTGATGAGAAGGGTAACTGTAGCTAATGTTTCTGCATTATTCCTTAGGCATTTTGCAAATCTTGTAACTCAGCCAGGTGGAATATTCCAGCAGGTTTCTCTACAATATCTCAATGTCATCTTCCCCTGCAGCAGGTAATGCAAGCCACAGAAAGGTTACTAGCTTAAGTAAGCAATAAATTCCCATTACATGAAGTTTAAAAGACAGATCAAGAGATGTTCTCTCCAATGATATGTTTTAAAAGCAATTACTGTTGACAATCAGTATTTTCTTTTACCTTATTTCCAAAATTACTTATCTCCACTTTTTTCATTTTACACTGTAATCTGAAGAAAGATTAGAGAAATAGTATTTAAACAGATTGTCAAAAAATGCAGAAAAAAAACTTGAAGCAGAAAAAAGCAATACATAATTTATTGCAATGAAGACTTGAGTAAGAAAAGAATGCATGCAGAAGCTAGAAGCAAACACTGAAAAAAGATAAAAATGGAGTAACTGAATGAAACAAATATTTAATGAAGCAAAATAAAGTAGCAAAAATTAAAACAGGTAAACTTACCAAGATATTAAAATATTGTCCATCAGACAATGATAGAAAAATAATAATGTTTACAATTTTCCCTGTACATGAGTACTTTAGTATTTGGTGTCCTAAATAAAATTAATTATCAAAGGTAAGAATATATAAAAGCTTTCAATAAGTATCATAATTTTATTTTAATTTTTCTTGTATTGTTACACAGTACATTAAGACAACTCAAAGAGAGTATTTGTGCAAAAATACTTGTGAAAGGAATTCATTTTAATGATGGCACAAATTGGGTGCTGTGTTATTTCAAAAACTGAGATGTATTTAGTTTCAAGTAGAATACCTAACACTCGGAAGGAAATTTGTGAAGCAGGCTGGAGTTACCTGATATTTTTTCCAAAGTATGGGTTTGTAGATTTTAAATGAAAATAAAAATCTATCTTATATCTTTATAAAAACAAAAGTTTTAATTTCTTGTGAATTGCAAGAAACAAGTTGTTCTGATTTACTGCTGTTTATAAGGAAAAAGTCAATTCATAATTTCATAGATGCATGAACAACTCTAAATAGATTATTTCAATTATTCTTGCTCTTTATTACTCCACATGGGGTCATTAACCCTATGAACATTTAGGATTACAGACTTACATAAGCAAAATATTAATCAAATCTACACGCAAAGCAGGACAGAATGTCTCACATTGAAAATGTACTTAATTGTTTTGCTGAACAGGACCATCTAGGAAGACATTACCCACAATTAATGATTAGTCTTCTTTGATAAAACATCGTAAAGAAGAAAAAAATACAGATTTTTATGAAATGTTGATAAGGGAATGAAGTACAAAGAAATGAAGAAATTTACATCTTCTGTTTTTCTCCATTCTGAATATAATTTTGAAATATACCTCTATGATGTTAAATTATACATTTTCTTAGATGCATAGGGTTGGGGTTTTTTTCAGTTTTTTACAATTTCTGCTGGGCTATTACAGGGGTTTTTTTGTGAGCAAGTGAACAATTTTTGTGAAGTTGTTTTGTGAATAGAATCCTAAAGTGAAAGAATGAAATAAGATCTAAAGAACGTGTCCCACATTTTCTAAATGAAATCTAAAAAAATATTGATTATTCATGTAAATTAACAGTCTGATTCTTATTGGGAACTGCCTTATTGTCAGCATTTCTGAATATTAGAACACATCCTTAGATATCTAATCTCCTATTTCAAAGTATAGCTAATAGATGAGTTTCATTTGGTGTTGAATACATTAAGTCCAGTGTCACTTAAAAAATATAATCACAATTAAAATTAATTCATATTTTCTCTTTAAGTTCCTATATGCATTTTTCAGACAAGTACAAATGCAGTGTATTCTAGCATGATTCTTTTCGAAGGTAACCTCTTGGAGTTGTCCCCATGATTTGTTTGGTTTTTGAATTACTGAGAAGTCTGTTCTGAATTTTCTTATTGCACATCTGCTGAACTTTCAGAGAGCTTTAATGAACTTTAAAGCTTTGAAAACAGTCGCAGAATCTGAGCATAGAGACAGTCAGCTTCTTTAAACGGAGATCTGCTATCTTTAAGCTTTCTGATGAGCTCTAAGAGTAATTGTTAATCAACCCAAATCATGATAACAATGTTTAGCCTTGATATACCACTTCATATTACATATTCAAAGAGACTTTCCAATATTAACAATTACACTGTCTTCGTAGCACACAATTATAGCCTAGAAATCTGGATTTTTTAATGTATTGAGCAGCAGTTATATTCCCTCCCCTCCACCTAAATCATATTCAGTTTGCCACAGTGATTCAACAAAGTGAACACATCCTTTACATCCAAGAAGTAAGTGCTATTTTTCAAAAGTTGTTACGTTCACTGTGCATTGATTTCAGCTTATTACACTGCATTAATAACTTAGTCACATCCCTCAAATTACAACAAAGTAATTAAGAGAGACAGAAAAATGTAATTACTTTTTGTTTGAAAATTCCGTAATTTCCATGCAGACTGGGTAAATTATTCATACTGGGTGTGGATTCCATTTTTGTTTCACTGCACTGATGGCATAATCACATAGTCCTAATTACAGAGATAGTAAATAAGAGAGAAAAGAATATACCACTCCTCACTCCTGTAGAAATTTCTATTGGCACACTAAGCACTAATTAAAATTCATTATTGCATCACACTTTGCACAGATACAGAAGTTTTGTAACAAAAAGAAGAGAAGATATTTTGTGTGGGAAGGAGGAAGACAGAGGGTTACTGTTAGGATGTTTTTCAGCGAGTACTATTCTTGCTCTCTAGCCCTTGTTCAAATGCTTACGGTTGTTCCCTTAAAGTTGTTGCTGTTGCTCACTGATGTAATGTGAGCTGGGGCACTCGAAAAAGAAACCCAGTGCAGAGCATTCATTTGCACCAGCTGCAGAGCTGATACAATTTTCATCGTGTTTCTCTGGAAGAGCTGGTTAAGCAGTTCTTCCCTCTTCACTGTTTTCTCCCTCTTCACTGCCCTCCATCAACCCCACTCTGCGCACATAAAAGTCTGATTTTAGGATTTGACACTCTCTCCTGGGACTACCTGCGTCTCTCTCTCCTTACAGAGGGAGAGAGCAGATGAGCAGCCTACTTCTGCACCTCTTGGGTTTGGGAGGAACGTGTTACAGGGAGAGGGAGATGAAAAAAGCAGCCTGATGCTCCTGCCATTACCAACAAGGCATGATGGCTTCAGTTGGTACTGGTGGATAATGCTGACAGATTTCTCCTTGCAATGCTGGCTGTCTTGCATTCCTCTGTGCATGCTACAGTGATGGCAGCAATGATGGCACCTCTGTGTTGTAACGCGCAACCAGGAGCTGGAGCGCAGGTGTTAAGTGAGTGTGCTATGTGCAGGTACCTGGCCCTCGTCTCCTCAGGAAAGGCAGAGGAAAAGAAAGCACTGTGGAACCATACGTGTATAACCACAAGTAAATCCTGAGGATTCTAAGAAATTGCCCACTTTTGCCTGTTTTTACCCCTGTCCCTGTCTTGCTTGGGAAGAAAAAAGGCATTAATATAACCATTGGAAAGGACAAAACGGCAGATGGGTGTTAGGCAGGATTCCTTCACTTGACATTAAGCACCTACAGAGCAGGTGTCTAAGTTGATCTAGGTATTTAAATCTGTGTTGTAGCTAACAGAGACTATACAGAGTCAGTTTATTTGATTACAGTCTGATGTACATGACTAAGCGCCGCTGAACCTATTGTCCAGCACTCCACTGATAATAACAGGAGCCTTGCTGTTAGGACATTGTAAACACCCACATTTAATCAAATTCTGCTCTTTGTATCTCATTTGTAAGCAGATGAAAGAAGAATAAATGTCAGTACTGGAACATAAAGCTGACTTAAACCCCTGGACTGCATTCAGCAGTCAGAGGATTCTGGATACACTGGCAGAGGAGACACTGGCAGAGGAGTCACTGGGCATACGATTAAGGCAGTAAAAGACACCTGCTTTTGCAGAAACAGAATTTAAAGGTTTTCAAATTTGGCTTTGATCCTAAGTAATAACTTAAATGAGAGCTAAGACACCCTAGAAGGTGTGAACATGAAGCTGACTTGCAAGTAAACTATGTCTAGTACTCTGTGGGACACATAAATTGGGAGAACACAGAGAACCAGGACTTGAAATAGAGTTTTGTATACCCCAGTAATTACTGTGAACAGCTAGCTATTACATGGGATGTCACTTTTAATTAGACAAGAAGTTCACGTTAGCACTAGGAAACCTTAATAAAAATTTATTTGGATATACATTCAAAGAAGATTTGATTTAACAAATTTTTATTATATGAAAAAAAAAGTTATATCCAAACATTGCAATCAGTTCTGCTTCCAACTGCACCAACCATCACTGAATAGACTGCCACACAAGGTGGTCACATCTCCTCTGAGACAGGCTTTTTGACACAGTCAAAGTTTTTTGACTCTGGTGCAGTCTTCTGCCATGCCCCACTTATTCGGTATTTTTTTACCAAAACTCGATCCAAATTCCATGTTCTTGCCTCAGACTGAGCAGAATGAAACAGTATACTACACATTTGTAGTCTGATTCTGCTTGTCAGCTAGAGGGACCAAACGGTGCTGTTTCTTTTGTAATCTAGGGACTAAATACAGTTCTTAAAATATAATCCCCTGGTAACAAAGTTACCACGTGTGTCCTTAAGGTTTCTATTGGCATTGTGGCTGGTGTGTTTTCAATACACCCAGATTTTCCTCAAAACTGCTGTGAGAAAATATTCACAACCTTTGATGGAAATCTTTCCAGCTTCTTCTGGAAGGACTTGTGTTGCAGTCCTTTTTTAGATTCCCCGAATCTCACTTTCTATAAGGAGCAAATATTTTAATCTTGATATGCAACAATGAAAAACCACTCTCTGACTCCCTAAACTACTGGAAAAGTCTTCCTTCTTATGAACAACTCCTACATCTTATGCAGAATGAGACTGAGCATTTCCTTATCACAGTGATCAGCGTGGAGCGTTAGAAAGAACATTTCAGTTTCCTAGAGAAGTATTATACCTATGTGCTTTGCCTGCCTTAATATCTATCTGTCACTATATCTGTTTTCATGCATTTACACGCATGCATATACACTGAAATCAAACATTTTCATAATGCTTCCCATGAAAAAGACTGTCTCTGTGTTAGTCATTGCTCTGTTATAAGCAGACATTTTCAATTACTCCAAAGAAGCAGAGAACCAGTAACCAACAACAAAATAACATGTCTTTGGTTTAGGAAAAAAAAAAGATTAAAAAAAAGTGAGCTCCTTAATATTTATACTAAGGTGCCAAGAGGACTAAATGCTTATTTTTTTAATGCTAAAATAAAAATCAAAGTACACAGTGTTTAAAGAGTTACAAAAAAAGTGTCTCCCGCCTGAAAATTTTGTTAGGTAAGACACTGCTATTATCCAATATTTAATAAAGAGAATACAACCAATTCAACCTGAGAAAGACACAAAGCTCTCTCTTCTCCTTGTTTGGAATCGAACAAGCTTTAATACTTTATTGAGATACTTTACTACTGAGAATGTTTCAATGCAGTAAAATTTGTTTCAAAGTAATATCTTTCCTGTTAGAGCTAGTTTGTCATGTCAGAGGGATTGATTATTCATGATAAGCCAGTGGCACTATTACTAGCAATTTTTTTTAGAAATGGGTGGTACTTATTAATTTCAGAAATACTAGCTACTGAAAGCAGACATCAGTACTGCAGAATGGATGAGACTCTTGGAGTAACAGCTGCCAAAAGGTGAAATAAGCTAAAACCAGGGAACGCATCAATTAAAGATGTAAATTCACACAATTTAATAGAAAATTATGTTTTGTTTACTTGATAAGAAGAGACACAGATCCCTGCTGAGTGTTAATGGCTAGGAGGGAGGCACTGAATGTCCAAGGTTGTGCCAATGGCTATTATATAACAAATCGTCATTAAGTCTCAAGAAATAATTAGCACTTTTTTTTTTTTTTTGGTGCTGATATAAGTTGAAACCCAAGAAAAAAAACTCAGATCAGACATCTACATTTTTCCCATGCATAAAGTGTTTGCATGGGAATAGTAAAAGTGTAATAATATGTAAGAGGCATTTGCGAATACTTAGTACCTAGCACATTAGCTGAAGTCTCTCCAAATTCCAATCAGTAAATATTGCAAAAAGTAAGTAATATGTCAAATTCCTTTGTCCCATACAAATGAACATGAAGATGTCTAACCAACAATAAAACCTCAGCATTTACAGAATAATTTATTAAAACAGAATGGTATAACTGTTCTCTCAAACAGTTTTGCATGCCAAGTTGAACTATGCCATCCAAGTCAGAACTGTTTACCTAAATATTTTTGCTTTCCATTTCTAAGACTTCAGCGCTGCACTGTTTGCTTTTATTGGTTTTCTTTTAGTCATTAAACATTTTTATATATTCCTTTTCTACAGAAATTCTTCAGTCTGACTTTTCACATAACCTTTTTGTTTAACTTTTTTTCTGCACCCCGATTTTGGGTGATCCAGTATTTTTGGTTAGAAGATGTTGTTGGCAGGAATATGGAAAAGGGTAACTAGTCAGTTCTAGAGAACAAATGGGTTTTTCTTTGATGTTGGGAGGGAGTGGTTGGTTTTTTGTTTGTTTGTCTTTCTGTTTGTTATTTTCAAGGGAGGAGGGAAAAGAAGACACCAGTGATACCATTAAATATTTATTCCTCTCCCCCTTTCTGTCACAATGTAGCTCCAGGTTTTAACTAGCAAGGCAGAGAGAAAATTCAGCTTTTGTTGATGATGATGACTCTACATGGTTGTTTTTATCTCACTTGGTAGACTGGCAAAATCAACTGGGCTGGATGAATCAGTTAATGTGCTCTCCCTTGCTCCTCTCTCTATAATTCACTGTCATAGTAAGGACAGCTGCCCAGGGAAACTGCTCGTTAGGTGATGTTTAAAACCTAGCTATTCACGTAAGCTTCCAAAACTTTACTATAATATGCTGAGCTCCTCCTTGACAGACTGGGGTATGCAGTTCATCTGGCCTCTACAGTGAAGCAGGTTGCCTCTGGAAAGGACCAGAATAAATATATATAGTAATAGCAACAGCTTCAAAGGTCCTGTGACTATTGGGACCAAAATAAAATCTGAAATAACACTTGATTATATTGCTTGGCTCTATAACCAAGGCAAGAGATAAGGCTTATGATACAAAAATACATTTATGACACTTAGAAAGAAGTACATGTTAAAGATGTTAATAATTTGACCTACTGCAAATTCAGAAATGTACACTGGGAATTCATTCAAAATTAAAAAGTGAGCAGAACTGACAATATCTGAAAAATTACCTTTGCATTCAGGCACATGAAAGAGTTGAAAAAATCATAACAGTCTATAGATTTACAGATAAGAAGGAATTTTTTTTGTATAGTAAAATGCTACTTCAATCAAAAATTACTTTTTTAAAGACATTTTATGAGTAAACGAAGACAGAATTCATTTACGTTTTTAAAATGGTTTTTAAAATGTTTTTCTTGGGATATCCTATTACAACATACATTCTTTTAAGAAGTGGACCTAGAACATTGTTCTTCAAAAGATTTTTACTGACTAAACTTTCTGGTTGGTCTAGTGCTGTTTATGTCTGGAGTTTTTGGTGTGTTTCATTTTAGAAAAACCCTGGATACCTCAGTACAGACATTTCAGTTTAATAATGCATTGTTAAAATCACAAACAGATTTACCTCAAACACTGTGGTAATACCTGGTAAAAGTTCAAAAAAATAAATGAAGTGATATATAATAAAATTTGTTTGCAAACTCTAGCTTGATATGAGATTCTTAACTCATAAAATTGGATTTCAAACAGAAAAAGCTGTAGAAATATCATGCTTGAATATCTACCCTTGGCAATCATTGGTTTCCAAGATGTTTAAATTGTTCCCCCTTCATTTTTAAGAACTGTGTCAGAAACTGTCCCTTAGTGTCAAATCCTTCATGAGAAGTTCTCCTGACCTCCCTGAATTCACTTGACTGTTATATAGTCTGTGGCTCTTTGATTTTTGAAGTGGTAGCATTTTTTCACTGTTATGTGATCTAGAATATTAAAAACAGAAAACCCACCCCAGTGTGCCATATTGTCACAACTGTGTGTTTGTCTATGTGTCTACTTATGGAAGGACATTTTTTTCTTTACTCTATAGTGATCTTCACTGTATTTTCTCTTTTTAACTTCTGTTCTACTTGCCCATCTTCAGAAAAGCTGTATTTGCTAACACATTCCCTAATGGGCTTGAGATCCTGCCTATTTAATTCAAGCCTGTCTCCTATTTAACTCAAAATGTTTTGTCACTGTTTCAAGTAGATCAAAGATTATAGTTGGATTTTCCAACTGCTGCTTCCTTTAATTCCGAACACATCTTTAATTTTGCTGCCCTCAGGTAGCTTAGGCTGCTGTAGAGTGCATGGAGTGCATTTGGTACAATGGTGCAAACCCCATAGTAATGGCATCACAGGGTAGCTATTGACATCAGGTTTTTATAGCTGTTTCACTGAGAAAGCCTATGTTTCACTGAGAATGGTAACGTTCCAGAAGCATGAAACATTTGTTAGATCATTTTTTTTCTTCTCAGGTTTAGAGCGGAGTTTCAAAAGTCTGAATGTCCATGAGGTCTGAAGCAAGAACGTTTTTGTTTGTTTTCTAAAAATTACATCTCTTTGGAAGGTAATCCCTGTGAGTGGATGAAAAGACTTTCTAGGTTGTTTACATCTGAAGCAACCTAAGCTGCCATAGAAGGTTGCCTGTTATTTTTTGAAAGAAGGAAATAGAATATAGGAAGACTGTCTGTGGTAGTGTACAGTAAATACTGAGCCATTCCTATGTTCAGTTTCTATTGGCAGGAACCTAAAACACAGCCTTAATTTTGTCCTGATTTTCCAAGCACTGAGTCTTCAAAGTCTTTTCTAATCTTGTTGAAGTCACTTCAAGCCAGCATCATATTTATTTGATAATGTTTATTTCCTATGTGAATGCTTACTGGAATTTTTTCATCATTCTGGGTTTTCTTCCTCTTCCCCCCTCCCTTTTTGAGTTTGACTAAATCTGTGATGTTTTAGAAGGATTATGGAAAGTGCTTTTTTCTTTCTCTAAAGCTATATACTAATTTACACAGGTTACTTAGATTTACAGTAATCTGTTCTCTGTCACTTATCTGAAATTGCTGCAAGATTTCAAACTATCAGATGTAATATACTGTAATTGTGGTTTTATTTACTTTTTTTTTTTTTTTAATTCACTAAACTAAGTCTCTGTATAAATCCCATTAGAGAGGTCCATATATCAGATCCTAGATTTTAAGGAACCAGCTATATAGTGACAGAGGTTTACTGTGTATGCCAACAGGTTTTAAATTTGAGGAATTCAAGTCAGCATTATCTTGACTGTTCTGCTGTTACATTAGTATTAGTATGAAAACTGTAATTAAGGTTTTTGGACTTTGAACTTTAATTTAAAAGTGTAGTACTAAATGTATCTTAATTTCTACAGAAGTTACTTTTGTTTTAACCTTTTTTTTTTTTAAAGAGGTTATTTGCTTATATTCTACTAGTGCCAAGAACGAAGACTGTTGAAACATCTGTGTGACTGTTTCCCGTATTTAAGAATCCTGATACTTACCAATTTCACAGTATTTTTAATTAATTATTCTGCTGTGGACATCTTAATTTACTCTTTATTTTTTTCCAAATATAACTTTTTCAAGCTTTGTTATCTACTTATATTCTAGAGACTCAAAGACCTGAACTTTGCAGCAAAATCTTTTCTCTATCAACATTTAAAATATACCCAGAAATAAATACAACAGTAATGGAGCTTTAGGAGCAGTATATTGCATGGATTCAACTAAATGATAAACTACTTCAGAAGTTTTAGTCTGACCTGCTACTGTAGTTGTATCTTGCCACTGTCTTTCATGCAGTTCACATGGAAAGGGTTGACTACTTACCAGCACATTTTAATGAAAAGAGAATTTTTCTCTAAGGTATGTTACTTGAAAATCAGTTAGGAAGTCTATGCAAATTAAGACTTGTTATTTCTAAAAGATCAGAAATACTTCAAAACGCTATTGGCAGTTCATAGCATTCTGGGAGTGGTCTTCCTTGTCATTTTGACTTGTTAAGTGATGGTTCTAAGTTAACTTTAAAAATATTCTGATTTAATTATGAAATTAACAGTTTCTCAGATCATTAAAAAAAAGACAACAAATGAAGCACAGTATAAAACCTTTGGACATGTGGTTAGCTTTGCAGAAAAGGGAACAGTGAAAAGGAACTATAAAATAAATATAATTCTTTCAACAATGGATATTTACAGTGGAATCTCTGTTTCTATCTTTTCCACAGAGAAAATTACCCATGAAAAACATGAAAATCTTAATGAATTCATTTTCAGCCATGCTTTAATATGGTGTTCTCTTTAGGGCTGCTGGGAAGATTCCTGGATCAATTTCTGCTCGTATGATGGTTACTTTCCACTTTTCAAGTGGAAGAATTGCAGGAAAAGTATGTAGAAGAAGAAAAAAGAGCACAGGGTTAGGGTACTCATGAAGTCACTTTTCACAATTAGTTCTCCTAAAATGAAGAAGTCATAGCTCAAAATGTTTATTTTTAAACACAGGAGAGAGAAGCAGGTTGGCCAAATGCCACTCAGACCAGAAATTATATTATTTGAAAACCAAATTCTCTTAAAAAACCCCAAGCACCTTTAATTTCTATCTACAATCTCCCCAAACATAAGAAATCTGATTCCACTGCAAGTTTGGCAGCGCTAGATGTGTGAGGGGTATTAAATATGGCAGGCTTTCAATCCCAGAGAAGATTTTTAATTCGTTCTGTGATGAGATTCCAAATGTCCTCTCTTGTTTTTATGTCTAGTTCAATTGCCCAGATGTTTGTCACATCTGAGAGATTACCCTTCTGTGTCTGCATGAGCAAGGAGGCAGTTATTTTGGAACAGATGATCCTTTGTCTATAAGGCGTTTGAGATATTACATGAGGAAAAGTCGAGAAGTATTGAAATATCCTTAGAAGGAAAGTTAATTACATACTGGGGACAGAAACTTGAGTGTATTTCAGCTGACTTTGTTGAAGCCAGACTTCCATTTGTGGCGGTTGTAGCAATGCTTTTAATATAGAAGCAGAAGGCTGTTCCTTGTCAAAAAGCTATATACAAACCAAAGTAACTAAGTGTCTAAGGGTAAGGGGAAAAAAACACTGTATTTTCCTGTGAAAGTGATAATCTTCTTCTGTTGAATGACTTACAGTGTGGTAGATTTATATTACATCTTTTTTAAAGTTCCTCTAAGACTGGTGACTCTATTGAAGTGAAAGCCTTTTTGCTTTCCATTATAGGAAATGACTTAACAGCTTTCTGTTGTAGAACAAGAAATAGACATAATGACAATAAATGTTTATTTCAATATATTCAACAAAAATGTTATGGATGTTTCTGTTAAATGAGATCCAATTGTTTATTTTACCACCTTGACATTTTAAGTCTTCTGCTCCTCAGGATGAATTCCATATGAACGTGAGCAGTCCTGCTGTTTTTTAGACTTTATGTTTCTTAAAAGAAAAAACATGCTCAATGTTGACATGAGCGGGCAGAATCTTTTGTCCCTCTTCCAATTTTCACAGCTGAGATAAGTGGAAGACAACACTAAAATATTTCTGAACCTCTTTCACAAAAGGTGGCTGAAACAGATACAAGAAATTAGTCTTTGGAGGAAAAACAGTACTACCACAAAGTTCTTTAAATGCAGTGATAATTACTTTACAGTGATAACTTCTTTTTGGCTGGTATTGTGTACTGGTTCCACTGAGCTAGTTATAGGGTTTCCAGCCAACCCTACCAAATGATTGGAAACGTCATTTTGGCACTTTATGCAAGGACAAGACAATCTATCTTATCCAATTATTTTTGAAGAAGTACAATTATCGTTTTTCATAACCTTAAAATGATACAAAACACAGATGAAAAGTCTTAAAACAAGCTTCTTTTGAATACTTTATAATGTCTACATATTGGCACAATTTCCAGTAAGCTCTCAGAGAATAAGCATTCAAATGCCTTGTTTGTGAGAGCAAATGCTTTTAAGAACAATCTGAAATGAAATGGCAATTTAGATAAGAAATCTTAAATTTCTTGGAATTCATAAGAGCTGATTTTCACAGAGGCACTACAATGGTGTTCTTATATTGTGCACTTCACAAAAGATTTTTGTGTTTTTTACCAGGCTCTATTAGGCATGTCTGGAATTTCTTTAGACTAAAGAAAACAGTCTAAAATCAAAGAAATAAGCATTCTATATAAAAAAAGAATGATTGACAAAAATAAAAAGTAAAAAAGCAACCGCAACAGAAGAAGTTATTATTACTTTGGGAACTTAAAAGGAAGAAGAAGAAATCACATAATTAATCTCTTAATCTCTTTTTTTTTTTTTTTTTGAACTATCAGGTGAAATATTAAATGTAGAGTTTGCACCTCTGGTAGAAAGATCATTGCAAAAGCTGCTGTTGGAGCTGAGATGGAAGAGAAAAGGATTCATTGAAATACAGAATATTGGGTTAAACAGGCACAGAGAAGATAGACATTTCTGAAACAGCAGCAGCTCTAATGCCTTGTAGGTGCTATGGATCCCTACCCCCCTGCAAACTACTACACAGGTGCAGCATACTTCTGTTCTGGTGTGCTGTTGGTATGTGCACCTTCCATGCCTAGCACAGGAGGAAAATAAGAGTCAGAAAGAACTAGGGGGTTATAACATTCTGGAAGGAATGGACATCAGTGAGTGTCAGTGTAAAACACACCACTTACTTACACCCGTTACGAAAGCACAATAGAGAAAGAAAGAAGTATGCAAGCTGCTGGACATTTGAGGGAGGCAGAGAGAAAGGTGGAGAGTAAGAAGGGAGTAAATTCAGTATATTAAAGGAGGCAATTATCTTGCGTGTTTATACTGATGTGAAAAAAGTCAATAAAACTTTGTGTTTGAAGTTAACGTTAGAGAAAGGAGGCTTGTTTTATGCAGAAAAAAGGCTTATGGGGAAATGTAAAAGCATAACTGGAAGAGAACTAAGACATAATAAGAAGAGATAAAAAGGTTAATTTCAAACATAGTCCAAAGTAAAATACAGTCATTAAATCTGATGACAGCTTCCTCCTCTCCATCTTATAAATAGGCTCAAAGACCTTGGTGTAAAGCATGTCATAAAAATTAAAATGATAGAGGAGCTGAGGTGGTTTAGAAAGAAAGATTTTGTGTATATTTTCCAAAAATGGGAAGGATTGATATGAGGGAGAAAAGGGTTCACAAAATAGGGAAGGGTTCATATCACCATGAAATCTATTACTGTAGCATTCCAATAGGTTCTCTGAAGTGCTAAGAAACACAAGTGAGAGTGATGAAACTACAAAAGCAAGAGGTTTCACAAACAAGGCTATAGGGGAGAATAAGGAAACAAAGTTGAACATACAGGAATCATAAAACCTAAGATGATGATAAAGCAAGTCAACAGAAAGAGAATCCAGAACAACAGAAGAGAATTAGGAGAACAATCCTTCCTGATTTATGGTCATCATGAGAATTAACTGCTCCTTGCTGTCAAAGACAGGTGATCAAAGATCGCAAATAGTAAAAGGTGTTGCAGGAACTTGCGAAGAGCAGGAGAGACAAGTGAGTAAAGTTGATGGATTCTGAATGGATTGGGGGAAAAGAACAATTTTGCAAACAGGCAGATTTCCCCAAAAACCAGAAATGAACATGGATGACATGGCTAAGGAATAAAGGAATACTTTAAGAGACAATTGACTGTGTTTTAAGATGGGTGTGAGAGATGAAAGGTCGGGATGTCAGAAAAGATAGAGAAGAAAAAAAACAGCATGTGAACAACTCATCTTCCATTTTGTCAGTTTGCTCTTAAAGTAAATTATAGTAAGTACTGAAAACCTCTTTAAAAGGGAATACACAAGCAACTTAGAAATGTCTGAGTGTGTTAATCAATGCAGGCACAGTATAATTATCTTATGGTGACGACCGCTATTAAAGAATACATTAAACAAAGGAGATTAAACAAAAGGTGTGGAGTAGTTGGAAGGTGAGAGGTGTGGAAATATGCTATTAAACAGTATAACTGATGGCGAGGAGGAAAAGAAAAAACAAAAGACAATCTTGTAGTGTACTGAGTGAGTAGAGTTATGGGACATCCAAGGGCAAGGGGTATGGATACGGTCTTGAGTATTACTTTCTTTGTTGGAAGGTAATGGAAGTTGAATAAATAGATTAAGCAAGAACAGATGTTACTGATGCTTACTGTAATGCCACAATGAATCAAAGGATGACTGAAATCAGGAAGACCGGCAGTGTTTTGTGATTACATTTATCCATGTAAAATTGATGAGAATTAAACAACTGAATTTTAAAATCTGGTAGAATACAATACGGTGGAAACTTTGAATCATACTATTAAGAGAATATCATCAGTGGTGGTGTTCGTCTTCACACTTATTTCAACAAGTAGTTTTATTTTCTAATCTAACTTCAAGCTTTTCAAAATGCTTTATCTCATGCTTTGAATCAAACCTCTTTAATGAGAAAAGTTTGCAAGTAAATTCTGTTTTGAATGCTAGTTCTGAAATCTAGATGAAAAAGATCACAGTATATGTTACCAGTTATTTCAGCATGAATTTTGCTTTATGAAAATAAATGTCATGTCTTCAACATTTGATCAGAACAGTCAGTCAGTGCGTGTTGTCTATTTTGAATGTAACCAAGTCGGTTTGCCAAGGTGAAAAGCATTACAGAATGGATTAACATATGAAAGCAGAGATTAAAGTGCATGTTGTATGGATTCTGTTGGCATTATTTTTTATTTTACAGACGAAAAGGGTAGACCTATCAAAATCAAATTTCGTTGTTTGTCTTTTCCACTCTTGGAATTAAAAATGCATCTACTGACACGTGCATAGCTGTGTTGCATTCTGGTAGTCATCATTGAAAAATATCCAAGTTCTATCATCTTGCAGCATATGAATAATTCTCTTTTGTTACAGCTTGGATATGGAGTAAAAGGAATAAGTGAAACTTTTGTATGTCATGGAAATTTGTATTTCATATGTATGTATGGATAGGAACAATTATCGGATCCAATACGAAGCATTACATTCCTTAATAAGTAGTGTATCATCTCACAAGGCACTTCCCCATTGTTTCGTCTCTGTTCTTTTTTTGGAAAAACAGAATTTTAGTTTGGTCACAGAAGACCTATTATTTGATTTGTTCTTTGTAGCTTGCATTGAATTAACAGAATAGTACATATGTAATTGATAGCTACCCTGACTTAGATACAGCAGCAGTGACACAAGTTCTGAATTATAGAGCTGTATTATGACGTTGAGCCAAAGTTCACACTGTGCTTTCCACACATAGTCTGGGGAGATGCATAGAAATTCACAGTGCATGTTATTTAATTTTCAAGTCTCTCTCTCTCTCTAAGTTTTGTCTCTAATTCAATTGAAGCAGGCCTCAGCAAGAGATTTCTAGGAAAAACTAAACTGATAAATATATGCACACTTAGCTATTTTAAAAGTCTTATTCCGGTGACTATATTTGGTGGGAGGTGTTAGATTTCTAGGATGAAGATCTTATGACGAGTAAATAGTTTAGTTTTGTAAAGTGACTTGTGCACAAACTGTATTCCAAAAGATTTTTAAAGTGCTAAATAAACCAGCTGAGCTTAAATAATAAATAATAACACATAAAGGAGATTTAAAAATAGTTTGAGTATATGAGGAAAATGCAGAAAGACATAAATAAAACAGACTCCTAGCAATGAAGGTTGATAATAAATTAAAGTGCATAGGCACTGATATGAAAATGAATTCTCTAAACTAATTTGCAGTAGAAGGTAAAATTTGCTATACATGTCAGATGAGGCAAATAAAGCCCTAATTACTTTCTAAGATGATCTCCATTCCCTCTCTGTCTTATATATCTATGATATACTGATATTTGCAGTAAAAGAGTAATCACACTTCATAAGAGGCATCTTTTCTCATCACTGGAGATAAATATGAAAAAGCAAAGATAAAAATATTGGATGTGTCTCTCTTCTGTTGTCAACAAAAGTTACTTTACAGCGTAGAAATACAAAGTGCAAAATCTTAATAGATTTCTGCTTAGTACTTCAGAGAAAGGGGTCTCTACACATTTAAATGCTCAACATGAAGACAAGCTTGTGAATGTGCCATAAAGATGATTTAATGAGCTCAAATATATACATGTGTGTGTAATTAAAGAGACGGCATCTGGTTGGTTTGTTTGTAGTTTGTCATGAAATGTATACCATGTTTCTCTGAAAGAGTATGCTGAGCACTTTGTGCTTTCTCTCAGTTGATGAAATTCTCCCGTGAGCAGACGGGGCTTCCTCTGAGCATGCTTGGGGAAGAGAAACTTCAGGGGTGCAAAAGTCAAAGCAGGAAAATTGATCTAATATATAAGGGATAAGAGAGCAGAAAGCCTGGAGAGGGAATGTAAACCTACAGTCAGACTGCAAAGCTGATGGAAAGAAAAAAATATCCTAAGGACCTAGAGGAGTTAGGAACTGCTCTAACTGAGCATTAGAACAGAGAGCAAGAGTATAGAAAAGGACCTGCCCTGCCAGGACACAGTGACTTGGGGGAGATCTTTTTATAACTATTCTTGTTTTCTATTTTTTCTCAGAAAATGGATTTTCTATATAAAAAGAAAATTGCCTATAGTCCATGAAAATTTGGCTTTTGGATGTAGGGGCCATTTCTGACATTAGGGGATATTCACGTTAAAAAGGATCTATTGGCAGATCTACCTTTCAGCTTTGACCCATTGTACTGATGTTGGCTAGGATAGAGTTAATTTTCTTCTTAGTAGATTCTATGGTGTTATGTTTTGTATTTGTGACCAAAACAGTGTTGATAACACAAGGACGTGTTAGTTATTGCTGAACAGTGCTTGCACAGCATCAAGGCTTTCTCTGTTCTCATGCTGACCCTCCCAGCAAATAGGCTGGGGATGGGCAAGAAGCTGTGAGGGAACACAGCTGGAACAGCTGGCCCCAACTGACCAAAGGGATATTCCATACCATATGACATCATGCTCAGTGATAAAAGCTGAGAGGAGTGATAAAAGAAGGAGGAAGGTGGAGCATTCAGGGTTATGGTGTTTTGTCTTCCCATGTAACCGCTAGGCGTGATGGAGTCCTGCTCTCCTGGAAATGGCTAAACACCCACCTGCCAAAGTAGCCAATGAATGCCTTATTCTGCTTTGCTTACGTGAGCAGCTTTTGCTCTACCTATTACACTGTCTTTATCTCAGCCCACAAATTTTGTCACTTTTAACCTTTCCGATTCTCTCCCCCATCCCACCAGGGGGAGTGAGCAAGTGGCTGTGTGTGGCTTAGTGGGCTACAGGAGTTAAACAAAAACATCCGTGCAGGGTCAGTCAAAACATGTAAGCTGTTCATCTTACTATTTTATTTAAACAGAGAAAAGCTTACTAAGTTCTTTCTGGTATCCACAAGTCCATCGGTCCTGATGGGATACACCCGTGAGTGCTGAGAGAGCTGGCAGAAGTCATTGCTGGGCCACTCTCCATCATCTTTGAAAGGTCCTGGAGAACAGGGTGAGGTGCCTGAAGACTGGAGGAAATCCAATGTCACTCCAGTCTTCAAAAAGGGCAAGAAGGAAGAAACAGGAAACTACAGGTCAGTCAGCCCCACCTCCATCCCTGGAAAAATGATGGAACAGCTCGTTCTGGGCATCATCTCAAAGCATGTGGAGGAAAAGAAGGTTATTAGAAGTAGCCAACATGGATTCACCAAGGGGAAGTCATGTCTGACTAATCTGATAGCCTTCTACGATGGCGTGACTGGACAAATAGATGCAGGGAGGGCAGTGGCTGTTGTCTACCTTGACTTCAGCAAGGCTTTTGACACTGTCTCCCACAGCATCCTCATAGGCAAGCTTAGGAAGTGTGGGTTGGATGAATGGANAGGGGGCTGGGACATCTTTCTTATGAGGAAAGGCTGAGGGACTTGGGTCTTTTTAGTCTGGAGAAGAGAAGGCTCAGAGGGGATCTCATCAATGCTTATAAATACTTAAAGGGAGGGTGTCGGGAGGATGGGACCAGTCTTTTTTCAGTGGTGACCAGTGATAGGACAAGAGGTAATGGACACAAATTTGACCATAGGAAGTTCCATCTGGACATGAGGAGGAACTTCTTTCCTTTGAGGGTGGCAGAGCACTGGAACAGGCTGCCCAGAGAGGTCGTGGAGTCTCTGACTCTGGGGACATTCAAAACCCACCTGGACGCTATCCTGTGCAACCTGCTCTAGGTGAGCCTGCTCTGGCAGGGGGGTTGGACTAGATGATCTCTAGAGGTCCCTTCCAATGCCTGTGATTCTGTGATTCTGTGTTACAAATACACAATGCAGTTATCTACATGAGATAATATAACGACGCAACAGCTCACTATTTCACATTAATTCTTTAAGTACACAGCTTTCATAAATCAGAATTCGTGATCAAAAAAACCTTGTTCATAATAAACAGCCTTTCAGCCTCTTCCAGTCCCAAAATCTGGGGAGGAGCAGCAGAAAGTTGATAGATCTAATCTGTATTAGACCTGCACCAAAAGAAGACTCATTTACTTTGCTCTGGCTGCTTCTCTTTCTTTTTACAAAAAAAGAGAATTGATGCAAATACTTTGCCTCACAGGCAACAAACTTTAGTCGTAAATGTTGTTTACATATATTTATTTGTAAAGATGCTACCATATGTCGTTACATAAACAGTATGGAAAACACATTTGTTAGGTGGGTGGGGTTGTTTTGCATTAAATGGTCAGGATTTGTATTAGAGCATGGGCTTTACTTTTCTAAATGCAGTACTTGCAAAGAAGTATTCTGATAATTTTTTAGAAATCATTAATTCCAATGATGTATTTTATTGAAGGATGATATAAAAATGGATTGTTAATTTTTGTTTCCTTGGTTTTTTTTAGGTTTTATTTATACCTGTGGTGGAACGTTAAAAGGACTTAATGGCACTATAGAAAGCCCTGGCTTCCCATATGGATATCCAAATGGTGCAAACTGTACATGGGTTATAATAGCAGAAGAAAGAAACAGAATACAGATCGTCTTTCAGTCTTTCGCTCTAGAAGAAGAATACGATTATTTGTCATTATATGATGGGCATCCTCATCCTGCAAACTTTAGGACAAGGTAAGGAATAAATATTATTCTAACGTAACTTTTATTCATATCTTAAAAATATCTGAGAAACTCATTAAAGCTAATATTTTGAAATTATGGATTCTTTGTTATTTAGACTTTAAGGTGTACTTTCCTTAATTAATCATACATGTCTTAAAATCTATATGACGAGCTTTAATTCTAGTTAAACTAAGGGCTAAAGTTAATCTAGCCTTCATATAAAATTTGTTTCAACAAAAAAGTAATTAATTAAGAAGCATATAAGCATGGATAAATCAATGTAAATTGAATATAAGATTGTGGAGGTCTCAGTTTGCATGATCTAGTAGCAGTGGAACTGGCATTCTTTACAACAGGAGGCTTTTGAGAGAGATCAGGAAAAGATTATATATTTAAGACAGAAAGAATAAGTAATTTTTTTTGCAGTTGTGCATAAGCATCTTCTAACACAAAGGGATAATAAGAGTGAAAAGAACTGAAAAATCAAGAGCGTGATGGGTCACAGAACATTATTTTTTAGTGTCTACTTCAGAGATCTGGAAGGTTGCAGCTTGAGGGATACATAATAATTCTGCAATAGCAACATATATATTATCCATACATACACTAGTTATCTTTATCATCATCTATCTTGACTTCCGTGAGTCAAGTTGTCACCTACCTAGACTTCTGTAAGGCCTTTGACACAGTCCAACACAACATCCTTGTTGCTAAATAGGAGAAGTATGGATTTGATGGGTGGACTATTTGATGGATAAGGAGTTGGCTGGATGGCTGCATCCAAAAAGTTGGAGCCAATGGCTTAAGGTCCAAATGGAGACCAATAACAAGTGGTGTTCTTTAGGGGTCCTTATTGTTGCCAAAGCTATTCAATATCTTTGTTAATGACATAGACAGTGGGATTGAGTGCACCCTCAGCAACTTTGCAGATGACACCAAGCTGAGCGGTGCAGTTGATTCACTTGAGGGAAGGGATGCCATCCAGAAGGACATTAACAGGCTTGAGGAGTGAACCTGTGAAAACCGCATGAGGTTCAACTAGGTCAAGTGCAAGGACTCGCACCCGGGTCAGGGCAATCCCCTGTATCATTACAGAAAGGGGAATTAATGGATCAAGAGCAGTCTTGTGGAGAAGGACTTGGGGATATTGGTAGATGGAAAATTGGACATGAGCCAGAAATGAGCACTTACAGCCCAGAAGACCAACCATATCCAGGGCTGCATCAAAAGAAGTGTGACCAGCAGGTGGCGAGGTGATTTTTCCCCTCTGCTATGCTGTTGTGAGAGCCCACCTGCTGCGTTCGGTTCTGGGGTCCCCAGCATAAGAAAGACATGGACCTGTCACAGCTGGTCTAGAGGAGGGCCGTGAAAATGATCAGAGGGCTGGAACACCTCTCCTATGAAGAAAGACTGAGAGAGTTGGAGCTGTTCAGCCTGGAGAAGGCTCCAGGGAAGCCTTACTGCGGCTTTTCAATATTTAAAAGGGTCTTATAAGAAAGATGGAGAGAGACTTCTTACCAGGGCCTGTAGCAACAGGAAAAGTGGCAATGGTTTTAAAATGAAAGAGAGTAGATTTAGGTTAGATATAAGTAAGAATATTTTTACAGTGAGGGTGGTGAGACACTGGAACACATTACCCAGAGAAGCTGTGGATGTCCCATCCCTGGAAGTGTTCAAGGCCAGGTTGGATGGGGCTTTGAATAACCTGATCTAGTGAAAAATGTCCCTGCCCATAGCAGGGGATATCGGAACTAGATGATCTTTGAAGGTCCCTTCCAACCCAAACCATTCTATGATTGTATGGTTCTATGATACTGTGATGAAGAATGTAACGTGTATTCCTAATCAGGGAACATCCAGTTTCATCTCACTTTGCATAGTGATGCTCCAGCAAAGGGATGTGTTTTTGTAATATATTATATGGTCAGTGTTGACTCACTGTTAATGATTTTTATTTTCTTTTAAACTGTTGTGTAACAATCCAGTATCTGTCCACTACAAAGAAAATGTAACATTGTACTAGGAGGAAATTAGAAAAGTAAAATTCTTCATCTCAGATCTGTGCAGGATGTGAATTCCAATTGTCAAATGGGTAATGTGGTGGGTTGACTCTGGCTGGATGCCAGGTGCCTACCAAAGGCGTTCTATCACTCCCCCTCCTAAGCTGGACAAGGGAGAGAAAATATAACAAAAGGCTCGTGGGTCGAGATAAGGACAGGGAGAGATCATTCACCAGTTACCATTATGGGCAAAACAGACTCCACTTGGAAAAATTAATTTAATATATTACCAACCAAATCAGAGAAGGGTAATGAGAAATAAAAACTAAATCTTAAAACACCTTTCCCCCACCCCTCCCTTTTTCCCGGGCTCAACTTCAATCCCAATTTTCTGTGCCTCCTGCTCCCGAGTGTTGAAGGGGACAGGGAATAAGGGTTGTGGTCAGTTCATCACATGTTGTCTCTGCTGCTCCTTCCTCCTCAGAGGCAGGACTCCTCACACTCTTCCCCTGACCCAGCAGAGGGTCTCTCCCATGGGAGACAGTCCTCCATGAATTTCTCCAACATGAGTCCTTCCATGGGGTGCAGTCCTTCAGGAACAGACTGCTCCAGTGTGGGTCCCCCCACGGGATCAAAAGTCCTGCCAGAAAAGCTGCTCCAGTGTGGGCTCCTCTCTCCGTGGGTTCACAGGTCCTGCCAGGAGCCTGCTCTAGTGCGGGCTTCGCATGGGGTCACAGCCTCCCTCAGGCAAATCCACCTGCTCCAGCGTGGGGTCCTCCACAGGCTGCAGGTGCATATCTGCTCCACTGTTAACCTCCATGGGCTTCAGGGGGACAGCCTGCCTCACCATGGTCTTCAACATGGGCTGCAGGGGAATCTCTGCTCTAGTGCCTGGAGCACCTTCTCCCCCTCCTTCTTCACTGACCTTCGTGTCTGCAGAGTTGTTTCACATATTCTCACTCCTCTCTCTGCTGCCATTGGTGTTGCCTAACAGATATGGAGAAATGTATCTCTAATGAAATTGTTTTTCTTTGTATTTCTGTGTTTCCATTTGTATTTCCCATTTCATGAGTTTTTGTGTGCTATTTTGATAACAGCTGCAGGAAAGAGGGGACACACACCTAAAAGATTTGAGAGTTATCTTTCACAAGAAAACCCAAGAACACGTAGTTTTCCTCCTTTCTGCCCACTCCTGAAAAGATAAAATTTACATGGAGATTTGACCACATGTAGGAGCCCAAAAAGAGGCCCTCACTGTCAGTCAAGACTTCTATTCGTGAATCCACTCTGAATCGTAATCTCAAAGAGTATGTGAATCATGTTCTGCGCAAGTGCAAAAGAATAAAACAGTTATTACTGTTAGGAACTTATGGTTCTTACTGAGTTACAGTTTTAATGCACATCAGAGAAAACAGATGAAGGAAGAGAAAAATAATATCTTGTAAAGGCAGAAACATTTTCATTGTATACCTTATTCAAGCTACCGAGAAGGTTTATATATATTTGTATGCAGGTGTATGTTCATATCTATGTACGGCTATCTGTATACATAGATATATAGATACCTATCTACATATATAGATATATGTGTGCAGGTTTCTTTTTATATTAAACTAAGCCTTCAAAGTTGGAGCCTTGGGATACATTTTTTTTTTTAAAATATTGATATCTTGCAAAGAAAGTCAAGGAAGCCTGGCATGCTCAAAAACTTTGGTATTGTGAATTTAGGATGCCGCTACATTCTGGTGAGGAAATGGATAAGGAGTCCTGTGGAAAAGAATAGAGTAAGCCAGCACTTAAAAAGGAAAAGATGATTAAGCCTCCATATAGGTCTTGAAATAGACTACTTTTGCAAGACTTACGAGATATTGCCAGTGTGTGGGTGCAGTAGAAAAATAGTACATATTTCTGTGAGTGGAGAATTGGGTTTTAAATTAAGAAAGTGTGATAGTGAAATTATGCAAGCTTTACTAAATGTTTCATGGTGACGTTTATTTTCTCAGATTGCTGTAGCAAGTAGTAAGGTGATGTTTCCTCGAGTTTTCTTTTTGCAAAAGGTTTTTACTTAAGCAAGTAAAGTTTTACTAAGGTACAGTTGCTTGGGAAATTTTCTTTCTAGCATGACAGGGGATTTTATCATTTTACTTAGTGACATTAATGAAAGTGTAATCAGATTACACTAGTCACCCTCCCTCTCCCCTTAATTTTGTTAGAGAAAAAAATGTTTTTAGAGGACGATACAGGTATGTTTGTAAAATATATAACTGGACAGCTAAAAAAATTGTCTCAGGTAGACAAGGCCACTCTATTTCTTTTTATACTTTAATGTTTTGATTGAAAGAAGTTTCTATACGACTGAAAATGATTTTCCAGTTGGCCTCAGACTCCATCTTCATCCAGTTTTGTACTTCTTTGTTTAATTGTTCTCCTCAGAATTGAATCTTGTTGAATTTGGCAGTCATTGACTGTCTTCAGTGAATGTTTAACAGCCTTAGCTGGCTTAGATGGCACTTAAATGGCAGCTAAACAATAACAAATGAAAGAGAAGCATGTGAGATATGGCCATTACAGAAAGTGTACAGTCAATATTACACTTTCATCTTTGCGTTACTGTATATGCTTGATGTAGCATATGCAATATGCTAGATCTTTGTCTTAAACTATAAATAGAGAAAACATAGAATAGTTTAAAACTGTGAACTAAATGCAATAAAATTCCTTTCTTTCCATAAACCATATTTGTAATCACCTACAAAAAAACTGTTTGCAGAAAAATAGTATTACTTACTGTATTTGAACCAAGCTTTCAGCAAAATTTCGTACTTAGGAGTCTTTCTGGGTCATGTCATAGACACTGTCTATTTTTAGGGCTTTCTTGTTGCTCTCCCTGTGCATCTTTGTGTCTTTTGTGTACCTTTTCTTTCACACTTACACATCTAGTTCCCTCAAAAACAAACAAACAAACAAAAAACCCAAAACCCCCAGGGTTTGGTTTTATATGTTTACTTTTAAATTGCAATGTTGTATACACCTTATTTTGGAAAGTAGCTATTCTGAGTGAAAGTATTGCATTTCCACATAGAACTATACCATTTTTTTAAAATTTCTGCCTTTCACATAATTTTTGTGTGTTGCTAGATGAATCATTTCAGCCAAGATTTTTGAAGATGCATATCAATAACATTTTCAATTTTCTGGGTGCTCAACTTGAGAAACAAAAGTTTTCTTCGCACTAGTGATAAGAAATCTCACTTTTAAGTGAAGTTAATGGAAGGTATGATTTGAACTTGTAAAATGTCACAGAGATCAACTGCTTTGCAAAAGCCAATTACAATCATCTGGTGATACCTCTTGCATGTTATGAAAATATTTTTTAGCATTCACTGTATTAGCTACTGCCATATACTAGGGAGTGGCAGGAGCAGGGCAGCCCCATGAGGAGCACAAGCCAGGAGCTGAGGGAGAACCTGCTCAGGCTGCGCTCTCACCGACAGAGCACAATCCTGCAGGGGCTGAACACGGGGGGCAGAGCCCGGGACTCGTACAGGGTCCATTGACAGCACCCTACATGGCAAGAGATGGAATAGGCCCAGGGTCCCCCCAGGGAGTCCAGCTGTGAGTAAAAGAAACAGGGCCAGCTAAGGTCCCCACAGAGCAGGGCGGAGAGGTTCATACAGGAGCCAGGGAGAGGGACAGCGCTGTAGCAGGGTCTGGATGCCTCAGGGTGGGCTGAAATGGAGACCCAGGACCCATGGGCAGCGGTGGGTGGGAGTCCCAGCTGAGGCTGGTCAGGGCCAGGAAGCTCTCTTGGTTTCCTCAGGGTCCTGACACTGCATAGAAAAATCTGGGAGAAAATTATTTAATACCTTCATTTAAAGCAAGATTTAGATACCATACAAAACTAAGTATGGCACTAATTCTATGAATTGTTCATTGGGTAGCCTTCATGTCACTCCTTGATTCGTCATACGGAAACCACAATTGATTTTAAAATGCGCTATTAGTGGCAGTGATATGGTGCATATGTAGGTGGATGAGAGAATGGCAACCTCAATTCTGACATTTCCTTGTAAGTATTTTACTTTACAACTTGGATAATATTTTTTTTTCTTCTTCTTTTAAAAGAAATTTCTGAGCATAATGCATAAAATACTGTCAGTAAATACAAAAGAGTATGTTTGTCCTTTTTTTTTTTAAGGACTAAGGTGCTTAGAATTGAACACTACTTTTAAAAGAGATATCATACTGAGTAATCTTCTAAAATATAGTTTTCTGCTCTAATTAATTACCCCAACTTGCAGTGTGATCTTAGAAACAGCTTTAAATAATGGAATAATTACTTGTGATTATATACCCAAGCTCTGTTCACAGTTCCAAGGGAATGTATTTTCCAAAATTGCCCATACCTAACCAGTTAATTGATTTGAAATTTAAATATTCATAACAAAATTAACATTGCATTGAAATCAATGAAACAAATTCAGATCTATTGTAAACAGAGGAAAAAATGCATAGCTGCTGCAATTGTACTGGAATAAACTGAATAATTCAATCCAGTATATTTCTGTCTTGTGTTGACTAAAAGGATCTTTCATACATTTATGTTCAGAAAGCAATTTTGTAGTAGCCAAAATTATGTATTTTCTAAAGTTAAAAGTAAAATTATTTAGAAAATGACAAGTCTACCAGAATGTTCTGGTAAAAAACATCAGAAAATTTCACTGTGTGTGGTCTCCAAAAGGACAGACGTGGTATGGAAGCTTGGAAAGCTCCACTGTTAGCAAAAAGGTATAATCATTTTGTGACAGCTATTCATTTGTTTGCATAAGTGAAAAGAAGTATGGATATGTTTATCTAAAACATTATGAGAAGTGGAGGTGTGACAAACTGGCATAAACTGGAATTTTTGGACACCTAATAAAAATATATTTTACTTGTGTTTGAGAGCCTGCAAGACCAGCATGTAGCTGCAGAGATATTTTTAAATGTTGAAATGGTCACTGCGACCAAATATTTAATTGGATGAATTAAAAACTTTTCTCTACCTACTCATGGTTAATTTGCTCTTAAGAAATTTGGATGGAAGAAGCTTTAACATTCTCAGTCTTTAAAAGGTGAGCTAATACTCATCTTTTCTAATCTCTTGTTTTCAAGCAAGATGAATCATCCTTTCATCCACATTCCCTGCTGATGCAAGCAAGAATCAAACGCACAGGTTACCTGATCAGTGCTTTTGAGCTGCATAGGAAAAATTCACTGAAATTACTGGGGACATCCACTGCCTTTTCTGTGTCAATGAATTGTTTTCTCCTAAAACATCTGACTTCCTGAGTAGGCCTACATTTTTAACATTACTCCCCAAACACTTGAAGAGAAAAAAAGTTTTCAGAAGATTAGTAAGTAGATCTTTAAAATTTTAGGATGCTTCTAGTGTTAAATGTAATTGGGTACGCTCTCTTCATCCTAATATTTCCAAAGGTTTGAATTTCGTACTAAACAAACAGACTCGTATTTTGATAATGGTATTGCAAACTACTCAAAAAAGAAATTGCTATCCCATAAGAGAGCAATAAGCTTAAAACTAAGCTTAAATAAAATAATTTTTTTTTTTTTAATTCCATAGTATATGGAATAACAGATATTGTTCCACTTAGAATGTGTGGTACTGACTATAAAGTTAAAATTAATTTTTTTGGTCCAACTAATTAAAAGCAGAGAAAAAAACTGGGAGTAGAAACATGTAAAATTACAATATATCCTTAATATTAATTCATACTAAATATTGTTAGGGTTGTAGGCAGGTGAGTTGGCTACTTACTTGGCTGTGGGCTGAGATTATGCTGAGAAGGGCACGGAAAACTATCAGGCATGCCAGGACAAGAAGCCAAACCGGCTGCTCTGACCATGCCACTGGAGTTGGACCTGCTTCACTGGTCTAGAGGACCACAGCAGGAGCAGGGTGAGTGCTTTCCCCGGCTGGTAAGGGAACACCCACATGGATGAGTTGAGCACCCTGCTGTCACCCTGTCAGGCCCTGTTCGTGGCCTGATAGCACTGTCAGATACCTGTCTCTCCATCATAAATGTGCCAGGTATTACTGACAACACAATCAAAGATTATGTTTTAGCTCAGAACCAGTTACAAATTTAAGGTATACTTTTTCTGAATAATTTAAATTGTTTTGATTTTACAGTGTTGAAATGCTAACATCATTCATCTTTTTTTCTACATCTAAAATTTTACTGAAAAACATTCAGGGTATGGGATAAATTAAAACAAAACAAACAAAAACACCAATAAAAAAATCACAGTAAAATCAAGGATACTTTAGTCATTTTCTTACTTAAAAAATAAATAGCACTTACTAAAATACTAAGAATCACAAATTTTAAAAGGGTAACAATATATTTCTGGAAGACTAGATTTTACCTATAAAACTTTCTATTTTTAAAGTGGAAGAATTATAATTTACATCTTACATGTGCTAAATTGTCAAAATAATCTTACAGAAATTTTACAAAGAAGGAAAGCTAGCAAAAGAATGAATGTTGGCAATAAAATAGCAGAAAATTCTAGTGCTCTCATTTAATAATTCTGCTTGTTTTTTCATTTCTTATTCTAACTATGCTGAACGTGTTTCTTCTTCTAATAGAAGTCTAGGTGAAACAGGCAGCTATGCTGCTAACATCAGTGCAACCTCTAGCTTGTTACACATCACTTAATGCTACCTTGGTAGCTACAGTAATCTGACTCAGACTGTTTCTTTCTTCTGGCCTTTAGAACTTTAACCTTAATTCTTCGTGAAGGTTTATATCTATGTTACATCCTTTACTATCTCCCAGACAAACTTGTTACCTTACTTTTTTCAGGAATCTATTATGCAATTATTTGTTAGCAAGTGTTCCAATCTTTCTCATATTAACTCTCATCAAAACCAGAAGACAAAAAAAGCCCCACATTTTTTTCCTTGGTTTTGCCTCCTTCTTCCTTCATTTCTGCTATGTCATTGTTTCCACTTACAGAATTTCCTGATTTTAAGCCTTGTTTTAGTTGCTCTTTCTTTTCTCACTTCCTTTGTCTTTAGGTGATCTACAGTACTACAAGATGTAATACAGGGTGCCCAGAGTTAGTGCCAATGTCTTGTCTGGGCAAAATGCCACGATGGTGTGTTGATTCTCCTTTCTGAATCCAAGCTTTGTTGTATGTAGCTCTATTTTAAGTCATGCATGTTGTACCCTTTTGTTCTTTGTAAGTTCTTTCTCATATGAACAATGCCTTGTTTACTTAAACCATATAAAGACCCTTTCTGACTATTGTTATCATTTGGCTTATATTATTGCCATTTCAAATCCTGTTATTAGGGTTATCCTTTAAGTTAGTTCTGTACCTTTCATCTACTACCATGAAAGTTGCTCAAGTTAGCTGACTCAGTACTAATAAAATAAAGAAAAAAAATGGCAACCCTGTGAGGTTCTAGATTAAATCTGACAGAGACAAAATCTCTTTGACTATTTGGTTATTAAGCCTTTAAGGCATGTCAGAGTGGAATATTTGCAGTAGTTCAGGTCTCATTTCCAACTAAATTTGACAACTGAAAACGTACAAAGCTTCCTTTTTCACTCTCCTGTTTAAGTCTTTTTGGATATTGATGTAGACCAAGAGTTGTTGTTAGAGAGACAATGGACCATTTACTGAACCTCAAAAATTTTCCATTATCATCAGAGGCAACTGTAGCTCTTTGAGTTTTTTCTGCTCAGACTGTTTATTATGCCGTAAGTACATGTACTTTTCTTCTCTCATCACTGTTCACTTTCTGTCCAAATTGGCAACCAGAGCAGAAACTGTGAGCTGATTAGGATCAAATTAAGGATTCAGCACTTTAGAAACACCTTCAAACTGCTGATCATGGAGTCATTGATTTTTCTTTCAGCTGATCCACAGATCTCTAGCTTTCTCCACTATTTGCATGGAAAGAGAAGAAAGGAAGGAATTTCACTTGAGAATTTAGGGACCAGTGAACAAAACCAGATGGGTTGACACTCTCCCTTTACAAAGAAAGAGAAAATAAAAAGGTATAAGTGCTAGTCAAAGACCAATGAAGAGATAAGGATACAGAAGGAAAAAAGAACAAAGACCAATGCAGAGTGAAGGAGGGAACCATGGCAATTAAAAAAAAGAGAAGAAAGCACAGTGAACCAGCAATGAAAGAGGAAAATGATGAGACAGATAACAGAACTAAATGAATCTAAACAAGAAAATTTTCAGTGCATGGACAAAAAAATAAATACAGCTAAGGTGTAAACAGAAGATATGTAGAATGTTGCAAATGGACTGAACATGGGTAGGGACACACAGCAATAAATACAGCAAAGCTTGTAGATAAGAGAAACAAAGATAATTGAAAAAAAATGTAGCAGAACGTAATGGTAAATAGATACTCAGCTCTGAGAGATGGGTTCTGAGCAGGCAAGACATTTCAATGGAGATTTCTTGTTTTCAATCTGAAAAGTTTACTTTATGAAGAAAATACATTGAAGTAATAAAATGCTTGGCATTGTGATTATAAATAAAAAGCTGAAAGAACAGTCGCTCATATCAATTGTGCTATACTCTTGGGAATATTTTGATATGATGCTAAATTTCTAGATACCCATTGAAAGTAAAAGGTAGAAAATTAAAACTGATAAAAGAAAGGACTTGTCCAAACAAGGTACAAGTGGTCTCTTGAACTTACGCTCACAGTATTGCAAAGAAGCCAAGATTTTAGTGGGCTAGCAAGGAAGTCCAAACCAAAACCAACCAACCAATCAAAAAAATTTGGTAATTATTTGAAGGTGGAGGTAACTTTCTGTTAACTGATCTTAGGAAGAGACGTTTCCATTATCCGCCTTCCATGGGATGTCTTTATCTGAAGTAACTGGGATAACCAGTTTGGCTACTTTGAAGTAGCTCATGGATATTGGACCGTCTGGTTTACTTGACTTCTCATGTAATGCAAGAAAACCTTTTTTACAGCCTCTGAGGATTATTATCTTCTTTGGAAAAGCTGGTAGCTAGCATTATACAGATGATGAGTGCACATTCCAGTTTTATAGGGAGTTGACTGTGGTCATCTCTGAGAACCAGCTCTGGGAAATATTAGTTACCTATTTTTCTTTGCATTGCTAAAGTGCTTTATGGGATTTGAAACAGTCTAGGAAGCAAAGTTGATTTTTGTTGTGGAGGTCACTTATATACAACACACATATATGACATTATACCACAACATGCCAGCAGAGACTGTCTGTGGCCATTAGTCTTCCACCTACGCTTCAGCTATAAAAGGGGGAAGAATGATAGTTCACAGTAATAATCTTGTCCCAGAAAGTGGTGGTTAAAGTTGTTGATGAGAACACCTCTCTAGAATAACAAGCATCTATATACAAAGAATGGAGCTTGTAATTTGGGGTGGAATATTAGATGTTGGAAAAAGTGAAATGAAAAGGGCCCAGTGTGATGATTTAACTAATAAACACTACGTATGAAAATGAGGAATGTTGTGAAGAGCTAGCCTATAAATACATATAGATGACACCTTTGATATATGTCTTTTATTACACCATTTTCTAAAAAAAAAAGAGAAACTACAGTAAGCAACAAGTAAGATATGACAGGGATGAGAAGAGACAGATGCTATAAAGAATATAGTAGATCCATGCAAACTCCCAAATGGAGCTCTACGTACATAAAAGTGGCAAAGTCCTGAATGAAAACAGCTGTACTTCTAGGCTATTTCATACAGGAAATGTTCATATACTGTAGTCCATTAGTTGTCATTTGGAAAGTAGCTGTTGATAAATTGCAAAAAGATTTGCACAGTTTGAAGGCAACAGTAAATATTAAAGGAGACAATTTCAAGTCATAACCACCAACACAAGTTTTATCCTGTGGCAAAATCAGGAATTAAGTCAAAGTATAGGTTTTTTTTTAAATTTGAAACTAAGTAATTTCTTAGTTTATTCCCTTCATAGGAAGTATGTAGTACGATACTTGATAATCCAACTCTATAAATATAACCTAGGTGAAAAAGTCACAGTGACATGCAAATCAACGTAATTACTTCTCATAGCCATATGATTATTAATAACTGCAAAAATATTCTTTTTCTAGTCCCAGTGCCATTGTAAACATGTTATAGCAGACCATGTGAAAATGAATCATGGCTGTAATAGTCTCTATTAATTATTTTTATTTCCTCTGTGATTTCAAGTGATTACAGGAAGTGAAAACATATTTAAATATAGAATTGAAAGAATATTTAAAATATAAAATAATCACAAAATCCTCCATGCCAAGCAAAAAAAATAAAAAATCAAGTAAACATCTTGACTGGTCAAAATAGAGAGCTCAGAGGTATGAAAAATAATACTATTCACTATGTAAACAAGTTAAAGTAAGTTTTTTTCCCAAACGTAACACTAGAAAAAGTATTATAAAAAGGTACTATGAGTGAACTTATAAATACTATGTACATGTCTCATTCTCGGAGTGTGCATTATAAATTCTGTAATTATGGTTACAGATAGGACAAAAAATTAAAGTGGATATATATCTTTTTAAAAAGTAAAATGGAAAACAATGGTTTTGACTAGGCTTTCCCATGAAAAATAAGCTCTGAATGTATTTATACCTTCCTCTTTCCACAATATTGCTTTAACTATCAAACTACTGTCTAAAATTTATCTTTTATTGCATTGTGTTGCATTGCATTGCATTGCATTCCATTATATTCCACTGCATTCCATTCCACTCCATTCCATTCCACATTCCTTAGTAAATTGTTTTATCTGTCTCTGTCCTATCTTTCTAAGCCCACACTAATTAATTATCCTCTGCCAATTTTTCTTTTTTTTTTACTTTATCATGTCCTATTCATAGTTTCTATCTGTGAAATTACCACTTTTGAAGATCACTTTTTTAAGATCTCACACTGGCCTTAACTAAAATTACAAAAAGCCCTCAACTACAAAATCTAGACAAGTTTCTATTTGTGTCACTGTATTTGCACCTGTAATAAGCAAGATCCTGATAAGCTTTCAGCTTTGGGTATATTGAACCTTGGAGTTACATTTGACATGATTTTTCAGTTTTATGTGGAGGATTTTAAAACTTCTCTATCCCTGTGTTTTGGGTGACTAAAGTTTTCTCAGTTGTTGTCTAGGGAAATTAAATCTGTTTTTTTCTGAAAGTATTACTGGACATTGTTTTCTTGTTTGGAACCACACTAGTTATCGATCAACATGCTGTAATACCAGGTTTCATTACTATGCTAATGTGATCCAGATTTATATGGCAGTGGTTCTTAACACTGATTTATGTGGTGCAGCTGTAAGAAACTTTTTAACTGCTATTAAGCCATGAAGAAGCCATTTCAAAAACAGAGGAGTTACTGCATTTTCAAAATAATTATAACCCTCAAGACAAAAATTTATTTCATGTGCTTTTTGTGTATCGTTATTTTATTTTTTTGTAATAAAAACTGTGTTTGCTTAAACGAAGTGCCTTTTTCAGATTAGTATTTAGAGAAGTGGTCAGTTATTGCTGGTATTGAATTCAAAGGTAAAATTTGAAGAGAGATATAGAGCAGGACCAACCTTCAGTGTTCTAAAAAACCATATTCACTGTGTACTCTGTTAAATGGATTGTGTCCTGAGAATAATTTTGTGTTGATTTCACGCTTTGCATTATGTGTTTCAGTGGTTTGAAAAAGTTATATTTAGCATTTTTATAAAATGTATATCCAAACAATGCAGGGCAATGAAAATGTTTGAAAGATCCTGCACAGGTTTTTTTGTTTGAGTGTCTTTATCAACTAGAGTAGAAAAAAGTAACAACTGTAACTGTTTATGTTGGAATGTCACTCATCTTTTTTGTGAGATATCCTGTTTGCAGAAATGATTATTTCTCTTAGAAGTGTTGATTACACCACTATCTGATTCTATTTACTAAGAATTGTTTTTTTAATGTCAGTCAAAATTACTCATCTATGGAATTAAGATAACACAGCCTAACCTATTCTTTGATGACTGCAAAATAGATTAGCTAAGTGGACTTACATTTGTATTGCATATTTATTTTTATTTAAACTTACCTCCATTTATTAAAAGGTACATGTTAGATGCAGACTTGGTGGACCTGGAACTATTTACAGATGTGCATTTTATACACGCATGGCTATTATCCAATAAGTACAAACAGTAGCTGTATTTTCTTACCTGTTTTCAGGAAAATAATAGAATATTTGAAAATGTCTTTCCTGAAATTATTGTTGTACTCCAAGCATGAAAATAAATTTATCTGTTTGTGAAAGCAGTGGATTCTCAGCACATAATCAAAAAGACCTTGCCATATTGGACTTTTCTTGGTAATGTTTAGGACAAGTGTTACTTTGTAAGGAAAACTAATATTATATTTTGAAATCACTGTCTCTAACAGTGAAACAGCACAGATACCCACACAGCACAGTGTTCTTAAAACTGTAAATGCAATAATTTGGTCCCTGCTGCAATAATAGTTCTAGCTATTCCTTAATATTTAAAAATATTAGAAAAGGATTTCCTTTTTTTTTTTTTTTAACAATAGTGAAACATTGTATGCTTTCATGCACAGCAGAATAACATGCAGTAAACTACATTGTCAAGGCATACAGAAAAAAGAGAAGACTATTCCAATTGTGCAGTTATTGTTGTTGTGAGTAAGCTGCATTTTCTCCCTACGTTGATGACTTTTAGAATGCTTATCTATGTTTATTATAACTACTAGAGAAAAAAGTACCCCTAAAACTGAAGAGCTCTATATTTTTACATTCTAACTAGTCTGCTTCAGATAGGTGCTGGTTTTCAGTGGTCCTTTCTATGTGAAAATCAAATAGAAGTTTGGTTTTCAATTACTGAACAAATGTAAATCCTGTTTATTTTAATAAGAATGTTCAGAGCTGGATTGTGGAGGAACTAAAGGTGTGACTCAAAGCCCATGGAAATTGGTGGGAAGATGCTGACTGGTTACAATGGGTTTTGTATTAAATCCACTGCCCAATGGGCACTAAAAATCTCTGGCATAGGGGTGATAAATCTGTATAAAAAGTGGTGATGGGAATGATACACTTATTTTTTAATTAATTTTACATCATTGTTAATTTTGGAAAGATTTCCCCTTTTTTAGATCTGTTGAGGAAGATTTCCAAAAGTGGAGGTTAGAATAAGGTACCCGACACCCTTCTGTTATATTATACTGGATATAAAATGTTTCATTGTCTTCCATGTAACAAAAAATTCCTCTCACAATTGCTATTTTTTTTCTTTTCATTTTATATCCTAGGAGATGTTTGAAGGGAGCAGTCAATTCATTTGAAAAACTGTTCTTTATTATTGAAATATTTTTTTAACAAATGTGAAAGTTAATTATACTGTGGAAAATTTTTTTTTTCAGAGAAATCTTCTACTTTTGTTTTGTGGGGATGAAAAGGGGAAAAAACTCCACATGCATGGATTGCCTGGGCAGGAAGGAGAAAAATTAAAAAGGAAAATCTACATTTTCTAAGTCCAAATTTTTAATCTAGATTTTCCTCCCTTGGAAGAGAGACCTTATTTTGTATTTTAAACTCAAATATAATTTTTTAAAAAATGTTTTTCACTTTCTTGCTAGAAATTTCTGTCAAGCATAAATGTGTAAAGTTTGCAGTGGCATTTTATGTATAATGCTCAATACGGAATTAAATGCTTACCTGCTATAAGACTGAAAATGACAAGATTGTACTCTTCATGCTTATGTAACATATACATTGTGCTTATGTAATAGATACATTAATTTACAACCCTTTACTTTTCTGGTTTTGTAAACATCATCACAGGGTTAGAGTGTACCATCAGCAAGTTTGAAGGGATAGAGTGTACCATCAGCAAGTTTGCTGATGACACAAAACTGGGAGGGGTGGCTGACACACCAGAAGGCTGTGCTGCCATTCAGCATGACCTGGACAGGCTGGAGAGTTGGGCAGAGAGAAACCTCATGAAGTTCAACAAGGGCAAGTGTAAGGTCCTGCACTTGGGGAGGAATAACCCCATGCACCAGTACAGGTTAGGGGCTGACCTGCTGGAAAGCAGCTCTGTGGAAAGGGACCTGGGAATCCTAGTGGACAACAGGATGACCATGAGGCAGCAATGTGCCCTTGTGGCCAAGAAGGCCAATGGCATCCTGGGGTGCATCAAGAGATTGAGGGAGGTTATCCNTTATGGCATGATGGGATAAATAGTGTCTCGATTGTCACAACTTCTTTCCCAGATCTGTCTGTCTCAGAATTTTAGATTTGTAAATGAAAAACCTTTTCCATTATATCCTGGCTTTCTTCTCCTGCACTTTGTGTTTCATTTGGTTGTGTCTGTTGCCCTATGTTTTTCCATTTCTTGTGTTCTGAATCCCTTCCCCTCCCAGCAAACTGTAAAGTTTTGCTGCTCCTCTCCCTACCCCCCAAGGGCATTTCAGAACGGATATGGAAATTTAAAGCATAATTTCTCACTACAGTGGTCAAAAATGAAATATTTATACATACTTCTTTCTCCACTGCAGTGGATTCAGACTCTGACTTGAAGTACCATACACTCCAGATCACTCTGTAAAAAGATAGCAATACCCAATATTGGAGAAGGACTCCTTCCTCTAGCATCCTCTGGACTTTCCTCTGTTGCCCTCTGCCGCATACTCTGCCTGTATTTTCTCCTTTAAAGTGAACAGGTGCCTGTCAGAAAAGTAGGTTGCTTTTGACTCAGAGTGCAAGTTTTCTGGAAGAAAAGGAATGAAATAAAGTTGATGTAATTTTTTTTTTTTTTTGAGCTACTGCAGTCTGTCTTCCAGATAATTTATCTGATGAATTGATAGGATTTATTCTATTTGTTGCTGTTACTCAATGATGACTTTATATTCTAAGACAGTGATGTTTTCATATTAAAAACATAGATTCTGAAATATACGCAGATAGCTTTTCCTCCTTCACATGCTGTGCTACTACAACTTTATCTCTGTACCAGAACAGAAATAACATGTGGTGAGAATATCACAAGCTTTTTTTTCATGGATGAATTCCAAAACTCCACAGAATATTTAGTATAAGTTGAAGCTCTTCTGGAAGTTCCTGGCACCTACAATGGTGATAAGCAAAATATGGCATCCCTCCTTTCCATATTGTGCTATTTTCACACATTAAGACAAAGTTACAAAAGATAGTTGAGCTCATCTGAAAGCTTGTTGTCACTTACAGAAGCAAATCCGGCTCCCATAGTCCTCTGACTTTGGCTGTGTGATCCTTCCCTTCTCTTCCATTGGCTCTGGCACTCATCAGGCATATGCCTTTGTGGATATGCTTCCCTTTGCTAAATGGGTTTATTTTTAACGGATTAGTTCTTCATCAGGGTGGCTAAACGAACCAGTTCACAGAGCAGTGTGCAAATCACCAGAAGCAGTGTGAAGTCAGCATCAGAACTATGGGAAAATTTGAAGAAGCAGGCTCCCCTCCTTTGGGGTTTAGAAAGCTCCAAGATCCGCTAAAATGTACTGTACATCTTTACCCAGCTTCAAGAAGATGAGAAGAATCAACTTTGTTGTCATAATGTTCTAGCTGCTAGAGGCTAAAAAAATGTACTGCTTGCTTCATCATTTTTTAATCCTAGTTACTTTAAGAACCTAGAATATTTTTAAGTGCTCTAAAAGTAATTTTTTTGATATGTTTTGTTCTTCTATCCAAGAAGCAGGCAAATCCTCACGCTTAGAGATTTTAAAGACTCTTTGTATAGTAGTGAGATATCTGCTTCTTCTTACTCACCATTTGAAGTTCTTCTTGCTATTTTTTATGTATTAAAATAAATTGACTGTTATAGGAAAGATAATTATTTTTAAAGTCTGTTTCATTTCTGATGTTAAAAAAAAGTGGAGAGTTGTATAATAAAAGTTTCACACTAATAATGGATGGTGGCAGTTTTTAGAAACATGCTTTGTAAAGAATATAATGATCATGGCAGGACATGATGAGTAATTTATTGTTTAGTTCAAAGCAGCTGTTCAATTAAAAATGTTCAGCTTTGACCTATGATCGTTATTTTAAAATAATAGATCGCATGAGCAGTTTTGCATTTTGACAGGGAAAAATTGTCATTTGACAAAAATAAATTAGTTCATAAATCATATGTCAATGAATTGTTGAATAAAGTATAAGCTATTTTTATTAACATTTTCAGTGAGAATAAAACTTCAACCCAGTCAGCCATTTCTGCTCAATCTTGTTTGCTTTGTTTTATAGGCTATTAAGACAAGTTCTATTTACTTATTTTAAACCGATTGAATAGACATATAAAAAGTGTAGGAGCTACTCCTATTCATATTTGAATTGGAATTCTTTTAAAGAAGCCTTTACATTCTGTACTTTCTTCCTAATTCAACAGACAAGTCACCGCTTCCTCGGAAGAAAAATTGAAAGCTCAAACAGCAGTTGAATATTACCAAGATGCTGCAGATCAAGCTTGCAATACTCTTAGCTGCAATTCAACACCTTTAATAACTCCTCAACATGTACATATGCATGCACAAAAAGTTAAACACGAATTAGATTCAGACTTAATTGTCTATTACTCAGTAGGGAAGTGTTTTCCCTTTTCAATACACTTTTGACATTTCAAAAATGTTTATTCTGAACTGGTGTGTAAGAAAGAACATTAGATGTTGCGGTGGGTTGACGTTGGCTGCCTGCCAGATGCCCCCCCAGCCACTCCATCACTCCCCCTCAACACCGTGACAGCAAGAGAAAATAAGATGAAAATATTCCTGGGTCAAGACAAAGATGGGGAGATAACTTACCAAGCACTGTCACAGGCAAAACAGACTCATCTTGGGGAAAATCAATTTAATTGCTAATTAAGAGGAGAATTTGATGGTGAGAAAAAAAGACAAAAACTAAAACACCTTCCCCCCACCCTTTCCTTCCCAGGCTCAACTTCAGGGTATTATTACCTCCTGTATCTTCCCCCTCCCTGAGCAGCACAGGGGAGATGAGGAATGTGGGATTGTGGTTGGCCCGTAACCGTTCCTCTCTGCTGCTTCTTTCTCCTCACAGTTTTCCCTGCTCCAGCCTGGGTCCTCCATGGGCTGCTCCAATGTGGGTCCTCTCCATGGACTGCAATTACTTCAGGGAATATCTATCTGCTCTTGTGTGAGGTCCTCCACAAGCTACTATGTGGATATGTGCTCTAGCACGGTGCTCCACCGGCTGCAGGGGAATCTCTGCTACATTGCCTGGAGCACCTCCTTCTCCTTCTTCTCTGACCTTGGTGTTCACCTGTCTGTTTTTCCTCACTCCTCACTACTTGTGCAGCATTTTGCCCCTTCTTAAATATGTTTACACAGAGGCATCACCA
The DNA here is from genome assembly GCA_013397275.1 of Burhinus bistriatus. Taxonomy (NCBI): domain Eukaryota; kingdom Metazoa; phylum Chordata; class Aves; order Charadriiformes; family Burhinidae; genus Burhinus; species Burhinus bistriatus. Next base: position 282,446 of record VYXH01005718.1, read on the forward strand.
GCTTTGCTGATGGGCTCAGCTGTGTTCTGCAGTGGGTCTGTTGTGGAGCTGGCTGGAACCAGCAGCGTTCAACATGGAGCAGCCCCTGGCCTCTTCTCACAGAGCCTCTCCCATGACCAAAACCTTGACCCCTGCATCCAGTAGAGATGTGAAACACACACATTACAGAGCCTCACTTTAACTCACTGGCTAGAAATTGATTGATTTCTTGAATTGTGAGATTTTCATATCCCTCCTGAAACTCTAGCAATACTTGCAGTGATACACTGCTAAACTCTGAATTTACTTATTAGTTACACGTCCAATCCCTTTCTGAATCCTTCCAAACTCTTGAGTTAATAAAAGAACTAGTTCAACAAGGTCATTGAACTTCATCTTACCAGTTTTAATTTACCACTTTTAAATTTCATACAATTCTTTCTATTATTATGAAAGAATTAATAGCTTTTCTTTAAATTAAAATAGTTATTTTTCTAATAAAGTATAGCAGAACACTAGCAATAAGAGCATGATGCTTGATTATTTGAGTATTATAGGAAAATATATACTGGGTCAATGGAAAAAGTTTGAAGTAGAAAGGATTAAAAAGGAGTCTATTACAATTTTAATTATTCTGGAATATTTTACTTTCTAATACAATGCTAGAAAAGTAGTTAGAACATATCTGCAAAAAGACAGAAATGCAAAGTATAAGTCATTATTTCTCCCTCCAAAAATCATTAAAAAGTGTGAGTAGTGACTTGATTGCCATCATAAGCAATTGTGCGATCCAACTCATCAGCATTCTTTTGGAGTATATTTGATCCTTTCTTGCATTAGCTGCTACTGCTTCTTGACTTTTTAGCCTTTGGCATTCTTGGAACTTGCTGTTCGGACATGGTCTGTTCTGCTCAAAGGTCAGAAAGGCATGGATGCATAGGTGGGTGCATAGAATTTGGATGAAAAGGCCACAGTATTGAAGAGTTAAAGGGAAACTAGTTTTGCACTGATAGTTAAAAGAGGAGTCAGAAATAATCACAGAAATATTGTTGATGTGATCCACCAAATTAGATATGGGACTCTCAGATCTTCAGAAATTTAAATTAAATGTAAAATGTACAATGTAAATTTAAATTTAAATGTACAATGTAAATAGTAGGTTTTTTACTCTCAGAAATGTTCTGGTGTACTCATTTTAAAGTATTCTCTTTTTTTTCAGTGTGAAACTTCATTTTTATCATTCTTCTATCTAAACAGGAAATAAAAATAACTCAGAAAACCGACCCCAAATGTATATTGGAAACTAAGTAAGATGTCTCTGTGTGAATGCAGAAATACTCTTATAAGACCTGTACAAGAAATATTAATATGTACTAACAAAAGTTTATGGCTGTTTTATGTGGGAATCAGTTTATTTTTACTGGAGTGGTGGTAAAGAATAAAATTCATTCATTTGTTCCAGGTGTTCTACAGTGAAAGTTATCATTCACTGTCAGTTTTGTAGGTCGACATGTTAGACATTGTGTTTCTCAACTTTGGCTACCTCTACATTTCCTCAGTATTGTCCTCTGAGCTTTGTTTTGTTTCCTCCTCCCCTCAACTAGAGGCTCTGGGGAGACCTTATTGTGGCCTTTCAGTACTTAAAGGGGCTTATAAGAAAGATGGGGACAGCCTTTTTAGCAGGGCCTGTAGTGATAGGACAAAAAGTAATGGTTTTAAATTAAAAGAGGGTAGACTCAGACTAGATATGAGGAAGACATTTTTTACAATGAGGATGGTGAAACACAGGAAAAGGTTGCCTAGAGAGGTGGTAGGTGTCTCATCCCTGGAAACATTCAAGGTCAGGCTGGACAGGGCTCTGAGTGACCTGATCTAGTTGAAGATGTCCCTGCTCATTGCAGGGTGGTTGGGCTAGATGACCCTTAAAGGTCCCTTCCAACCCAAACCATTCCATGATGCTATGATTTTACTTAAATTAAGAACCACGAGAAAGAACTGACTCTCTACAGAGATCAGGGTTTTTAAAACAAGTCTGAGTTCTGGTCTGTTGTTCTTTGGACCTGTTCCTTCATTGAGAAAACAGCACTTTCTGACTTCAGTGTGTGTTGTGAGAATAAGCATATTAGAATCGCAAGGTCCTCTCTCTTGTGGTATTTGTGATCACTTAAGTATGTTACCTCTGTTAGGTGAAAGAAACTATTATCACATAGAATAATTTTAATCTGACATAGTTTGTCTCATGGACGATTAAGGATTGGATCTGACTGCTCAGAGATGCTGGACCATCTCCATCCTTGCAGATTTCAAGACTTAACTGTATAAAGCCCGGAGCAACCTCTTCTGACCTCAGACCTGACCCTGCTTTGAGCAAGAGGCTGGAATAGACATCTCCTGAGGTCCCTTCCAACCTGATTTATCCTGCTGTCTTGTGTTGTGGAATGTATATTTGGGATATTCAAGCAATCTTTTTACAGTAACTTTCCTGTGTATTTTCCATATTTTCGATAGGACAAGTTTTCAATTTATTTATTTGGGAAGATTAATGTAAATTTGGTAAACTACATGGGAAAGCCAAAACAAGAGTGAAAAATATCTCCTTTCTCTTGTGGCATTCATCCTAGCTTACAGTGGACACTGAGAGAGTAAAACATACTAGAAAGGTTAGAGCTGAATCTCAAGCATTAGGCTGTGGGATTTGATATAAAAATCCAATAGCATGAGATATACTTCAGACTGAAAGACGTGTATGACTTTGTGGATGGAATATGGACTATTCAGTTTCAGGGAAGAGGGAGAAGCACAGGGTTAGTACGTTCTGGGCTACTTTAAAGGTGCATGGTCTTACTCAGAAACAAATATATACGTAGACAACAGTTGTAGGTAACCTTATTTTTAAAAGTAATCTAATTTTTTAACTCCTTCATAAGCATAAAAGCACCACTGATGTTTAAATAATGTATTTAATGTCGTAGATGTCATCAAAGATCTTGGTAGTGAAATGCATATTTTAATTTTTAAAAGCATATTACGTTACCTTTCCTAACTTTTCTGTTGACTACCATTTATGACTGACTGCTACTGCTACTTAACTAGTTTTCAGTGCTTTTGGAACTTTATACTGGCAGATGCTTAGTTTACTGTTCAGAGATCAGAGATGCTTACATATCTGATGAATTATTATGGAAGAGACACAAGAAAAAAAGACCACAAAATAGACTGAAAGAGAAACAGATGCTAGATTTTGCATTTTCATGAAAGAGGGCAACCAGAAATATGCCAATAGGGAAATACACAATTTTAACATGGCAGTCAGAATCTGGGATGCCAAATTGGGTACACTGAACATTTAAAATTCATACTTTATTAGGTAATCATATCTTCTCTTCAATATTTCAGTGTTCAAAATAAGAAAATGGCAAGACATGTACAAGTAAGGAAATAGAGTCCTCAGAAACAAGTATTTGATGAGTATTGGAAGACAAAAATAAAACTGTGCCTAGAAAAAATACTGAAGAAACCTTTTATTTCGGTCAACCAGATGCTGATCACAGCAAATGCAATAGCAGTTTGGGTGAGAAGAGCATGCTTTTATCTTAGAAAATGCAAATAAGCGATCCCTTCTGTTGAGGGCATCTATGATTCCCCACCCCCCTCACCCTCCAATAATCAGAGCTAGTGGAAAAATGTTAAACAAGAATTTGGCATGCAAAAGACCTGATTTCACTCAATTTGAAATTGAATCAGTGTAACATCAGGCTAGCCAGATCTTAAATTTAATCATCTGCTACTAAGAAAATGAACAGAAATGTATATGAATACACAAACACAGAGACAGGAGTCCACCAGCAAATAATAAATTCATCAGCATGTAGTCAAAGAAGACCAAGCTCCAGCAGTTCCTTACTAAGTTTAAGTTGTATTTATTTGGTAAGTATTAAATGGTAGTGTCTACATAAATAATATATAATAACTTGTTGGACATAGGAGCAAATAACACAATTGCTAGGAGGATTGTATTTAGTTTAATGGGAGAAATCCACTGGCTATGCGGCTTCACTTGTTTATGTACTATGGATTTTAAGAATAATATTCTCTGAAGATTATCAAGTCGCACATTCAATTTCCTGAAAACAGCTAAATATGGAATAACATTTCTACCATCTTCAGAAAGCTTGGCTTTCTCTATGTGGAAGATTCTCAGTGAAGGTATAAAAAAGTTCATTTTATCTACTTTCATACTTGGCATTTTGCTTATTACGCTTATTCTTTTTCAGAATCCATCTTATCCATTTGGCTTTCAGAATAAACAGTTCTTTGGAGATCAAACTAAAAGTGAGAATGGATGGACTTTGACACTCTTTCTAATTTTGTAGTCAAAGTTATAATAAATTGACATGTTGACGTTTTACATTTCTGCATTATTTTATATAAATTAGGGATAAAAATTTCTTACACCTTTCAGATTAGCCTAGAACTCCTCCTGTTGCAAAATTCCTGTGAGCTAATTCAAAGTTCATTGAGATCAAGTGAAAGACTACTATTCAATTAAAAGTTCTTTTGGTGAATCTTCTTGTGTACTACCCAACCCAAACTGAAATATTCTAGATGAACCATATTTTCTTTGGAAATCAGTAACAGACTGTAGAAAAGCTAGAATTTTGTGAACCTGGAAAAAAACCCAACCCTTTAAAATACATTTTTTTAAAAAATTACATATTTAAAAGGGTAATCAATGCTTTGTCAAACAGCAATTATTTAAAATCTCCAGGCAATGAGGAAATGCTGTCATCTTATTTATCATACTAAAATCTCAAGTAAACAATTTATCTAGGAGCACTTTGGTATGACTAATCAAGACTGCTTTCCGTCATTTCAACTTTGCAATTACAAAAAGATTGCTCTAATTTGATCCTGCAGTTGGGAGCTTGTTTTTCCTTAAGGGCTTGTGAGTTTAAAGTCCAGCATGCAGCTAAAAGTTCACTTGATATATGTTTAAAGGTTTATCCCAAGGATCACAGTAAAAGCAGAAAACAAATGATTGATAAAACTTCAGAAATGTCCCATCAGAATCCTTAAAAGCTTGGAAACCATAAATCTAAGATGATTTTTCATTTTTAAATGTTGATATAGATGATTAAAAAAAGAGATTATAATTACTCTTGGAGTAACAGATTTTAAAAATCCTCTTAAAAAAAAGGAAAACAGACAGAGATTCACCTGTTTGCTGTTTTATGTACATTTTTTTTGTGAATGTACATGTGCCAAAATATAGTAACTCATAAGAAGAGTTACAGCGACACACACTGTAAATGGAATGTTTGAAAGAAAATATGTAATTTTCAGTCACTTATAAAACAAAAAAAAATATTACTACAGATTTTCATATAGATTCATTAGAAATTATTTACTACAATTTAATTAATGGTGACAGAATATTTAGAAATTCCTGCAGACATAAGACAACATTTTGTTGCAGACTCCATTTGACCCTTTCCATTACTGAAAAAATGTGTAAGGATGGAGTCGGAGAACTTCCCCATAGTTCCTTCACAGATTCCTTCAAAACTAATTTCTCAACTGGAAATGGACATCCTTTAGTCACTTCATTTGTACATCAGGAAATTTTCTGCACTTGCATCCTGAGTACTTAGAGACATTGGAGGACTCAAGTAACTGTCTTATTTTGCCAAGAAGTCTTAAAAAATAAAAATAAAACAGTGAATGTAACAGTTGTTATTACTAATCCACATATAATATTACTAACACTCATAGTCCAAGTAACTAAGTATGTCTGAAAAATCTTATTGGTAACAGAGTTAAAATTGTACAAAAACTTCCTAGAATCTACCTCGTTCCTCTGGTGGTGTTCTCACCCTTCTGATATCCCTCTGGATCCTGAACAGCTTTGGTTTTCCTCAGGAGGATGAAGATGGCACCAGGAGGTAGTTATGGTAAACAACCAGCAGGATGAATTCTTTGCCAAAGAATATGATGGTGATGGTGGAGATTTTATTCTCCTCAGTCTTGAGACTACTTGGGATTCTTTATACACAAATCTTTAATCATGTCTCATGTGCCCTTTTCTCTGGCTCCCAGTTACCAAGTGTTTCTGTTCTCTATTCATTCTTATACAGTGAGGTGATTACAAAAACATTGCCAGATTCACATTACTGAAACTACTTTACAAAACATCATAACTTTACATGCAAATAATATCTAAATTCTAAATACATATTATGTCTCCACATGATATATTATCTTTAATTTCACCGTATTTACTACTGGAGTTTCAGAATTCCTATAGACAGGAAGTTTTTCAGGAAGAACATCTGCTCCTTCTAACGTAGAAGTGATGAATGAATAAAAATATCTCTTCGCTTTTTCTTGCACTCCCAGAAATATCTGTAGCCTTCGGGGATCCACCCAGCTAGTTTCATACTTCACATTCACAACTTCAAAGTCTACTAGATGGACACCTAATGTGTCCACTTCCTGTGGGCGTAAGTACCTGACAAGCTTCCTAAGACACCAGCAAGAACAAAGCAAACATATGCATTAATAAGCAGTGTATTAATTTACAAATTCGTATCACTGTTTTATGTCGGATAGCACTTTGTAGCTGAACCGCAGCATCTCAACCAAATATTCCAGTAGAATGTTACATTTTTTTTAAGAGTTGAGATGGAAAAAAATGTATTTTAGTCTCTGACTTCTGTACACATTGTCTTTTAGTTCCCATGATTTCTTCACAGGCGCCAGTACCAGTTGCTTATGGGATCTCTTTATATGAAGGAACACTAAATAAGCCAATTCCAAAACCAAAACAAGAAAGAGGAAAGGATAAGGACTCAGTGAATGAAAATCCCACCAAAAAAACCTCCAAAACACTCACCTGTCCTAGTATAAAATTCTTCTGCCAAAGTGGTAGACTATAAAGGGGTCATTGAAGCGCCTAACATAATATGTAGGCACATCTGGAACCCCTAAGAGATCCTGTCTGGCTTCCAGCTCTCCAGAAGAGCATGGTTCTCATGTTGGTCCAATGTCATATCTACCAGCTTTGTGCTGATGTCTCAAATACCTCATGATGTCTAAAATAGAGACACCTGAATCGGTTCATTAGACATTTTAAATGTGAAAAAACTTGATGCAAACACAACGAAATATGCAAATGACATGTAAGAGAGAAAATTGCTGTAGACAAAAAAAACCTTCAGCTGCTACAGGAGATTTGAATTCTAAATGTGTTTAATATGCAGATGATACCAACTTAAGGAGATGCCTACTTGTTTTGTATAAGTGTCCCACGTAAACTTTTGCTTTTACCAGGGTACTCTTTTTAAGTTAGCCATTTAGTTGTGACTGGTCTGAGTAAGAGACAATAAGATCTACGCACATACATTATCTCACAGGCATTTTGCTGCTTACCTGACATCTCTCTTCTGCAGTTATGTACTTGCTAAGTTTCATTTTAAATGGTAAATAAAACTATTCTAGCTAACAGTTATGACTTTTTGTAGAGTTTTACATACAAATGAGACTTAAGCTCTGAGGTCAGTGTACTGTAGGGACTAATGAATAATACTCAAGTATTAGGCTACTTCAATTGTCTGAGCAAATTACATTACATCTCCTTTTGAAAATTTATAGTATTTAACCAAGTGATATTTGCATGTTGTTATATTTTTACCTATTAAAAATTTTAATTAATTTTGCATGCACTAAACTACAAATAAAACCTCTGCATTTTTTCATATAAATTTAAGTGTAGCAACCAAATTAAGTAAACAAGCTGAACTTTTCTGAGTAAATGCAGCATAATGATGGTGATAAAAGGTACACCCCTGAAAGCTAAGTGGTATCAAACGGCTCTAATAATGATCTGTTTTGCATAAGGAGTTGTAATGCTTGCCATGCTAGTAACATATGTGTTCATTTTAAAAATCCCCTACCCATCTAAACTGTGCATATGTACCATTCATAAAATTAAATAATTTGGGATAAATGTGTATTTCTTTTCTGCTGGATATGTGTTTATACCCACAATTCCCTCAAATCATTGGGTAGCTAAATAGTTACAAACTAGATCTGCTGTGTGCTGCAAATTAAAGTTTTATTCAAATTTTTGGCTTGCTTTTATGTTAGGTCAGCTTATTTTCAAGTCATGACAATTAGCAATGAATTAACGTATTTATTGGTTTATGAATAAAATAATGGGAATATTGCATTGATATTGACTTGTCAAAAAATAATGCCTATGCCTATTTGGGAGAGGTAAGCATTTTATTAATTTATTTCATTGTTAGAACAAAAATATATTCTCATAATCAAATAAAAAAAATGCATTTCCTAAATCCTAAATATTTTGTCAATAATTCTCCAACTTTGCATATTAACTTAAATTCTTTACCTTAGTCTTGTTTTAATGCTATTATTCATGAAGATGCCACTAACAAAAAGAATAGGTTTCTGGATACACACATTGATGACTTGCTGCATATATATAGTTCTGCATATACACCTCTTTAAGTGTCATTGCTACTTTTGTTCATGTTTTTCAATTTTCTGGGCATTATATTGTGAGTAATCTTATCTTATCATTTGGCTTTCATACCTGTCATGATTGTAAACAATAGCATACATTGGCAATTGCAATGTCATCTTCTCTTTTTTCCCTGTCGGGTTTTTTGTCAAAGATTGCTTACGAGAAAACAACAATATAACACCCATTAATTTAGAGTATCAGTTAAGAATATCAAGTAGATAATCATCAGAGAACAATATAAAACTTTTTCTGATCCCCACAGCAAATGAGTCTCATGGTAAATTACTGGTACACTATATAGAACTCATCTAACGTTATCTTAAAAATAAATAAAACATTAAAATAAATGTTAATATCGCAATTACAATTTTTTTTTTTTCAGGAAATTATTTCGAATTTTGGGCTTCTCATCACTCTCTGTCCTTCCTTCTGGTGAGACTAGAAATACTGATAATGGCAGGACGTAACTTGTCAGTTCATTTCAGAACAAGACTAAGACTGAATTTCAGTACAGCAGAAAATGTATTAAAGCAACATTAAACACCATTGGTGCTTGCAGTATTTATATCAAGCAAAATTAAAAACATATACCTTTTCTTCTGGTAAAAAATATCAGCGTTTACATCTTTTTTTAAGTGTCCACAAGTCCAACCTATGAATTGGGTGTTCTGAAATCCTATAAAGATGTATTGCAAATTCTAACATGTCTGTGAATCTTATTTAATACATAGCTGTTTACCGGTGGGTTTTTAACAAAGTAGTAAAAAGCTTTGGATGTTGTTTGTGTGTGTGTACACTAAATGTTATATTTTACATATAGCAGTAAATAAAAACATGATCATTAATGTAGGTATGAAAAAAAATGGTGGATTTATTTTAAGAATGGAAAGGGAAAAGTAAATCTTGAGCAACCTTTACTAACGCTCATTTTAAGCCTACTTTGAGCAGGAGGTTGGACTATCTGACCTCCACAGCTCCAGCTCCCTTCTGTTCTAAATTTTTCTATAATTCTAAATTCAAAGTAGTAAGGAAAAATAGGACTTGACTACAAACACATGAAAACAATTTAATGTTAATCATTAATAAAATAAATTATCCTAATTTGCTACACAGTTTTCCACACACGGTTAGCTGTGCTTCAAAGGTATGTCTAGATTTCACTGGTGAGTATACACAGCTAAACTATTCAGCTTGTTCTTTACATATTTTTGACAGGGTTTTGCTGGTCTGGTATGAACCCTGATGAGGTTATTCTAGAATAGAGAAAGTAAGTGTTACCATATGTACGTCAAATGAAAAGAATGTGTAGAGCTGAGTATCAGTAGAGTATATCAGCCGTGCTACAAGTACACAAAAATTGTCCTTTCATCTGTGTCTCAAACATAGTGGTTTTAATAAAACAAAACCAACCAACCAAACAAAAAGCCCTAGCAACTCTGCAATTCCTTGCAAGAGAGCTTTCTTTATGTATTATTTCACAATGACACTCCTTGGATTTCCTGTTTGAGTTGAAAGCAGAAATATCTTCTCTGAAGCTAAAGTACACAGCTTAAATAATCTTAAATTCCCTCATTAAAGTGAATCATGGTCCCCTTTCTTTCATCATATTGCTGCAGAAAATTCATCCGCTACAAATTTTAACAGAAGTCTGTGTAAAATATATAATCCAATAGATGTTTGAACATAACCTTACACAGTGTAAACTGGCTGGCGGTTTGTGCGGTTTTTTTGGTTTTCTTTTTCATCTACTGATAATCTGGACCATTTTTAAAGTCCAGTTTCTATATCTTACTATCATCTCTACTAAGTAGAGTTTTCTCAAACTGATGTACATTATCTGGTTCAGTGTCCATGAAAGCTGCTAAAATTTTATATTGATTCCTTAAACTATCATATAAAAATCATTTTCTCAAATAACATAAACTATATATTTTTAAGTGAGTTGCCCTTTCCATGATGAAATACTGTTTGGAACAACAACCTGTCAAGTACAGTTTTATTTTTCAGTCAACTAACCGTGAGTTCTGCTTTTTTGTTTCTCAGGTTAACAGGATTTCATCTTCCTCCACCTGTGACAAGTACAAAATCTGTATTTTCACTGCGCTTGACAAGCGACTTTGCCGTTAGTGCTCATGGGTTTAAAGTTTACTATGAAGGTAAGACACTCTTAACAAAAGATTCTGGATTTTTTTCTCTGGTCTCTTTACATAATAAAACTAAACGTCCCACAAAAATGTATACAAATACACACATATAACTTTGTCCAAGTTACAATGTTTCCTTTTCATGCAGTTATTCAGACGCAGAGACTCATATCTGAAACCAAATTATTTAAAACTCTACTCTCTACAAACCTATCTAGACACAAATGTTTTATGACCTTTACTTTAATAATGCCAAATTCTTTAAATTCTGCAAAAGATAATCATAATCTTTCTGCTCCTTCTAAGGTATGCATATTCAAATTACTGCCAAGACATTACTAGTTATTCTTGAATTTCACTAGATAGTTGAATTTATATCTGCAAGTTTTATGGATAGAGTTTTTCTCACAGTTTTGCATAGGAAAAATGCTGACTCAGTTCTCTGAACTGACATAAAGCTACTTCCCCGTTGCAGCTTTCACAATTGTCTACAGTTTTCACACAGACACTGAAGGAAATGAGCTGGCACAAGTATTCCTGAAGTCCAGCAGTTCATAGTATTGTGTATGTTCCTGGAAGGATCTTGTTTATGATCAAGCTCACTTTAGTCATGTTTGAAGAGTTGGAATAGATCATCCATCCATTATTTTCATTAATTCCATGGCACTCACTCGGACTATGAACTCTAACATGTTTATAGGACATAAACAGAAACTGTTGTTTTTTCTTTTTTTTTTTTTAATCTTTTTTTTTCTTTTTTTAAATTGATGTAAAGACACTTGATCTTTCTGATTCCATTAAGTGTCTCTGTCAGCAAGCCAGGAGCTATAGTAAAGTGCCTGGGGAAGCTCTGAGGTCATTGCTGTACCCTGCTCAGTCTCATCTGCAACAGAAACTAATCTCTGAGAAAGTAACGAGCTGAGTAACACTTTGATAGCTAGAAAAATACACGAAAACTGGTAATGCAATGAAGGGTTGCCACAGAAATACAGCCCAGAACCACTCTGTAGTAAAAAGTCTATAGCCATTGGCATAGTTTACCTTCAGGCATGATGCATTAGAATGCTACTTCAAATAGAAATTCCCTCCTATATAACATGAAAAACATAAAAGAATTTTCAGGCCTTTTTTGTCCCTTGAGTTATTACAGAAAACTAAGTGATTACAAACACTCTTTTTCTGGCGTGCACATAAGCAAGAGTTAATTTACAAAACAGAAATTCAAGCTATGTGGAATTGGATTTGGCTGGGTTATATCTATTTTTTAGTCTACTAATTCAAGCTAAACATAATAAGTGCTTTTGGCTAAATTATAGCCACTTTGTAGTCTTAATTTTTCAATTGTTCAGTAACAGTTTTATTACAAAAATGTTATATAGAAATGTACTATACAATTCCTAAGGATTTTTAACTATGCAAAATTTAGTGTATATACTTCTCCTGCATGTTAGGAAAATAGGAAAAAATTATCATTAACTTGGTGCCATAAATTGGGAAATTCAAATTCACTATCTATGATATCAGCTGCTGTACTTACACATTGTTTGCCAAAACTTTTGCACTACTAATGCTAACAGTATACTATGTATTTCAGTTATGACAGAGAATGATCAAACCTGAAATGGAAGATGACCAATAGAGTTCAGTTTGCACATATGACTGATTCTTCACATAGTTCCGTTCTACGCTAAAATAACATGCTGATTAACAGAAATCAAGCTCCTAAATAACTGAAAAGTGTGGGGAAATTTTGCCTTCAACCACAGAAATCAGCATTTTAGAACACAACATAAACTTGTTACCTTGAATTTATTACTCATCTTTTTTTTAAACCTGAGGCTTTATTTTGTGAAATCAGGAATACTGAAAGAAGTTAGGCTAGACCCCAGAGTTTTAGTTCACTGGAGTTTCCCTTCCCACAGCAAGATCTACGTTTTTAAGAGCTGCATAAAGGCAGCTTCATTCAGTGAGGGAATTTTTCTTTCAACTCCTGTTTTTCTGACTTCCTATGAAGCTACCTGTCTTTATAACCAGCTAGCAAAGAAATGAAAACTCATTACATTACATTCATTTCATGCATCATTCCTTGACGTGAGAGAATAGATGTATTTAAATGATAATCACATCAGGGCAATCTCCATTTCTGTTCTTGTGCTCTTTGTGAACGTGTATAACCCTGCAATCAACATTTTCAGATCTGGTTATACCCAGTATCCAATTTTCAAAAATTTTGATTGCCCAGTAGCTCCTTTTTAGCTTCCTGATGAAACATCTGCATACTTAGTACCCCTAAATATCAGACCACATACTTAAGTGCTTCATTATGGATTTGTAATTTGAAACCTGACAGAACTGATTAGGAACCTATCATTGCAATAAAGCAAAATGATAGACAGAGATAGCATGAGAGGCCAGGATGAGCAGTACAGACATAGGTCTGAAGCGATTAGATCCAGGTGTGATTTGAAAAAGGAACATACCTTTCATAATCAGTGATCATTTAAAATACTTTCATTTGAAATGTTTGGAAATAGAAGACATAGACAGATGGTTATATGGGATGCATTACTGTTCACTACCTTTAAAACAAAACAAAACAAAATAAAAAAAAAAACACAAATAAACAAAGCCCACCAGCACCTCTTTCTCTGACCTCCCATCCTCCTTTGCAGCTGAGCTGAAAGTTGACAAGAAACTCCAGAATACCTGACAGAATCAGTAGGAAATATGAATCTACTGTGGACCTTCTTGATCATAGCATAGAGGAACATATTCATTTTCTGGTCTCCTGAGAATAAAAATGTGTATGAAAAGATAGAAAATTGTATCATCAATAGAGCTACTATGCTGAGCCATCATATGTAAGCCCCTGCAATTGCATCTAGTCAAACTAAGTACACAATAGACCACAGAAATATCCACTCTGGCCTCCCACTGTCAATATTATAAGCCTCAATATGTATCCTCCACCCCTCCATCCTTCTCTCCTCTCCTTCTCTCCTTCTTTTTCGCCTTCTCACCTTCTTTCTTTCCTCAGTGTCAACTGGCGTACTTGAGTTAACTTTGGTACCATTGTGCACATACTTCTTTATGTTCAGTTTCTCTGTTATTTGGGAAAGAACACATCTGAGAAATACACCTCTCTACATAACACAATAGCCCTGGAGAAAAAGAATTTCATGAGCGAAAACTGAAACAGATTACTCCAAAGAAAAAGGCTTCACTTACAGTGACAACAGAAAATGGTGAGAGGCATTGAAAATTAAGGAGGGATTTTAAGCTACAATAATTACCAGCAGCAATTTATCATTTCATCATTGTCTAGCAACACAGCTTTGCTGGCTGGAATGAGAAATGGGGGAGTTACAAGTCTGCTGAGTCTATGTCTGTTTTTTTCTGGAGAGATTTCTGGCATCTTTTCTTTTTTTATTTGTTTTTTAGTAGCTTTCAGGGTCTGTGTAACATGTACAGATATTAATGTATGGAGGAGAAATGCTATACTTATCCTTTATTTGATCATTTAGACCAAGTCACTGTGTCCTTTTAATTTCATTTCTGATAAGATTATTTTGGTTTCAGAATAGAACAATTTAATGCACTTTTCCATTTCCTGTTGTCTTGAGATACATAAGCAGCTTTATTCATTGAGTGCACAGGCGGGGAAATATATCTGCTAAAAAAGAAAGCAACATAGCAGCTTGGCCCATACAGCAAGGGGCTTCAGTGAACCTAGCCCTGCTTTGAACAGTGCTGCCTTTTGTTCTTACTAGGTTATGTTACAGCTATTAAACAGGTAGCTGACATCATTGTTAAAATCATTGACTTCATTAACAAATTTACTGCTAGAATTTATGGCAAGCTTTATTCAAGGCAAATATGATAGACATTTTTGTGCTATTTTACTGATCACAAGGAAGAAAAAAAGAACTTAATATATAGATTATTCCTACAGTGAAAACTCTGAATGTCCTGGACATGAATTGAAATTATTTATAATAGTGTTATGAAATATAATTTTATCTGTTTTGTACTGCTACACATGTTTTTAAAGCTGAATTACAGAATTGAATTATTAGACACTGTATACATAATGAAATAGTCTTTGTTTGTATTGGAGTGGTGCTATAGGAATTCAGTAATTCTGCTGAAATGCTTTTGAGATGGGTTTGAGAGCAATGTTAGAAATTTCAAGACTGATCTCATCTTTATGGATAATTGGGGGGGCAGGAAAGAAGAGAGCAGATGGTGTTTATTAACGGAATAGGATTTCCATCTAGTGACTTCTAGGGACCTATCATGCATTTCTTTCAGCAATATTAAGAAAAATTGGTAGCTGATGTACAGGATTATTGAAGCAAGTGGATCAGAAACACTAGTAGGACTTAAATGTGCCAGGATGTGCATGCTAAAAATAATTTTGGCAGTTGGTATAGAGCTAGAGAATGTGAACAAATAAGATAATCTATTTTTAGCTTTCCTGCATACTAGAATTCAGAAATGTGGCTACACATAATCTAAATCTTGGGTTTAGGTAAGGTTCATGAAGTACTAGCTGTATTAAGCTAATAATATCATTACTGATTTCATATAAAAATGTAGAGTACTAATGAATCATTGATTAACGTTGGAGAGGTCTCTATAAAAGGTCCACCCAAAAAACGTTTGCCAGGTTGGAGTTGTAAAAGCCACAGACTTTAAGCTGTAAAGTTGTCACCAGGCTTACTATCTGACAGATACTACAGGCTTTTGTTGTTGTTGTTGTTGTTGTTGTTGTTGTTGTTGTTCAGACTTTGTCATAGCTATTTTGGGTCTCTGTCATAAGATTGCTTCAGCAAGCTTTAAATAAAAATGGAATTAAATTGAGTTTGCCTAGTGTTTCTGAAAGAAAAGTACACAAAGAAAAGAAATGAATAATTAAAATAGAGAATGCTCAAATTACCTAAACAGATATTCATCATGGAAACTCCTGTTTTGAAAATGAAACATGCTAAATCTAACAAGGAAACATACTAAACGTAAGAAGGCAATCTAAAGTCTGGATTTTTACTGCCATTCAACCTGTTGGATAACAAGTAAAAAAAAAAGGTGCTGGAGTTTCTTTCTTTTTGTTGAATATATGAGTATCTGTCACATAGTCTAGGAAGTCACATCAAATTATCTAGCATATAGTTCTGGTCTTGGAATACTAATTGTGGATGGAAAACATTCCAACAATGCCTGCTCATAGACTTGTAGCTACTATCCACAGCATGTAATGCAGAAATAAAATGGCTGTATATTCATGGAAATAGTAAACACGAAAGATGCTTATCAGGCTTTGACTTATTGCAGCACTCTTCAAGATAGTCATTAACGTGGTAGGTAGTTCTGAACTTCCTTGGTATAAGGAAGGAAAAGGGAAAGTTACGACTGGCAATATTTTAAAATTAATTTAGTAAATGAAGGGGAGTTATCAAATAATAAGCAAAGTTTAGAGGAAGAACAAACAAATATGTAAGCTTTAAAATATGGTGCTAGGTCATGTTGCAAAGTGATTTTTTATATTGATGTGTTTGCAGTATAACTCCACTAAGAGAAGTAAATTTGCACAGATTTTATGCTGTGATTAACAATAGCAGAATATTATGATGATTTTGATCATATTTTTGATACTTCAGCATTAATCCAGACAAGAAAAAGCAAAACAAGAAGTTTACCCTATTAAAAGTTTCAAAGTACCTCAGGTATTTTATCTGGTGAAACTATAAATCAATATTCTTTCCCACGTACCATAGAGATGTATAGTCTCATGACATCTTCCCAGCCAATCTTTTTTAAAATCATAAGTAACATTTCCAAGATACACTCTGTTAGTTAATGCTTAACATTGTCACTAAATAAAATAAGTATTGGCTGGGAAAATACTTTTTTCTTCCAGTTGATCCAGTGTAGCCTGTCTGTCACAATACATCATTGCCTGAGGACTATCATGCTAATCCTAATGCCAGAAGTACTTCTAATGCTGTAGCATACATGGGAATGAAATCAATACGAAATCAATACCAGGTTGCCTCGGTGCTTATTAATTTAAAATATGTTACCTATACGTTGTATTGTTCCAACCATTCCTGTATCAATCCAGAGAGAGTAAAGGAAAATAGGCCTGTGGACTTAATCTGGTTAATTTTTATTGCATTTCACACCATTTTTTTGACACTGCAATCACTGATTTGGATTTCGCTAAAGAGTAACTTCTGGAAACAAATTCAACTCCTGAAGACGTCAAGATTTAAGAAAACTATCACTTTCTTTGATTCCACTGATCACTCTGCCTCACTTAGAAGTCAGACTTTTTAACTCGGATTTTTAAACTTCCAGTCACTGGCTCTTGTTCTGCTTTTATCTGCTAATTTACAGAGCCCTTAGTATTAGCATCTGTTAGTTCTTATGCTAGGTTCTTAAGTACTGCAATAAAATCACAAACTTCAGAGTATTCTTTCTCTTTAATATGGGCTTTTAAGGTCTTAACATAAAGAATTTTGTTCCAAATCACAAATTATTTTGTGCTATTCTTCTGCATTTTCATCATTTTGTGAGTGTTGTGATGTCTGCGTGAAAAACAGGTCTGGTCAGTAAGCTTGTCTGGTTGAGCCCTGCACCTGATCACCACAATCTCTCCTATCTTCCTATTAAATCCTTTTTTAAATGTCGGTGCAATCTCACTCTCTATGTGTGTGACGGCTTCAAGGGCTGAGTGCCAGCTACTGGAGACAGACTGTGGGTGTAGGTGCCCCTGACGTGTGGTATCAGCTACTGGAGGGAGTGGGGACTCAGTGCCTGCCACTGGAGTGGGTGGGGGTTTTGGCTGCCACTCACTGGGACGGGAACAGTGTCTGTCCCAAAAACCAGCGACTGGGAGGAACTGGCTTGAGTGAAGCAAGCGAGGGGCTCAGCGCCAGCAGCTGGAGCAGGTGATGTGTCTGAGTGCTGGGGGCGTGTGGAGGGGAACTGTCCTGTATCGTCTTCAAACTGGGTGTGCATGTGTCATTCACCAACACACTTCCAGTTGGACTCACCAGCGGGTAGGAAGCTCTGGATCTGGGATATCAGGTGGGTGGAGAGTCCGTGCTGGACAAGTGTGTGAGTGCTGCGTGTTTGCTAGTGAGCATGAAGCTGGACTAGCCAGCAAGTAGGGGACCCATGGGGCAGGTAAGAAGGCCTGGGATCTGGGCAGGGGTGCCGGGTGGACAGGGGGTTCATGCTGGTACTTGGGGGATCCATGAATGTACATGTCCGTGTGAACCCAGATAGTCTCGTGTGCGTTCCTGCACTAGTCACCTCCTCTGTCTGCCAGCCAAAGAGGGAACTTGGCTGTTAGTGCTTGTGTTTTATGTGAGTCCTGTAGGTAAGTGCTGTTCAACAGCTCCGTCTCTGTGGGAGTCTGTAGCCAGTCGTGTCAGTGTCTTGTGCGTGCCTGTCTGTTTCTCTGGGACACATGCCCAGCTGTGCAGCTGGTTAAACCTGCAAATGGGAAAGCTTTAACAAGGCCCATTGGCCTGAGTCAGACCCCCCCAGGTCTCCAGGTTCTGCAGGCTGGGCTCCTATGGCTAGGCAAGAGAAACTTCCAGGCTCCAGAGCTGCTGGAGGCAGTGGCCACTTATCCTCTCACATCCTTTTGGGCCCATCAAACATAATTTGCTCTTGGTAAGTCTGTGCTGACTATTCCCAATTACCTTCATCTTTCTGATGTTGGAAAATGGATTACAAAAGTGTGTTTTTCAGGCTACTTCCAGGAACTGAGGGAAGGGTTCCTGGTTTATAGAGCCTGTGGTGATCCCTCTTGCTTTCATTAGGATAGGTGTATTACTAGCCTGTCTAGTCATGAGGGACTACCACTGATTGCTGTAATTTCTCATGGATTACAGACAGCAGTTTTTCAGTCATGGTGGGACAGCTCTTTCAGTACCCTTGGGTGAATCTATGAATGTGACTATATTCAACTTCTCTCCATAATCCCTCACTTACTCCACACCTAGAACTGACTACCTCTGTCCTTCTCAACTGTACTAATGCATGAAGAGATTTCTTCTTGTGAAGAATGATGCACAAAAAGCATCGAGTTCTTTGGCCTTTTCCATGTTGTACATTGTTGTCTTCTCTACTCACTCTGCATTTTCCCCTGTCCTTCTTTTTGCTACTAGCATACTTATAGGATTCCTTTTTATCATCCGTAACACCCCTCACTAGTATTAGTGCCCCTTGGACTTTGGCCTTCTTCATTTTGTCCCTAAGTACCGAAGCAACACTTTTATGCGCCTTTCTTGTTGTCTGTCCTTTTTTTCCAGGCTTTTGTGTGTGTCTGTACTTCTTTGCATTTTAGTTCATTAGGAAACTCCCTTGTTAACCTCATGAGTCATTTACCAAAGTTCACTTCCCCTTAAAATAGTTGGTTGTCTTTTAAAAAAATCGGCCGTCTCTCTCGCTGCCCTTCCTCCTCATAATTGCTTCCCAGGAGATTCTGCCTAATGATTCCCCAAATAAATCCAAATGTGATGTCTTAAAGTCTAGCGTCCCAATTTTACTACTTACTTCCCAGCCTTCTTTCTAATCCTGGGCTCAATTTTCTTTTCTTCTATTCTGTAGTTAGATCCCTGTCCCCTGACAGGACTATTTTTAAAGGCCCTCCTTTTGAGGTAAACAAGTCTGCTTGTGGTTGTGTTCTTCCTTACCTTGATCAGGTAATTTTGTTTCTTCCCAGCAGTCCTACTTCATCTTCAGATGAGGTACCATGATTAAGGAGGTCAAATCCTTGAATAAAATTGTGCAGCTAGGTATTGGTCTGCTGGATGCACTTGCTCATAGCCAGAGCTTTTCTCCTAACCAGAAGGATTGAGAGGAATATCAACACCATCTGGGATCATATCCTTCTCAGTCTTCCCCTCAGAATCCCGTACCAGCCTTTGATCTGCTTAAGGTTTCCCTTGGCCATGTTATAACCCCTCACATGAGTGAAAAGCTTGAAGTAGTAGTTGTGAAGCTGAACAAACAGCAATTGCTCTGTGTAATTATGGGTCTGGGCTCCAGGCAAGAAGCACACTGTCCAAGACTATGGGTCTGGCTTGCAGGCAGGGGACTGTGCTATGCAGGAGGGAGTGTCTGACCACTAGTACCTCTCAAAGGCTCAGTCACTTTGATAGCTGTGTCACTTTATTAACAATATGCAAAAATGCAGTTAAACATTGTTCCTGCTGCCAAGTATTT
This sequence comes from Burhinus bistriatus, assembly GCA_013397275.1. Classification (NCBI taxonomy): domain Eukaryota; kingdom Metazoa; phylum Chordata; class Aves; order Charadriiformes; family Burhinidae; genus Burhinus; species Burhinus bistriatus. The sequence continues at coordinate 302,354 of VYXH01005718.1, forward strand.
GCCATCCTATTTTAAAGAGAATATGTGTGATAAATTCATCTTCATAGACTTCTCTTCCTTGTTCTTTCATTTGCCAAATAACATATCATTTGTAGGAAAAAAAGCTCATGCACATGTGCTTGATTATAGCCCTAGTGTTTTATTCTAACATAACTACTGGTTGGACTTCAGTTGTTCTCTGTTGGGTGCTAAATTTTCTTTGATAAATCTCAATAAATAAATAAGTTGATTGATTAGAGAGCCACAGAACCATGCATATTTTTGTTCCAGGCAAAATGAATGGAAATATATTCATTTGTTTTAACATCTGCAAAAAAGTCATTATCTGAAAGTTAAAAACCAATGAGTAACCTATCATTTCATCTGCCTTAAGAAATATTTAATTATTGGAAGAAAAAACGTCTCTCCCTTAGTCTGGAAAAATCCACTTACTATTTCAATGTTCTTTTTAATTTATTTCTTTCAGAATAATGTTGTTAAATAAGCCATATTTGTCAACCTATGGTACTGTAATTTATCATTTTGATACATGCCTCATATTGAAGTTTAACTAAGACAGTGATTAATTTGAGATCTTAATTATATGTCAGCCTTACTTTTTTTCTTATATTTTCAATGTCATTTTTCATGAAAAAAAATTAATATACACTGCAAGTCTTGAAAGAAATTTCCCAAGACATTCTGAGTTTTTCTTTGTGAACTTATATTCTTCAGCTACTGGACTGTCATATTATTAAGATAAGTACAATACCCTGACAAAAGCAAATCTTAAGGCAATCTAATTTAAGATTCACATTTTGATCCCCTGTCTAGACAAGTAGTGATAACTCTGATCCAATATAGTTGAAACAGTATTCTGTAGGAACTAATATACTGCTCATTAAAGTATCAAATTAAATGCAGTTCCATGTTTATAAGCAGTTCCTTCCTTCATGCTTTTCCTAAGTTACAACTCAATGAAATTTTGAAGTAGTAATACACAATAGCAGACTTTAAAATATCCGTAAAGTTCATAAAAATGGAACTACTGATAGGCAACACTTGTGCCTCTAGAACTACATGGTTGAATGCTTCAACCTTCATTTAGTATTTGATAGAATTTTGGCTTTGATTTGTGTTAGCTTTGATAGAACTTCTGTGTCAATAATACCAAAATACATAGATCTGCAAGAACAGGTTCAATATGCTCAGCACACAATCTCAAAAACTCTTCAAAAGTCAATAGGAAACTCTACAAGTGGAGAGGTTTATTCATGATGAGATCATGTATCTCAATAATACAGAACTGTAAGCTAAGAACAGACTCCTTTTGTCACCCTAACAGATTTTCAAAATTTGCCAATTTTTCATGAGTTAAATTTATAGTTCATATTTGCACACTTAGATCCATAATAAAATATTCATACTGTTGAGCATTCAGTAGCTCCCACTAAGCTCAATACAAACTATGTGACACTTAAAATGCTTGGGAATATGTAAATTTTTTTTAGGTTTGTAAATTAAGCATCCAGTTATGTCCATCACTGACATTATCCAGAACAATACCATTATAACCATTTAGCCATGATTATAATGACATTTTTATTTTAACAGGAAGAGAGGAGTAATTGCTTACTCAGCACTGGAATTCTCTGCCTTTTAAAATCAATGAAAATTTCTTAGAAATTTATTTTGGAATATCTATTCTTAGCAGACAATTGCTCATTAACCAATGAGATCATTCAAGCAAAACTCAGTACGAATTTAGACAACTTTGAGAATGGGTGGATAATAACACCATGAACTAGATGGTTAGTCAAATGCCTTACAATTTTTTTGGGAAAAAAAAAAAGTTAAAAAAATTGAAAGCAATTGTGTCTACAAGTAAATATTAGTCTTCTGGCTGGAGTAGCCATTCTCCTTTGGTAATGCTGCTCTTCTGTTAATGAATCCCTACCTGAACAACATAAAGAAATAAAAAAAAAGCCATTCTTTTGTTAGATGGTTGGCAGCAGGCCACTAAAATCCTATGGACCATAAGTTGCATGTTATGGCTAAGAATTAATTAGCTAAGCTGCTTATCTAAGATCCATACTATAGATGTAATTGGAAAAAGTTACCCCAAAACATTGACACAATTTTAAAACTTCTTTTTTTAAATGCAGCTCTACATTAGAAATGCTTTAAAACTCCAAAGGTAACCTATTTCTTTTAAAGAAGGAGGTTTATCCTAAGGAAAAATCATAATGAATTCTTGTTAAATTTTTTATCTAAAAAACTAGAAGTTTACATACTTTAAAAATATCAGTTCATTATATTTAGAAAATTTTTGTAAAGAATTTTCTGAAAATAATTACAATAGAATGATTAAAATGTTCAACATCAGCTTGAGTTTTGGTGCAGAATTCTTACACCTTCTTTGCTTTTGGTTTTCATCATACATTGTCTAGTTTCCCTGCTATAAAACAGCATCTGAAGTGAGTATAGAGAAAGTGAACAGACCTGGTATCAGAAAGCAATCCTACTGCTTCTGTATAAAAAATAGAAGACTAGGAGACTTCCCTACATATTTATTGTATGATCAAAGAAGATACTAAAGCATTAGGATTACAAAGACTTAATTTCTTTTTTTAATTGAATTTAGCATTTATGTTGTTTTTCCCTTACTGTTCTGTCAGTGTGCCTCTAAGGGATAAGTGTTCTTAGTTCTTTTAGGACCAGCTATCATTGCCATTTGTAGCGTTCGATTCCCAGTCTCTCTAAAGAGATAATCAACACTGATGCACTCAGTGGCAGTTGTAGAGCTGATTTTGTGATGAAGATATGCATCGTCTGGGAAATTATTTGAAACCACAGGCTAAGAAAATGCTACTAAACTACGGCTTCTCGACATGAGCGTTTGTGTCCAGGTCTGAATTGGTGATGTAGGAATGAAAGCTTGTGCTGTATGCTTATTCCTTTCAGCACCCTGTCTCTCTAGTTTACTAGTTATTAGTAAACAGACAAATAACAAGAATAAGATGTTTATAGACAAGTAGTGTTGCAAAATAACAGTATGCTATGTCATCTTTAATTTATGCAGCATTGCTCAATCCTGTACTTGTCACAAGAGCTCTTATTGCAAGCAATAAGAATGTGTTATTCTGGGCATGAGGCATCCTCATATGGAAAAATTTTCTATTTCCATCCACAATTCTGCTACCATCACAACTAAAATACGTTCCAACTTCACATATTGTTGAGGTGTAATAAAATACAGACCCCTTATACCTCAACCTTTTCCAAGGCTCTGCAGTCACTCAAAAGGGTCTTTTTCTAAAGCTTTCTTTGTCAGATAAATACATTTATTTATTTACTATTCAGAAAATGCCTTTTAAAGTACATTATAAAACAATATTTAATAAACCCAGGAAAAGTTGCTCAAAACCAAGGAGTTAATTGGACAAAAGAAATCAAAAGAAAAAATTCTTGAAAGATGATAATAGAAAAGGAGACAGAAGCTAAGTGTTGATAAAACAGATTTGGTTATAATTGCAAATGGTACAAAGACTCTCATAGCACAAGAGTTTCTCACATTGCTGTTGGTGGGCATCACATTTCAATTTTGACCAATGGACCAAGACAAATAAGCACAGTATTCGAGAAGTTTTCAAAGGAGTAACAATCAAATTGGTAAGATTAAGCCAGAACTAGAGAGCAGGCAAAGGAATTGAAAAAGTAGTGGAGAGAATATTACTTGAATTTTAGTATGAAATATCATTATTGCTATAGAGATGCTATGGACTTAGTCTGGTCCCCAGCCTCATGTTCCTTTCTCCCTTCCTGTTTGCTCGCTGTAGCACTCACAAGGCTATGTAGGGAGTCAGATCAGGGAATTACTATGGATGAAAACATAAAATTTTGTTGCCTCTGTATTATTCTCTCATCCTTTTCTCTGGTCCAGCCTGCTGCATGGCTCACAAATGTTAACAGCATGAATGAGATACATACAGTTTGTGGCGTGAAAAAACATTGCTCCTTTGACAACAGCCCATTTACCTTAATTTATTTATCAAGCTGCATCTTGATGCAACCTGTGTAATGCAGAATGACAAAAGGAGATTATAACAGTCTTGCAGTTGTAAATTGTGTCACTACTTGTCTGTGTTTCTATTGCATAACGCCTGCTAGCAGATTTACTGAGTACACAAAACTGACTCTTGCTGCTTAGGAGAAAATGCATCACAGTATCTTGGACTGCCAAGATTGGTTTGGGTTGCAAATGCTCCAAGGAACAAGTTTGTCATGTTTGGATTTGGGTCTTTCATGAAAGTATTGTACAGTGTGACTATTATATTCACTTGAATCCCATTTGGTAACTATACAGACTTGAAATAAATATATGTTGCAGATTGGAAATAGTTACAAAAGAGAAACTTGATTTAAGAAGTTGCAATCTTAACACACACATAGCACTAAATTTTTTTCTGGGCAACTTCTTCCCCCTGAATCCCTTCGGTTCTAAAGTTGGCTCTCCCAGATGAGGTATTTCAGACTGTACTTTCACTGCTCCCTTCTAAGGGATGGAGTTCTTTTCTAGTGTCTATATTTTAGAATTCCATTCAAGTTATTCTATTTGATAGACAGCACACACTGAATTTATGATCATCGTGATATGCATCAGTCTTCACCTCCAGTAGCACCTGTGACATAAATGCAAATGAAAAAAAGGATACTGCCCTATTTTCTGAGATTGGTTTCCTTTCTTGGAAGATTTTTTAATTTTCATTTTAATTTCTATTTCATTCTTTCCTTAGCTCATTATTTTAAGCCAAGTACACTATCTTGTAGGTAACATTTTTAAAGACTGCTACATCAGTTTATAAATACTATCATATGTGAGGGATTAGGTGGTCGAGATTTGCCTCACAAGATTTCCAAAACACATTACACTGCACATGTCGATATCCTGTATTGTCATGTCAGATTTCCTGTGTAGTAGAGAGCAGAGATAAACAATTCCAGAGTGTCATCCTATTACTTTTCTCACTACTGTCTATAAAGTAAGCGTAAATAACTAGTACATGTAAGTGTATAAACTGTGCCTAGCCACAACTGTAACACACAGATGGGGTTTTTTTCTGTTCTTTGGCAGAATATATGACATACTACTACAGAAATTACAATATTAGCATTTTTCACCCTGTCCCCCAGAAATTTTCGTCAGTTTAAAGACCCTATAGTCACATGAGTAGCAGGTGACATGGTGGAAAACATAAGTACTTGTGGCATTGTTGCTGTTCCTGCCTTCAGGTCACATCAGGTGTCTTACAAGCAGATGAACATCATGTTGACTCCATAGGGCACCTGGGACTTTCAACTAGTGGGACTGCTGAAAGGCCACAGCAGTATTTCGATTGTATTCACCTTTTCCTCATTAGAGCACTAGGATGAGTCGAACTTTTCCATACTGCTACCTACAACCAATTTATCTGACCATTTCACATGCTATTTGCTCATGGATTTTTCTTGTGATTTCAGCCTGTTTGCAACAAAGGCAAGACTAGATTTTAGGATATTTCTGAATTTGTCCACTTGTTTAAAAGTCTGAAGCTAGGAAATTTGTTATTCACAGAATTTGCTTGGTTTTGCTCTAGTTTTAATGATATAGCCTACAGATCTGGTGTAATTACGTATGTCTCCATTTCTGATCAAAATTAGGACTTCAGTACAGTTGATCTGATCCATTGCATCTTTCTTGACTTGGAGTGCTACTAAATTAATTAAAAATGATTATAAATAAGTTTTGTTCATAAATCTTTTGCAAGCAGAAAAAAATGCAATAGGTTGTTGATTAATTTTTCCCTATATTATTTAAGAATCATGGAATCATAGAATATCTCAAGTTGGAAGTAACACATAAGGATCATCAAGTCCAAATCCCTGCTCTTTGCAGGACTAATTAAAAATTAAACCATATGACTAAAAGCGTCATCCAGATGCTCCTTGGACTCTGACAGGCTTGGTGCCACGACCACTTCCCTGGGGAGCCTGTTCCAGTGGCCGACCGCCCTCTCAGTGAAGAACTTTTTCCTAATGTTCAATCTGAACTTCCCCTGATGCAGCTTCATTCCATTTCCTCGTGTCCTATCGCTGGTCACCAGAGAGAGGAGATCAGCACCTCCCCCTCTGCTGGCCCCCTTGAGGAGGTTGTAGACAGTGATAAGGTCATCCCTCAGCCTTCTCTTCTCCAAGCTGAACAGACCAAGTGAGCTCATCTGCTTCTCCTAAGTCTTGCCCTCGAGACCTTTCACCATCTTGGTCATCCTCCTGTGGATGCACTCTAATAGTTTGGTGTCCTCCTTCTATTGAGGTGCCCAAAACTGCACACAGTACTTGAGGTGGGGCCACCCCAGTGCAGGGTAGAGTGAAACAATCACTTGCCTTGACCAGCTAGCTATGCTGTGCTTGGTGCACCTCAGGACACGGCCCTTTTGGCTGCCAGGGCACACTGTTGACTCATCAGCAGATGAGTTGACTTAAGTTGACTTATCAACAGATCTCTTCCCACGGTGTAAAATGCAAAGTGCAAAGCCAAAGTGACTTTCCAGTTTACTTCCTTTTTTTTTGTAACGAATATTGCTAATTGCACTCTTAGATTTTAAGAATAAAAGTTTAAAATTTGCATGTGTTTCACCTTCCAGTTTTAATCTGTGTAAGTGTAGCATAGGAGAACATAAATATTACTTTGCATTTCCCAAAGAAATTGCACAGAATTCTGTGGGTGGTTATCAATGATTTTACTTCCAAATGAAATAATACAGAGGATTAAGTTTAATTCCTTCTTTTTTCTCAGAAAAAAAGGATATTCAGCACAGGAGAAATGTTGTATTTAGGAGCAATCTAAAGTAACTAATTAGATGCAACAGACTGGACATCTACTTAAAGTCACTTGGTTTTTATTCTGCAGCAACAATTCAGTCTGTTCATTTGGTGTTCTTTGCTGCTGCATCCAGATGTTAAAACAATAGGTTTGTTAAAGGGCAATACGATTAGAGTTTTGAAGCAAATCAAAGACTTTATTTCAAGGCCTGAGCTACAGACCCTTCTTCTCTTTTCATTGAATATCATGATACATCTAGTATTGATTTTCAGGGAAAAATAAACCAATAGTTTTTCTATGATTCCATTCAGACTCCTCTGAATGTTTTTCTTTCTGTAAACTCTTATAGATACGCTATGCTGTCTTTTAAAGGAAAATGAATGTACCAGGAACTCTTGTGCATTTCACCTCATTCCTTTGGCCCTAAAATCATCTTTTCTGCCAGTGGGTTATTCTAGGAAAACACCAATCTTTAATGGAATAGAAAATTCTGTTCTTGTAATAGAAAAAAGGTAAAAGTCTCAGCTACTTGGTACATGAGTCAACTGTGCACCTTGGAAGCAATGGTAGCTAATAGCATACTGGGCTGCATCAACAGAAGTGTAGTCAGTAAATTGAGGGAAGCAATTGTTCTGCTTTCCTCAGCTCTTAAATTTGGAATATGGCATCCAGTATTGGATATTCAGTACCAGAAAGGTGATGATAAATTGCAGCAAGTTCAGGAAAGGGCCACCATGGAGCACTTGCCCTCTGAGGAAAAGCTAAAGAAGATGGGCTTCTTCAGCCTGGAGAAGAGATGGCTGGGGGCAGGGAGGTGTTAGAGCATTCTTCAAATGCCTATAAGGAGCCTAGTGAGAAGGGTCTTAACATTGAGGTGAACGGCAAGACCCATAGGAAGTAACCAAAAGTAATCATTTTCATTTCCTAGTTTAACATGAAAATTAAATGTGCATTCCTGAATGATTTGTTTCCCTGTAAATACAGACAGATTTTGGAGCTGGCTTGAAGTACATCCAATTAGATGTAATTTTACTGTCAGAGGGCAGTGAGACCTGGAAGACAAGGAACAACAAACTGAGGTGCACTCAACAATGGGGCACAGTCCCTCAGGGGCTGAATGTGGGGGGCAGAGCCAGGGGCTGGTAGCAGGGTCCATTGATAGCCATGGCAACACAGCAAACAATAGACCAGGGCCTGGGTGCATCCAGACAGCAAAAAGAAATGGGGCCAGGGTCAGGCTGGAGACAGGATATCAGCATAGGACTAAGAGTCCTTGCAGGAGCTAAGCTTTCTACAGCATAGGGATGAGGAGTCCATCCAGTAGACATCTGGAGAATGGCTGGAGACTGGCACTCCTACCATGTTGCTGTGGCAGGAGACTGACGGCCCCGGGCTGAGGTGAAATGGGACTCCTGGACCCTGTATACATATGTTGAGTTGTTTTTTGAACTGTGATAGCTGCAACAGTGTGCAGACCCTGCAGTTTCGCTAAGTATCTTGTTCATGAAATCTGTAAATAAGCAGACGTGCTCTGTTAATCCTTAATACAGCATTCTTATATTTCTGAACTGATAGGTCAGAAATACTTTCATGTGAAGTTGCACACTACTGTAATTTTAGCATTTGTAGCCAGCTGACCTCTGCCTTCAAAATACCTTGTAAAGCATCATGGGGGAGTGTTTATACCACTAGATTAAGGCATTTAGTTCAGCTTAGAGCATTTAAGTTGGGCTCTAAATTGCCGTCTGAAAAGGAACTATTTTTTTCCATTGATTTTGTGAAAAACATTGTCTCAACTTTGAGAACTAAAATAGGAACCTGACTGTGGACACCATGATTATGTTTTCATTTCAGTAGAAAACTTGTAAAAAGAGTTCAGTGCATATCTTTGCTGTCAGAATGGTTCTCAGAAAACCAGTCAAAAAAGCCCTTTATACGCACATGCTCAACTCTGAGACTTAAAAGCTTCTGCAACTGTTTAATCTGCTTCTTCATCACATGGCATAATCTTAAGCATAGAAATGTATATATAGGTACTGTGTAGCATTTCAGTCAATTAGAATATTATTGAACGATGGTAAATTTCTGGTTATTAAGGCATCTTCTAAATTTGATGCAACAGATACTGAGTGCAAGCAAAACTCATGATACTGATATTGATAGTGACTTTCATTTTATTTTTAAAAATGTAATTGTACCACTTTGTCATCTGCTGAAATGAAGTGAATTATATTTCAGATATTTTTAAATTGTCATTGAATTACATGTCATTTTTCAAAGACACGTAAACCACATTTCCTGCTTCTGAAAGGTTTGCAAGTTGAATGTCTTAAAGACCCTACACAAGACAAAGGGCTAAGAGAGTATATTTCTACTTCAAGTTTGTAAACCTAGATTACATGCCCAAATTACATTGCCACTACAGAATACCTTCTTGAATGTTCGTTCCTCCTGGAGCAGCATTAGCAATTAAATTAATTAAATTCCATTAATTAAAGCTGCGTAAACTCAATACGGTGAACTATTTGCATATTGTCTGCTAATTTTTCTGGCCAACTACCAAGTCTGAAAAATATAAACGTGGTTAAGTGGTTATTACTATCAATAAAGGACTTGTGCTTTATTCTGTTTAAACACTATTATCTTTACCCTGTGGCATGTTAGCTCCTTAGATAGATGGCACATTCTTTAAACTTTTCTGGTAAGTGTTCATCTACTTACTCAAACAAATCACTGAGAGCTTATTAGCAGAATTCATTCATCTGCAACCTGTTGTTTGGTAAACAGAAATGTTTTAAGAAGAAGAAAATTCTAATTCTAGTATGTAGTATAAAGTAACCCTCAATTTAAAGACTGAATTTGGTTTTTAATCTTAACGTTTTCTTTTTTTCGTTTTGTTTTTTTTTTTTCATTTAGTAATGGTCAACCATTCTGTGATTTACCTGAAGACAAATTTTTGCTGTCACTGATCTATTTCAAATGAGAAAGTCTCTGAAACTCATAGTACTGTCACTAGAAAATCTACTGTAACATTAGAGAGATCTAATTTGCAAGAATATGACTACTCAGTCTGAACCATGAAAGTAAAGAGGTTGTCAGAAAGATTGAAAGATGACAAAAGGAAACAATATCTGGTCTTATCAAAGAGCCTCAACTAGTGAGAGAGTTGTCATTGAGCTGAGACTTCATGAAAAACTGAGCAGTTTAAGAAAGATAATTGAACTTGAAAGAGTGCTGGAAAGACAATAGGGATGAAAGAAGTCTACAGATTGTAGAAAAAAAGAACTCTTCAGTTGATTTGTTTAAATTTTAGAATAGAAAAGGGGAATTTAAATCGTAGATGAGTAGCTCATTTTCCGAATGAGGCTCAATCTCACAGTAATATATGGAAATGTAAAAATAATTTCTGACATAGAAGAACCAGATGCAGTAGCTGAATAGCTTTGCAATCTGCAAAAGATACCTGTCAGCAGGTTGGGAATTCCTTGTATTGATTAGAAAACTCCTTCTTAAAGAAAAGACCTAAATTTAAATTGCCACCCTGCTCACAAATTTAGCTAATTCAAACTGGGCGCTTATTCAACATCTAGACTATGTGAACCTATTAATTAACTTGCTACCAGATACTGTAGTGGATATCTCTCAATCTAGATTGTTGCAGCTGTTCCACTTGTATGGACAATTAGGTATTTATTTCATCAGGGATTTCAGTCTCTTCTGTTCCAGGTGATTATTCAAAGAAGCTATAAAGTTCACTTCCTTTCTCAGCAGTTTTGTACCACCCAGTTAGGTACTATTCTTCATATCTGTTTTTCAGCTTTACTTAAAAATGCAAAAAATTATTTTTGCATTCACAAGTTTGGTATTAAGAATATTATTTTTTGCAGCGATATGTTTTATGTTCTTCTGAGTTTGTTGTAATGAATTCTAAGCATTTTAAAAATACGCAAATAAAAGTCTGTGACACAAAAGCATTAATTCATAGGACCTGAGTAACATTACAATTAAATCCTTTCTATATTTCAAACATTTAGATCATCTTAGTAAGAAAATATAACACACTTTCTGTGTTACAGAAAGAACTTTTTTTATATAACAGTAAAAAAAAATTATTACATTGTAAACAAACTTTGCCCAACTTAAATTTGATTTCTTAAAACAACAATATTTAACAATGTGGACCTATTGGGGATCAGATCAACAAAAGAAAATAGAAAGAGTAAGTACAGCATGATAAATCATAGTAAGAGAAAGATGAAGACAAATTAATATAATAAATATTTTATTTATACTTTCATTCTGTTGCATACTGTTATGATCTATTGATTATAATTCTTTCCTGTATGGTTCACTCTACTGAAATACAAGTTTCATACTAGCATATATTTTTGTTCATGTATTTTTCTATCATCCAAAGAAACCAAGTACTACCTGAAATACCCTGCCTTCTCATAGCAGGACCAAAGGCCAGATTCAGAGTTTGCATGGAGTCCTGGGCCTTATAAAAAAAGATCTGGGTACTACACTGGGTCTGATTTCCCATAAAGCGTTACTGGTATGGTTTTTGAGGAGGAGCCCTAGTGGTGATTTTCATTAAAGCTTGCTCTTGCTCTGTCAAACAGCAGCAAAACAGTAGCTAACTTGCAGGTTGTTCTCATCCCTAGCACTCTACGAGCACCTTGCTGAGGAAGAACTCTTAGGCAATACTAACTGCTCCTGATGGTTTTTTTCTTGAATGACACTTTCAAATAAACAATCTTTATATAATTTTATTGAAAAGTAAAAGAGAAAAAGAAAAGGCACAGTGTAATTAGACATCATATTTGTTGCATTTTGGAAGCAATGTTAAACTAAAACAACCTTAGTCATTGATGTCTCCTTCCATAGTCCAGTCCAGGGGTTCACAGACCTCTATGTTAGTGGAGACTGCAATTAGCCAGCAGCTTGGCATGGATTAGATCAGTACTTTTCACTATTCAGTATTTAACTTTTTCCTGAGGCTGCTGAACTGTTACAGTCGTGGTGTCAACTGCCAGCACTCCTACCCCATGCACTGTAACTTCCTTCCCTGCCTTGTCACTAACATGGCATTGGTGTGGTGTCTTGAGTCAGCAAAGTGGGAAAATGACTAAATGCCACTATATCATATTAAGTTATTTTAAGACTATAAAGAAAGTATTGCATTTTAATTCTGCTACAAATGCAGTATTTCACTATTTCTAATAAGCAGCTTAAAATTCTAATCGATGTTCAGATGTTTTATTTTAAATAAAGCAATCATTTTTATCTAGATAATTTCAATGTGGTGATAGAATTTGTTCTTTTGTCTTTGTAGGTATTTGAGAATGTTGAAGCTATTTTCTTATCAGCTAATGAAAGTAAAGTTTATGAAAGCACTTTTTTCCCCAAAAGCAATGTTTACTACATTCATTAAATTCCCATTGAACTTTATTAACCCTTCACATGTTCTCTTTAAAGTAGATCTATTTTAGTCAATTTTCCTCTCCTGGAATTCAGTGAATAAACAGGAAAAACAAAAGTGAACAAGTAGCATTTGGCTATACTGACAGATGAAAAGTTAAAAAAGAAAAAATGAAATAGTCATTAAAGTCCTCATGAGAAACTCACTATAGAGGCTAAAAAATTGTCAAGATTAGAAAAAAAAGACTCCATGTCTACACAGACACCCCACCCCCATCCCAGGTCTGTATAGACCAGGTAGAACCCAGGACTCTGTACTATTTTCTTTCAGAAACAGTGATATTTTTAAAATAATCTCTACAGGGTCTGTAACTGCCAGCTTGGCTGCCATAGAAAATCTAGAGGATTCTAGGTCACTTCTCTGCTGTGAACTGTTGAACAGAAGCTTTGAATTAAAAGTGCCTCTTGTCAGCGTTTCTGCTGCCTACAACATAATAACAGCAGCAAAACTGATAAGACACTTTTTAAATTGTGGAGGAGGAACTGTGCAGGCCCTTTCAGTTTTCAAGTGCCAAGAGTCCCAGGCCTTTGGCTTCAGGGCAGACTGGAACCTTGTATTTTTATTTTCTATAATCTGTTTCTGTGGATGGCAGAGCAGCTGTGATATCTGGAACCATTTGCTCAAGGTGACAAACTCCAGTAAAAGTGGACTTGTAAAAGAGATAGGACAGTGAGCTAGGAGTAGTCTGTAAAATCTTCCTCATCGAACCTTCCAACTTCTTTAATTACCGTTTTCCTTTACCATTCTATCTCCAGCCTATATTGGACATACCTACAAAAATGAAAATACGAATACTGACAGGCAAAGTTTATGACAACACTCACACCTCTTACGAATTTGTTCATAAGCATATTGCCTTTGCCCGACCTCTGTTTCTGTGAAAAGCAAGCTTTGAGCTGCTATGCCCTTCCTGTCCTTTCCCTTAGCACAGTATGGTTTAGATTGCATGGAGAGCTTGGGCTAGTAATTGAGATCCATCAAGCAAAGCTTTCTAATACAGTATCAAAGTAGAAATGTAAATATAGTCTGTGCACAAAGCAATCTCCTTTTCAGGATAAGTGGTTTACATAGGGTATGCATGGCTGGAATAGGCTCTTTAAAAAGGTGACTAGGAAGGAATTCTACTTATATTAGTCAATGACAATGGTGGACACTTTGATAGGACAGTATTAGTACAATGAACCTTAAGCAAGCTGGGGGAGTGGCATTTGATATTGTTGTAGAAAAATATGCCAGATAAAGCTGAAACAAAAGAAGATAAAATGAAGAGTAAATGAACTGACATGTTGCATGTATTCTATTTTCTGTTTGCCCTGCTTCTGGATGACAAGATTTTTCTTTTTTTGCTATATCTGCACACCAATCAAATTCTGCCTGTAGGTTCTGGCATAGTTGCCCACAACATGCAACTGAGGGCAAGGGTAAAATCTACTTTTTAATTTGGAATGACTGACCACAAGTTAGGATGGCCAAATTATACCTTTTGTTTGGACAGAAAAAGTATGTCAGAATATTCAGCAGCCAGTATCATGGAAACAAAACTTTGCTTTTGTACCTCAAAGTATCAGTCCTTTCACAGAATACCAAAAGCAAGGAAATATTCCCAAATGCAAACTGGCAGCTTCACAGTGCTCCAGCGGGCCACGGGACTTAAAGTAACTTCTTGTCCTTGGTTCATTTGTACAGCTCCCAATTACATTAAGCGAATTGTATGGGTGAATTGAAGGCACGATTATAGCCTAATTATCCTGACGCTTGCACTGTGTATAACTTCTGCTGCAAAGAAACCACAGCAACAGTACAGTAAGTTAATGTATGTTAGAAATACTACTAATAATAAACGTATACATCAACTGGAAACAATTTTTTGCATGCAATTCAGCTCTCTACAGGAAAGGGGACTAAAAACAATCTAGGTCACATTTCTTGCTTTTTCCTGACTTCAGCTTCAATTTTTTTAGAAAATCTAATGAAATGGGAAAATACTTCAGTATTGTTAATTGTATTTTGTACCTTTCCATTAATGTTCTTATTATTAGTTTTAGTATTTTTTTTCATTATTTTGTGACTTTATTATTTTTTCGTAGTGAATGAATCATTTCTTCTTTATGTACATGTTAAAAAATCAGTGTTCATGCACTGAAATGGAAAGTTTTGTCCAAACTTTATTAAAAGGCAGCTATCCCAAGGAACTCCATTTATTTTGGCCTCTGAAGTCCCTACTCATGTTATGTTTCTTCACGTGCCTTGTGGTGTTTAAAAATCCATTTAATATTATTCTTATTTCTAGATGTCCAGCCTTCACCCGCCTGTCAAAAATTATAGAGTTCAAAATGAATTTTGATACATAGCAAAGTAATAAAATCAACTTCTGACGGGCATATCTGATGAAGACTGAGACTATAATTATACAGGACAGAGTACAGCCACTTTCAGTTTAAAGCAGATTAAATAGAAAATCCTATCTGCAGTATCTGTAGTAGTTATTGTCATAGATAGAATCATTGTGAGAGGAAGATTTCTAATCTGTTCTGCTGTGTGTGTAGTTTAGAGGAGTTTCTTTGACTTCATCTTTGATCAATTTAAAACCTGCGTTGTATACAGAAAAACGTAACGTGTGAATAAAAAGTTTTAGTTGTGGAAACAGAAGACAAAATAACATAAGCAAGACTTCTTACATTTTAGTTTAAGTAAATAACGTTAAGGACTATTATTACAGACTTGATTACGGGTTGGGTTCATCTCCTTTAATCACAGTTGTTTACAGTATTGATGTCTGAAGGTGAGCTAATTACTCTACTTTTCTTTTACTGTAGGTGAAAGGAAATAAAGCATGCGTTACCCAACTTGATTTAGGTGGCCTCATTTTGGAGCTGATGTCATTCATTAAGCTGTTTAATTATTCTTTAAAGATGCTACTTTCAACTAATTATAAATGGAATGCAGATGAAAAGTTCATAGATATCTACACTATAGATGTCTGTATTTATTATAATCATCTCTTGTCCTGGAAAGTCTGTTTTTTGCTTCCTGGTGCTATATTTTGTTTGCTGTATTTTGTTTTGCTTTTGCACAAAGGCAATATTTAAGCACTTGATCTAGTAAAACAATAATGAATGATGCATATGACCTACTTCTGTGGAGTAGAAGTAGTTATTTCAGCTACTGTGCGGTGTCTGTCTGTTGAGCAGCACTCCTATCAGCTTTATCATGACCTGGGAATCAACTTTAATTAAAAGAAACTATTGTGTCGTGTTCACCTTTGGCTATGATAAAGGGATTGTATTTGTCAACCTTTTAAATGGGTTCTTTGGGGCTTGCGATGTTCCTCATGTGACTTGTTTATCATCTCTCTAACTTGGGTCATGCTGGCACAGTCGAGATCAAGAAGTATAACTGAACTAAAATTTTCACAATGAAAGAAATAAAAATTGTCAACAGAGATTTTACCTAAGAGTTCCTGAATATTTAAACTAGGGAAGCTCAACTTGGGTTACCAGCACAGTTGATAATCATTATAAATAGTTGAAACTTCTCCAGCAAATTGTATGTATTGCGTATTAGTGTCTACTGCGTCATGCTTTTTCCAAACCCAAGGCATTCTTTAGTGCTTCTTCTCTCTCTGATACTTTGTAAGACTTCAAAGGGTGCATAGTACGGTACTTGGAGGAAAAAAAAAAAGAATAATGAGCAGCTTTGTTAATTTTAAATTAGTTGTTGTTTGGGAAACTGGTCATGGGAAAACTTGCTGGTTAACAGCCCTGTTAAATCTTATTTTTATTTCTTGGTCCACAGGAATCTGGTTCTAAAAGCATTCTGCATATTCTCAAGCTTTTAAAGTTCTGAATTTATATGTGAAGAGGTGATAAGCTTAAAAGAAATTTTAGTCTTACAGTTTTGATTGGTACAAGTGGGTTTTTTTTGTACTGCCTTTTTTGTAATTCTTTTATTAAATAGATGACATGAATATTAATGTAATTGAGAAAATTAAAATTCAGGGAATTGACTGGAAGTTGGTTATCTTTTTAAGAAATAGTTGGAAAATGGTCATATATGTTAAGTCATATTAAAAGAAAAGAAAAGCTAAGTCAGAAAACGATTACTTAAGCTGAGAAAGAAAATGCCCAACCCTGCATTTTTCCTATTTTAATTGCCTATCAAGTAATGTAGAACCTTCAATAGTCTGGTTAAATACTACTGAAACAGATAAATCTCTAATAGTATAAGCATGTCTATACAATATATCAACTGGGACTCATGTCAGCTAACTTTAGGCATCTACAGTGCATATAAGTATTATGTGACCTAGGCACTGTAAGCTTCCTTTTTCAGTAGTAGGAGAAAGAGGAATCCTTTAAGTATGCAATTTATCTGGTCTCTGTTAAGTCATTTCTATTAGGAAGGCAAAGTCCTACCCCAGCATCTGTCATCAGCCCTAGCAGCAGTCTTGCTGCCACCCAGATTTTATTCTCTGTCCAAATGATGTCAATACAAATAAATACAAATATTCCCTCCACATGGAGCGCTTCTCAAAAAAATGTCCATTATCTGGAAATTCAATTTAAAATATTTACAATAGGGCCTGCCTTCTGCTTATACTGCTATTAACAGTGATTCCCAAGGTCTTCTACATAGAGTCCTCTCTCAGAGAATGTTTCCTCCATCCACATCACATCTTCCTCTTGCAACTGCACCAAAATGAAAGATAAAAGAGTGATCCCACCTTCAGCATTGTGAGAATAGTTCCAAGGGTTTTAATTAACAAAGATCCTGATTGGCACAGATGGAAAGGCATTTATGTTTGTATGTATGGATGCATGTATGGATGAGGCCATCATGGTTTGGGAAAAATATTAGGACATGAGGATTTTAGCCATTCCTTGCCACTGGCTCTCAGAGGTAGAGAATGGTTACTGACCTATTTCTTTACTAGCATATATGTAGCCTCAATCTCCCAGATGACATATGTATAAGAAGTACACCTTGTGCATAGTTTTGCCAGCTAGCTAGTTCTGTATGTTCCTATGCTTATCATCCGTATCTATGACCTATCTTTCCTTGGCACTTAGCTTTTCCATTGTATAATATGTAGAGCTAAGACACGGAATGTAGATTTTTAGATTTTACCTTGGAAGATGGGTGTATAAAATTTCGATAAGGCAACACAGGATTTGGCAACTTTTTGACTCTTAGATCATCACTGGATTTATCCTCAAAACCATTCCAAAGGCAACTAGTTAACAATCTCAAAATGATGGCAGGGAAAAGGAAAAATCACTTTTATTATGGTTAAGTAGCGTTGGAAAAAGCAATCATTTCAAGGCACACAGTCTTGTATGGGAGATAAAGTATCATTTATCTTAAGATGAAGGGCTTTTAAGAATTAGTTTCATGATTCAGGAACATTCCTTAAGCAGTTAGTTCCAGTTTAGCCTGGAAAAAGGGAGCAGGTACATGTCCAGCTGAGAAAAAGAGCCCTTTTAAAAAAAAAAGATTTTTAAGCACGTAGTAGTTTGGTATATTTGAAAGTGCTTTCTGATTCATAGTTTAAGTTAATTAATATGTTTCTAGGTCATTAGAAAGCTTTGCTTTGTCTGTTAATCTTCACGTGATATCCATTAAACATAAAAGAACAAACAATTGCTAGTGTAGTGTCACAAATCAATTGAATGCTGCTTAATATCTTCATTTCATGCAAATCACCACTACTAGTGAATGAATAATGCTTTGAGATAACCATAATTGTTTAATAAATAATCCATTTAATTTCAAAATTTCTGTTGTATATGTATAAAGCTAACAGATGGCATCTTAAAATACATCAAACTCTGTTGATCCGAGGTTTTAAACCCCCAAGTTTTAGGATTCTCGTGACGTGTAACTTCTAACCTTAGACTGATTTCTCAGCTCATTCAAGAGATGACTGTTCTGGCAGACATATAAAAAGAAGCAAAATAAAACCAGAAGGAGGTAAATGAATGGGATGAGGGCAAATTAGATGCTAAATGCAGAGAAATAACTGAATATTATATTAAGCTACCACTTCCTTTTAATCTATAAAATATATCAGGCAAAATCTGGCTTAATTTGAAATTTATATAAATGCAAAATATTCCACAAGTCAGTGATGATGTTGATATTAACTTAACCTGTGCCCAAGAGCAATTGCCCCAATTTGAAATCAATAGATCTACATTATTTCAAATTTACTGCGGCATTGATAAGATCTTCACTTTACTGTTTAACATTATGAATAATATGAATATTATGCAGCATACTGCAATCACTGTCTTGAAATATATAAAGATCTGCATGATCACTAATATTGCAAATCTCTGGCATTGCAGAAAATGAGGGAAAAAGTTAAAGAAAGAGAAGGTTTGCACATTAGGACACCACGGTACTTTTATTTCTCCCATCACCAAAGTTACTTTTCATTGTGAAAACATCACAAAATATAACCAGCTTATCCTTGCTCTGCTTCTTGCAGGAAAGAGGACATTGTCACTTTTTTCAGTTCTGCATTTAGAGAAAATAGAGCCTGACTGCTCCTTTGTTGCCTCTGAGGGTAATTTAGGAACTTTCTGCCTAGAAGAAATAACAGCTAATTAAAAACAAGGACTAACTAATTAACATGAAAGAAAAATATGGAAAGACAGACAGACTATAGTAATATATTGAAGAGATTCAGTTCTGCTGCTCCTGCAACCAGGCCCTCTTCTGCTGTGATCCTATTTTACATCCTGTTAAACATGCTTAGAACATGGAAGTATTTGCATGGGATAGTAGAAATAGCCCCTACATCAAAAAAAAAATACACTGTGCTGTCAAAATCTCTTGCTGTTGTCTGTAGAAGCCTTCATGTCTGTGGCAGCAGGATGAATAGCAAGGTGCAGAGAATGAAGTGGCCTGATGATAATGGGAGAGCTAACATCAAGCCTTTCTATGTCTCAATTTATGTGCAAAATCTCTATAGTCTCTCAGGTTGCTGCTAGAAGATGTGCTTGCAGTAATTCTCCTTACTAGTAATTTTTCCTTAGAGATAGCACTAAATTATGGGATTGCTAAATTATTGTTATAATCTAGCAATGACAACCTTTTGTAAGAACAATGGAAATAGAAAACAGATTCCAAGGAAACCTTTAAAAATTTCACAACACCTTCATGCCAATATCAATATTAAATCCAATATCCTTGCCAATTACGGTGCGAGTGATTCATTCTGCTGACCTATTTTGAAATAAAAGATATTAATTTCCTAACCCAAGTACAGTGCCCTGATAATGTACTTCATTTTAAATACTATGTTTTACCAGTGATTTCAGGACATTACCCGGAGTTAAAACATTTTGGAAACAGAGAAGTCTGGAAAAAATGGGATGTATCAGCTTCATGAAAAATCATTTAGTTAATTACTTAATCCAAAACACTATATAAGTAGTGCACCATGCAGTATAAAGTGTTTTCAAAGGAACAACTAAATGATATTTCCAGAATGACAAAGCAATAGATTTTGACCAAAATAAATATTTTTGAAAGCAAGACTATTGAAAGCCAAAATTCAGAGTGAGGCTAAACCCCAAGTAAACTCTGAATTGAGTAAAAAGTAACTTTGAACTCTAGGAAGATGTAATTATAAATGCAAATACCAAAGCACCTTTAACAAACTAAAAGCTAATTAATTTTACCAGGTAAACATTCTTCAAATGAAAATCTTCTCAAAACAGTTTGCTTTTAATCAAAATTGTAATCTCTTTAAGAAATGGGCAAAGTCATAGATAAGAAATATTTTATATAATAAAAAAAATTTAAGATAATGATATATCAGTGTATGAAGCATATATTGATAAAGTTAATTAACAATATAGACTCTTATCTGAATACAGTTCATGGATATGATCTATTTAGATGATTAATTGAATCTACTTGCCATAGTGTGCCATGATTACATCACAACTTTTCACTTCATAGAATGCTTCTTCAGAACTACCTTTGCAGGTGATTTTTAAAAAATTTTATTCAGGTTATTTGTAGTTTTTGTATTTAATATTTAACCTGAGGAATAGCTTTCCTTCAAAATATTGCACAGTGGATTACTTACCATTATTTAGATGTGTTCAATAAAGGTGCCTGATATTTTCCGTTGTTTATAATGTTAAACTTTAAGTTTAAACTGAATTTTTTCCATTTTCCATTTTCATTTTTTTTTTATTTTTATCAAAAAGTTTTTTCTTCCTTTCTGAAAGCTTTGAAATATTTTATATGCTGATACAATTTCAGAGATGATCTTGAAAACTTGACAAGGTAATGTTTGTGCCTTTTATTACCGTGTCTAACCATGGCTATCATACTGAAAAACTGTAGATAGCTCAGGCTCAGTGAGACTAGGAAACAGGGAAATGCTTTAACCTCTTAGAGACTGTGGTTATGAAAGGCCCATGTCACCTCCAGGTGATCTCCTACAGTTATCAGACGAAGACTGTATCTTTTCAAAATATTGGAATGAAACTTCTATGCTTTGATGACAAAGGTTTCTCACTGCTTCTCCGAGCTGAGGTAGACCAAACACTGGAACTGAGATAAGAGGACCTGTCTCTTCTCTGGTCCCAACAATTCTGCTGCTGACACCAAATGAAGGACACATTTGTCGACAGCAGCCATGACACAGTGCAAGGACTATGCCTGTTCTGCCTGTGAGGTGGTACTTGCAGAGTAAAGGAAGATGCAGTTGCAGAAACTCATTCTTATCTCTTACAGAAGCTGGAAGATAATTGGTAAAATGAGAAGGAATGGAATAATAAGCTTCTTTTGACAGATTTTCTTGAAAATTGTATTTTTCCCTACAAATCACAACTTCTTTGTGCTTCATGTAGTTTAAAAATAATTTTCCTTTCATAATTCTATTTTTTGTTTTTTTGAAAATTACAAAATTCACACCTAATGCCTAAAATTTGTACCTGAATAAAAATTTTACTTTTCCTTCAGTAATTTTGGTTACCACCTATAAAATCATTAGATAGTAAAATATCTGCCACGGTTTCAAAGGCAGGTGGATAATGCCTGTCATCTACTTATTTTATGATTAGCACTGCGATGTTAAACAATCATTAGATAAGCAGCATCCTCCCTGAGAAAGTAAGATATGAAAGGTCTTGTAGAAAAAAATCCACTATGTGAGCACTCCAGACATGCCGGTAATTGTGTCACCATCCTCTACTCTATATCTTGGAAACTGTTGACTCAAATAATTTAAAATCATCTAAAATGACCTGAAGCTAGAGTGGTTTTGACAGCAGAAAATAGATAACCAAAAAGTAAAACACAAGAAAGAACTGATATGAACATATGGATGTAAGGATTTGTTTAATAAATTAGATTTTTTTTTTTTAATTGTTCTTTTTACAGATGGCGTTGGGAAAAAGTTCTAGCTGGTTAATATTCAAAAGGAAAGCTCGTGTTGTGAAGCATATCTGTTATACACTCCACATACTACATCTACAACTACCTGAGAGGAAGTTGTAGAGAGGTGGGGGTTGATCTCTTCTCCCAAGTAACAAGCAATAGGACAATAGGCCTCAAGTTGCACCAGGGGAGGTTTGGATTGGATATTAGGAAAAATTTTTTCACTGACAGGCTTATCAAACATTGGAACAGGCTGCCAAGGGAAGTGGTGGAATCGCCATCCCTGGAAGTATTTAAAAGATGGGTAGACGTGGTGCTTAGAGACATGGTTTAGTGGTGGTTTTGGCAGTGTTAGGTTGATGGTTGGACTCGATGATCTTAAAGGTCTCTTCCAATGTAGGTGATTCTACGATTCTACTATGTACGCATATTCCAGTTGTTAAGGCTGGGAAGATGATTAAATGAAAATATTCTTTCCTAAACTGGAAGCAATCAGGATCCCATGGATTAAAGAATTTTAGTTTGTAGCAATATGAGAAATATCTTAATTACATTGTTAAGTGGAGATGATGTAATTATCAACAGGTCTTTCAAATGGATCCAGTGTTGGGAAGGACTAAAATCTATAGACTGGATCCATCATTGATCAGGAGTGAGTGGCATTTAGGAAAGGATTTTACTAGGAATTTAAGTGATGTAGTTTGATTTCTTGAACTTGATATGTGGATTGCTATGTATTTGAGGTTGCCTTGACACCCATTTCTAACCCCTTGTTAAAAACTTGCCCTTTAGTCCAGTTCTGAGGTGGAAAAGACTACTTCAGTGTCATCTGGTAGTCTGACATGTACAAAATGAAAATGATTGTAGTTGTAAACAATAACTGGCATTTCTGGACACTGCTGATACTTGGAATTCGAGTTCTCCTTATAAGCCAGAACACTGTAACAGGCTGCCCAGGGAGTTTGTGGAGTCCCCTTCTCTGGAGATTTTCAAGACCTGCCTGGCTGCAGTCCTGAGTAATGTGCTCTAGGCATTCCTGCGTCAGCAGGGGAGTTGGACTAGATGATCTCTAGAGGTCCCTTCCAGCTCTGAAGTTTCCACGATTCCATGACTGTAATGCTGAAAACACCACTTTCGAAGACCAAGCAGAATTTCATGCAGTTGATGATGCAGTCAAATTCTTGAGGGGTTCTGTGGATTATTTTCCATTTTTACCACTGTCACCGGACTGACCTCAGTAAAGACTGAAGTAGAAAGCAGTGCAGAGAAATGAATATAATTTTCCAAGAGAAATGATTATACCAAAGTTTATCTTTGCATAACCAAAAGTACATTTGACTTGTCTATTCCCAGAAAACAAACTACATCTGAGACATTTTCTCTTACCTTCAAATTTAAAATAAGTATCTAAATACAATCCCTGTAAACCAATACATAGAAATATAGGAAAAAAATAATAAAAAAATTATTTCTCTATTCAGTCATAATAATCTTCATCACCAAGAACAGTAAGTCCTCAGTCATCTGGAGCTTGAGTATTCACATAGTTAAGATTTTGTTCAAACACAACTAAATAACTCAAAGGTTTTAATAACTAAGTAGTCCCATAAACTGTAATATTGGAGGAGGAGACTTTACTTATATCAACAATGTAGCAGTGCCATCAATATCATCCTTCATGAAACAGCTGCTAAGGAGAGTTGTAACTCCTGATTTTAGTAAATCATTATGTGTTTCAAAATATCTTTTGTTTCACAAAACAAATAAAAAATTGTAAACAAGTAAGGATTTTTATTCCCTACTCTCAATCTAATTTTTGATACGTTACAGAACTGAAGTACAACAGTGAGCCCTGAAGCTTTCCCAGTTGTATTGAAAAATGCTTTTTAAAACTGTGAACGAGGGGGATCACAATATAAATTTGACATGCTAATCTCCAATTTATCTCTAGTTTGTAGATCTCGTTAATTTAGGTTTTTTACCTTTTTACGGTAGTCAACTCTATCATAAGTGTAAACTTTATACTTAAATCCTCGTCTAAAAATAACATAAGAAAGTAGAAATACACGTACTGATTCCAGTTAAGAGATTATACATGTTTCTTATGTCCCAGCATATTCCCACTGTCTTTGTGCAAAGATTGCTAATATAAGAGAAGGCAGAGCATTACAGGACTTAAATGTGAGAGATTTAAAATAGAATAATCTACTGCAGAAACAGAGAGACATAAAAGCGTACCCAAAAATTTCAGCTTATATAAACACACTAATCTAATATAACTAAGAGTTAATAATTCAATTTTCATTTATCTTAATATTACAAATATGTAGAGGAAAGAAAATACATCATAATGAAGACTTACTTGATTTTCCTTGAAACAAGGTAGACGCTACGGAAATCACATCAACACTGTAGTCCTGTCTAGGTAATGTCATATGTGTGTTAGTAAATATCTGATTAGGTTTAATTGACAAAGAAGAAAAGTTTTTCAGGATTTCCAGCTGCTCATACACTAATATGTATTAGTTAGTTGAGCCACCATTAACATTCCGAAAGTTCACCGCCAAAATTATCACAACTGAATGCTGGGTTGAGCACTCAGGGTGCTGAGAGCCAAACTAAGAAGTCTGGACATCTATAAATTTCCTTGACCCCAACTCCATCTTTTTTTTCCCTTACAGCCTACTATTTATATTTAGCCAGTACATTAATACAGTAAACATCTGATAACCAAGTCAACGTTAATTGCAAAAGTGTTCCAATTGTCTGATGAAATAGACTTTTTCCCTGATTAAAAACACATGTTTCTAAACTTGTTAAGAAACAAAGTAAGAAATGGATCTTTTTCCTCATTTTTCTTTTTCACCTTTATTTTGCGCGGTAAAAAGGAGGGCAAATCAAACTGAAACTTTTATCTGTTCTTTAGCCCCTTTCCACCAAAAATGGAAAATTAATGCTGAAAATATTTTTTTGTCCATCAATTGACATTTATATTTTTTTCCTCCTTATACATTAAAGTAGAATTCTATATCACATGATTGAACATGTGAGATATAGACCTGAGGGTACATTTCTGCATATTCCTTACTATTTCACACTGTGCTAACAGCCTACTTGTATAACATATATTTCTTTGACACTGCTTAGCTCTTCTAACATACCAATCTGTCACTCTTTAAAGAAGTTTTGCAAAGATCTCTGTAAGATATATGATCTTTCAGTGAGTTAGCACTGCAACGAATGCTTCATAAGCTCTGTCAAACAGTGATTTGTGCGGGACTGCAGCAGGCTATTAAACTTATCTTTTCCTAGAACATTTTTCTTTTTCTCAATAAAAGCAGAGAATATTGCAAGTACTTAAAAGCAGAAGCTGAAAGGGTGTTGTTCAAGTAGTTTCTCAATACAGAAATACCAGTAAGTTCAGAGAAATGACTGGCATGGCTCTTTCAGTACTAACCTGTTATGTAGAAATAGCCAGAGAAACAGAGGCCTACACAATTGTTTAATGAGAAGTTAATTCAAATCTTGAATTATTTTAACGATAAACTTTTCTCTCCCCTCAAATTATGACCATTTCTACTCATTCCAATAACAGATCAGTCAAGAGAGGAATGACCCACAGCAGGTAACCTGAAGGGATGGGCATAAAAGTAGGTGTTATTCTGTCTGCTAAAATATTTGAGGGAAGGTTGACTATATGAGTTCAAGTTTATACTGGTTAAAAAAGGAGACTTTGAAGGAAGAAAGTTAATATGTCTATGTCACATGAATTACTTTGCAGATACTCTCCATCACTGTATCTATAAAATAAGATTAAATGCCTTTTACTGCTTATGTCTCAAACACAATTATTTTGATGCAGGAATAACAAAGGAAACTGTTTCATCTATGCTCCTGCAGTACTCAGACTAGAAATTACAAATAGCCCTTTCTGATTTTAAAACCTTGGGGAAAAAAAAAAATACCCGTGATAGTCCATAGCCCAGAGGCAATAGTGTACTATATCATGTGCATTACTGTGTTATTTACTTTTTCACTATTAGAAAGAAAAAAATTATAATTAAGCACTTTTCACCAAGCCCCACAAAGGATAGCTTATATAAAGTAGTTCCCCCTATGCCAAGTGATACTTGCTTATACATGAATGTCGGTACATATTCAGCTTAAAAACTCTTTTCAGACATTTTAAATCATTGCTGGATAAGGAAATCATGTGTTTCATCAGAAAATACACTACTTTCATTCTTCCATGCTTGAGAACTCTGAAAATGTTTTCCCAGATGTACCAGGGAACTTGCCTCTAGCATAAGGCAAAGCACACAAATTTTGAGGCTCGAGAGATGTTCCCTAAGAAATGCACAAGCCCGTGCAATGAAGGTGGTAATAGAATGCTGAATACCAACACTGATGTTAATTCATGCAAAAGGAAAACTATAGCATAATGCTGAAATAAAATAACAATTACAGGTAACTGCTTCCCAAGTGAAGGGCATCTGGGAATTCTTACTAAAAGTGAAAAGGAAAGGTGGAGTAGATGGGAGAAGCACACAATGCTTTTGTGTTTGGAATAGAATGTGCTTTTCCTCCCATGTAGAAAGCTGACTGTTTTGGAAGGTGCAATATTGTGCATGCACAGCTCAGCACTGAGTTATAAACCAAAGTTTTACTGAATGTAAGTTATACAAGCTTGCTCTTGCTCTTGATGAATGGCCTGTTGCAGATGTTTATTTATTCACATTATTATCCATGAATTTGATCACACTGTCTTTCCTGGTTAATGAATCACCATGTAAGTAATTTGGACAAGATCAGTAGTGTCATATTATTTCACCTTATGCAGTAGATTCATTAGGCCATAATGCAATTCAGCACTGCGAAATTATCACGGTAAGTACCATTAAAAGCAGAATTATGCATATATCCTTGACCTAGTATTTTTAAATGTTCTTGTGTCTGGACATTTTGAATGAAAAATTCATATTATACCTAAGATGAACATTAACCAGAGACCTTTTCTAATAAAAAGGACTTTATTACATAGTCACCTGCTTCAGACCTTAAAAGTATGATTGTGGTTAGAAAAATGACTCTGAGAATAGCACTTTATTATGCAAGATCTGCATTTTTGGTGTATTTCTGAGACATAAACATTGAGATAAACGAGCAAAATAAAATATTTTTACTACTGTTAGTTGAACACTTTTAATTATAAACTTTTTCTTGCTTAATATATCAGCAGTGTTTTCAGCTATATTCTGAATGCAGGATCCTTGAGTACAGTTTGATGTAAAGAGAAAGGTTTACACTTCCATCCTGATACGGTGTGGAGATTTTATTTCAGCATTTTGATAAAAATATTTTGATTCACAATAAGACATGTTGTATTTGAGGATGTAATAATTTTACTTTATTATTGTTTATATATTACTGCCAATTTACACTCTTTTGAGAGTATGAGTATGTATTAATGACAGATATGTAATATAATAAAACATGGCTATCTGAATAACCAGTATAGTATCTATACATAGTCTGAAAGAAGTGCTGGTGGATCATGAAACATTCATGAAAATACTTTAAAAGGAAGCTTGGATTAAGGATTTTAAATATCACCTGATGTGCTGAGACCTTGAGACACATAAAAGGATAAAGAGTTTATGTTTTCTAAAGGAGATGTTCTGTTGAAAGGATATGATAAGAACATTCAGAAAAGTAATTATAGCAATCAAGTCTTGACTAAACAAAGACACTGCCTGACCACTACATATCCTACCTGTTGAGCAGTACTCTCAACCTGCCAGTTGAGATTCACTATGAAATATAAAAAAGAAAAGACCTCTGAAAAGTTTGGTAATGTCCTCATGATCTCCCAGAAGGCTGATTATGACCCTTTGCCATCAAATACAGCAAGGACATTAATTCTATCAAGAAATGGTCATTCTAGAAAAACAACTGTGATAATGATTCAAACTTCTAAAGGAAAATTCTAAACCATAAAGCTTTCTAAATGAAAACTAAATCAAAGAATTAAGGCCCACCTTTCTTTTGTCAAAACGACTAAATCAGAAACATTTAGAAAATAAGTACAGGGATATAGCTCTAACTTGATAAACATGTTTTCTGTAAACAAGGTTGTTAAAGAGTCCTTCATACCAGCAATAATGGTGGAAACCAGACTGAAATGTCACTGTAAGAGACAGCACGTCCTTTGAGAAAACATCAAAGATTTGCACTTCTAACGGCACTATAGTGTCTCATAGTAGTATTTCTATGTATTAACTTATATATACACCAATACATACATATACCAAGCATATGTAATACATATAAAAAACCCCAAAACTGGAATTTTATGTTACCACTGATATATGTGGAAGGAAATGTTTATTACTCTGCAAGGTCATACAACAGCTCTGAATGTTTCAGATGCCACCTAGTGCTCAGTTCTCACGTATTGAAGTCCCTTTCATGAGGAGAAAACCCATTTATGCCACTCTCTAATGATATGTCCATGACACATCCCATATCCACATCTTATACTTTAAATTCGAGTTTTAAACCCTGAGTGATCCACTGTAGCAGAAATAATTTTTCTCTTTTTTTTTTTTTAAAAACAAGTTGAAAGTTCAACATACCAGTAGTTCTCTGCTTTCAGTGTTAAGACACAATTTGTGAAGAAGGCCTGTGGAGGGGAAACCTTTGCTAATAAGTCAGACATGAGGCATGGTTGAGTAGCCATGGACGTATGTATATATCCTCAGACTATATACTGGTTAGTTCAGATGACCTTTGCCAACAGGAAGCTGAAAGAGATGTTGCATACTTTCTTTTTAAGACTAACTAGTCTCTAGTATATAATAATTTAAACCATAAATATCTCAGATTATCCTTTATAACTGTTTAAAAGTCAATTCAGTAATTAACAATGCCTATCACTGCTCAAGTGTCAAGTCTTACATTTCTTCTTAAGTCTCCTTAAGAAGTCCCAGTACTTTTCTACAAAATGTGGTTTATTTCATTCTGTTCTCTGCTTTCAGTATTCCTATCATCTTGAATATAAAAACTATACATCTTCCTAATATTTGTGTTACACCTTGCACAATGGAACCCTAATTTTGGTAGGAATCTAGATATGACAGTACATCAAATATATAAAATTAATTACATTTGACATATATATCTATTCTTGTCTGTGAAATTTCTGTGGAGACACTGTCTATATGATGCCACACAACTTGTTTGTGCTATGACATCTTCCTTTGGTGGCTAAACTGCCTTATCCTAAATTCAGTTAGCCTTTTATATCTTTGGTTATGGTAAATTACCAAGGTAAGGACAGCCAGTGAGGAATAATGCAGTATTTACAAAGTAACTAGCATAAGGCAAAATAAGGTGAGGCTTTGAGGCAACAGTGGAACAAAAATAAATAATACTGTGAGATATTTCTTACCATAACAGTTCAGAAATTGGAGATTAAATTCTTTTGTATAACTCTAAAAGGCATAGTAAGAAAGACACATTGCAGGAGGAATAGCTATATGGTACAGGTTTTAGGATTAGTTTTTATTTTAGATTGTCCTGGGCTCTGAAATAATCTCTGCTCTGTAATTACAACAGACTTCCCAGCTGCCTATAGAACACAGCTATGCCAAGAAAGTCCTCAGAATCACTGCAGTCTAAATGGAACAATCTTGTTATGACTCCTATATGGACATATTTACAGAGCCATTACATGGCAGACAGGGAGCATGTCTGGGCTTCATCCACCTGGGAAGCTGAATAACGACCACACGTGGCAGATACAGTACCTCAGCTTTGGACTATACTGATAGGCTTGAATACTTTCTGAACAGTGTGGATGGGCAATCTCTGTGACACTTGCAGCTCTACACCCATTCCAAAACTTCATTTAATCTCCAATTTCTCAGTCCATGCACTATGCGAATTCTGCTTTGACAAGGGGGTTGGACTAGATCTCCAAAGGTCCCTTCCAACTGCTACCATTCTGTGATTCTATGATTCTGTGGATTTACCTTCCAGCCATATTCAGGGTTTAATTGGTGCCCTCAGCAACTCTACAGGAATTTACTGCAGATAAAGCTTTAATCGAAGTCAGGTGGAATTTGGTAAAGGCAAATAAGGGTGGTTGGGGCTGTTAACTGTACAGCTTTCCTAGCTAACTATTTGGTCTTCACCTGTTTGTTATTCCCTTCAGGTAACACTTTAGAAGTGTGTCTGATGGGGAAATGTCGGATTTAACTACCGAAGCTTATAGTCATCTTTCTGTTGATTTCACTTGGTGCTGGGTTATGCTGTCATATGGTAACATTAGTGACTGCCGTTGTCTTTTTGCATGGTCTTTCAGCTCTCAAGTGCTGCTTTCTGTCTTCAGTTGATTAAACAGATATTCCAGTGTATTGCAAACCCTGGACCATTTCCTGTATTACATTTGTCATGCTCATGGTATCAATGTTACTACAGTACCACAATTATCACTTGGTTTCCTTCACATATCCTGGAGGGTTTTTTTTGCTGTACTTGTTGCTATTGTTCTCCTGCTTGTAGAATAATTATATTAATGCAATTCTAATTTGCTTAATGCTGAAACGGGTTTGTTCATATAAAAATAACATGATTTTATTGCTATAAATGGAAACATTCTTGTGTTACTTGCAAAGAGGACAAATGCAGTGATTGTTTCAATGTACTTAGAACCAAAATCAAACTCAGTATAAAAATCTCTATTTAAAGTTCCTTCAGGATACAGTTTTAAAAGATGCTGTTTTACTAATCAGTGGCTTTACTTCAGATAATTAAGTTCCTCTGTAATTTTTTGGCATGAAAACCATTTCAAAGGGAAGAAAAAAGCAAAATTATGTCATTCATTAAAAAATAGATAAGAAACTACACAATGTAATTAGCTGTATTATCTTTAGTGAACGGTAGAGACCCTCAGTGAGGTTACTATTACTAAGATATTTGTCTATCAAGAAAGAGCAATTAAGAACATGAGAAGAAAAAAAAAAATGCTTTACCTTGTTTTCCTTTAGGGAAAACAAAAAAATGTTTCTCACGCTACCTCTTGCCTATTTATAGACAGATACCAGAATATGACAGTATCTTCTGATTGACCCACATAAAATACAGAAAACAAAAGAAAAACTGCAGAGAAGTTTTGGTTGTTAGACAATCTGTTGTTTCTATTACTGCTGTAAACAGATGTGAATTTCAGAACAGTGACTCTTCATTCTGCACTTGTATCTTGAGGTGCGAGATCTGTAGGAATCAAGGAATAACCACTTTTACTGTTGAATTACTACAAAGAAGAGATCTGGATTTTGGGGGAGGGAATTTTTTTCATTTAATCTCAGTTTTAATAGATCTGTATGGCTCATGCTAGATCTTTCAAAGCATTCGTTTATAGTGTTGCTTTCTTTGCTCTCTGAACCATACACATTTGTGGAGTTAAATTGTCACTTAGTTATTAAGTTTTTCATTTTTTCCTTCACTGAACTGATGTTGCCTACTCCAAATTTTTCTTGTGGTTTCCCTCACTCTGTAAACTCAAGTGGGATAGGTATGTATATGTACATTTCAATATGTGTGTAGGAAAACAATGGTATTTCTATACTCAGTTAATTCCTCTGCTCCCTTTTAGATCTAAATCTAGACCATTTTTACTCATATATTCAGACCAATGTGAATGAGGACAGCACAGAAAAGAAAGTAATCAGAATATGCATTTTGAGAAAGAGCAAAATATTATGAGGTAGAGACTATGCACCTAAGTGACTTTTATAGTTTATTAAACATTTGGAAAACTATGTGCAACTAAAATAAACCATTACAGGTTTTAATACAGGTGAATTTTGGACAACTGAATTTCAGGCTACTTCATATTGTTACAGATATATCATCTTTCCTAATATTTGCAATTCTTGGAGTGTATAAGACTCATTGTATCCACACACTACTACATGCAGCACTTCTGTAATCAGTCCTGATGATGACCACATCACAGGCAGACGCTGGGAAAATCCCAGACTGGACTCGGTGACTGACAGGAACTGGAGTCTGGATCTGGATTCAGGAATGCACGGATAGGGATCAAAGGCAGATGAACAGACGCCGGCCATTGAAGAAAGAAGGCTGACCCTTAGATCCCTCAGCTTTTATACTGAGCATGAGGCAGATGGGATGGAATACCTTGTTGGTCAGTTTTGGGTCACCTGTCCTGTCCGCTCCTTCCCACAGGTGCAACCGCTCTGTGCTTTTCCGCTTCCGACCCTCCAATGGGGCAAATAATAAAGTTGTTTGATCTTGGTTGTTATAGTAATAAGTACAAGCAAGAGCCTCTCTGCAGCCCATTCCTTGGCATAAATTATAAACAATCAGGTCTTGTCACTCTGGGAGCGAACAGTGTCTGATCAATATGCTGTTAATTTCAGATAGTTCAGTTAGTTAGAAGAGGCTTAACTGAAAAGTAAAATTACTGAACAGAAAATTGGTTCTGTTTCACCTCAAACCAGGACAACAGTAAGACAAACTACATATGCATTGTTTTTCCAAGGGATACCTGTGTACAGCCATGTTCTGGTATTTCCAGTTACACCAAGTCCTGTCCCAAAAGACAACTGGAGTGGTCAAAAGAATGGCGTATTCCCTGGACCATTCTCAAGTTTGTCTGGCGGAGGAATTACTGTTTGGAATAGTAGACACCAGTGAACAAGCGATCTAGGACTAGTGCTGCAGTAATACAGGGGGATATCCAAACTGACAGTGTAGGGATACCACGAATATTCAATTTCAAAAGTAATAAATGGAACAAGTATTAGCCTCTATTGGGATATTTCATAGGTTTTTCAATGAGTGAGTAGCCATGAAGATATACATTTGATATTGACAGTGTTTCTCACTTTAGATTGGGAAAAATGAGATCATTATCATTTGTAATAACTGTGAACAAAAACTGTGAAAGAGATATGGATCAACCCTTTGAAAAAAAAAGACAAAATTCTTTATGTTCCTAAATTTCTAATATCAGATTTAGTGTATTAAGAACATTAATCTGCAGCAGAGAAAATACAAATAGTTTCCACTGAGCTGAATGTAATCCAATGATGTGACAAATGCATTTTTTACTGGAATATTTGCAAATACTTGCTCTAGATATGTGGACATGAAATTATAAATTTCATGCTTAAACAATTTAAGGAGGACAGGTATTAGTCTTGATTTTATAAATTACATAAAAGAAAAAAGCTGAATAAAAAGAAAGTAAATCTGAAATTTCCATGTCTGGTTATGACTTATTTCTCCTTGAGTGAATGCTGAGAGTCTCAACTTCTGCCAGCATTGTTTTTGAAAGTATTGTCACAAAGAAATTATATTTAATGTGATTTAATTTTAATAACTTATTAATTAATATTTATAAGTGGTTGAATTTCTGCTAATTAAATTGTTTAAAGGAGTGTGTCCATTCCTGCTAAGCAGAACTCTCTGAGGCATGTTCTACCCACAGTCTTTGAACAGAATTTTCATTGATGTTAATAGGAATTAATGAAATAGAAACTTATTGAAAAGCATTGAAGGGTATTTTGATCTCAGTGTTTTATCATCATGTTAAAAAAATAGAGGACAAATAAGTTCATATGTACCTCGGTTACAGGTGGAATATTGATTTAAAAAAACATTTTGGTTTTGTGCAAGCAAACAATGCACATGATTTCAGAGATAACTGACAATTAAATCTAGGACAAAGAAAAACCCTACTTGGAGAGAGATTGAAACAATTGGGACAGCTTGCTTTAAAAAGGAGATGAGCAATAATACACTGTAAAAATGTAAAAAAGTAGGATGGTGTAGAAAATTCAATTATGCTTATTTCCAGAGCACATGAACAAGGAGACGTTCAACCAAATTACAATGTGGCAAATTTAAAAGGAAATACTTTTCCATGCTTCATATCATTACTGAATATCAGAATGTCACTGAAGTCAAGAATCTGTGCAGAGCTGTACAAAAATTACAATCTAGTTTGGCAGTTCCTGTGTTCTCTGACAGATGACAGTCTCAAAGTAACAATCTACAGCTTCAAATGGCAGGGAATTGGTAGTACAGTGTCACATTCAGTTTGAGAATTGATACTACTTATCAAAGAAGACTAATGCAGTTACTCGGTGAATTACACCCCCACTCCCTCAAAATAATGCACTTGGATATGTTCAAAATGAAAATATTCATGGAAGAAACTAATATATTTTAAATTGTACAATTTATTTTCTACTTTATTGTCTAGAATCAGGAAGGAAATGTCTGCAAGGGTCAGAAGTAGTAACACACTTACTAACCACTTTTGTAATATTAAAAATTTAATGGAAAATGCCAAGTATTCTTTTAGACAAGTCATACAGTATTGAAACTGGAAAATGAGTTTTATTTTAGAAGGAGGGTAAGTTTTAATTAGTGCTTTAAAATATAATATACTTTTATAAGAATATATTGCCTTCTGTGGGTAATTCTTGATGAGACAGCAATAAGAGTAAAGCAAGCAATTTTAGGCAGTGACTGTTAAAGGCACCACTAATCTTTATGTTCTTCATTTCAAAGGACAGAGAATCTTTCTGTGACCTTTTTACAAACCACTAAGAAATACAGGCCTCTGAAAGATCTCTTCTTCTTGGAGAAGCCAAAAATAAAAACACTGTGTACAGGCAGAGTTTTCAAGTTAATTAAATATAATTCATAAGATAACCAAAACCCACAGGATGATATTCTTACCTCTCTTTTGACGTGCTATAGTGGTACATAATAGCTGGGGTGGCCTTGAAAACCTTTAAAGGATTTAAGAGAAATCCCTTTGAACAAATATGCAGGGGTCAACTGCAGCATTGCCTTCTTTGCAAAGCTTGCAAGCGGATTTGAGGACAGAGGAGTTTTGTTGGAGGACAGAACACTTAACTTGATAAAGCAGTGGTAAGAATATCAACCATTTAGGTGAGCTTTGAATTGACCAAGATGAGACAAGCTATCTTGCTTCTGTGCTGTGTCCTTGTGCAAGGCAATGAAAGTCAAATCCACTTCCACAGAGTTTATAATGTAAGAGAAAGAAAGCAATAACAGCAACGACATCAGCAACTAATCTGCATATTTAACATGCTCACATCTACGATGCTGAAACATGTTAAAAGGGCACAGTTGGAGTGTGAGTGCCACCCTGTAAAACTGAACTCTAAATAATGTCCTCAGAGATCAAACTAACAGAAGAACTGTGACCCATTTTGGATTCTCAATGGTTTAAAGCTCTACATTAGAGTAGAAGTCACCCAGATCTATGGTATTCCATATGTTTAAATTAACCAATCCTTTGCTCAGAAATCAATTGCTCACAGTATCTCATTACTTTTGTCTCATTAACTAAAATCTACTAAGTCATTCAACAGCTTCCTGATCATGCTTAGGCTTATGTTTGTTAACACCTCTTCCTAGTGTTCTGTCTTGAGTACTTTTATTTATTCTTCCAAATTTTGGTTGATTTGAATCTGATGTTCTTTTATCTCTGTATTACAGTTTTGTTTATTGTTTTTCGTTTGTATAACTTGAGTCAGAAATATATCAAGTTACTTTACTTCCTTGTCCTAAGTAATGAGTTCTTTGTTATCAATTAAGAAAAATATATGAATATATCTATAGCTGGAGCTTAAAAAAACCTTTGTGCTCATTTTTGTATAATATTCTCCCTTTGGGTATGTGGGTACACAAGCAGATACTTAATAGACTAAGACAGTAATGGCTTTTCAGTGTTCAGAGTTGTATAATATCTGTGAAAACACTATCTACCCAAAGTTGCTAGAATTTATGTGTTCTATATTCTTCAGTAAAATGCAGTATTCATTTATAAAAACATTGCAAGTAATAAACAATATGTCTTTTCCAGAATTACAGAGTAGTTCCTGTGGCAATCCAGGAGTTCCACCAAAGGGTATCTTGTACGGTACAAGATTTGATGTTGGTGACAAAATCCGGTACAGCTGTGTAACTGGATATATTTTGGATGGCCACCCTCAGCTTACTTGCATAGCTAACTCTGTGAATACAGCATCATGGGACTTCCCTGTCCCTATCTGTAGAGGTAAGAGAAATGCTACAGTAATATTCTCAAATATATACGTTATATTTATTAGTATGAACAACTTTAAATCTCTGTTTTAATTGTTAACTTTTAGACCATGATTAATGAAAGAAAAGCCTTTTTGAATATTTTGAACTCTTGCTCACACACATGATGTATCTCAGCATATTCACCTAATTTTTAAGTCAATATCCTATTAAAATGATATTTCTCATTTATTTCAAAATATATATATAGAGAAACAAGAACTAGAAACCTAGTAATAAGTAGGCTATAAATGTCTGTATTTAACATGTTTACAGCTATGGGAATGTAAATTTGGGATCCATTAATACTTCCTAAGGACTGACTTCTTGTCAAGTGTCGACTTGGATATTGAGCAAACAGAAGTTTGAAAACAAATGAGTTGGACTTCCCCTCATTCTCAGTCAGATTTGATATGCTAAAATCTCTATATATGTGATACCTCTTCTATTCTAACAAATATTGTAGGTCAAATCCTTTCTCTTGCTCACATTAGAAATACAGCAGTAGAAGGAAACCCTGGGTAAATGAGTAAATCTTATTTTCTGAGACTATTAGAGGGAAATAGTGTTTGCAGAGTAATGAAAAGAGCTGCGCTGATAAAATGGAGAAACTATCACTACTACGCACAACCAAATACAATAAAGGTAGTATTTGGATGAAATACTGCTATGTCAGGCAAGCTTGAGAGCCTTTTCTGGATCCACAGGTTAACTTTGCAGAATGTAATATTTGTAATTGTCTAAAAAATTTTATGCAGTGTTGCAGGGGCTATAAAAGTATTCCAACTGAAGTTGACATTCTGATAAATTTCTGATTAAAAAAAATCAAAATTCAGTTGGGTTAAAGCCTGGTTAACCAGTACCACGAAAAAGTAATTATATATGGGAAATATGCATCATTGGGAATACCATTCTATTGTTTCCTATTCTGGGCTTAGAGCTATTTTATATGTTTATCCATGATCTTGAAGAAAATACAAAGTTATTACTAATAATACTGTTTTCTAGTAAAATTATTTGTAACTCCCAAATCTTCCCCTCCTACTTCCCAGAAAAATGTTAGCTAGTAATGAAGATACACAATCATGGCATAATTTCAAATTTTGTTTGTGGAGATGATTATAAAAGAGTTGAGGAGAATATGTTAACTTGCATAAAATTTACATTTGTAACAAGGCAGCTAATGGACTCCACTGTAGACCATTGTACAAATTCTTAATCTGTCAATTTTGAAGTGAATTGGCATAAAAAATTGTACTCTTAAATGAGGAACATGAAACACTTGAACCTAATGCTTCCACTTGCCAGTCAGTCATCACAATCACAGTGTTACACAAGCTTTCTTTTGATACAATGTTTTTCAGCAGAAAATTGGATAGATTTTGTTTGTATTCCAAGAGGACGTGAAAATACACAGTGCAAATTTGAACTGGAATGATAAGCTCCCAAAGTAGTCCTGTGGTTAAACATAACTCTAATGTGTAAGCAGAAGACTATCACATAAGAATATGAAAAACATATTTTGTTTTATTCATTATTAGAAAGGTCATTATCTGAATATTGTCACTCTCTAGGGCAAAAGAGAGTTGACAAATTGGAAAGGTTTCAGAAAAAGAGGAAACAAGTTCTGTTAGGTTTCAAAATTGACATTTTGTCTAGAGACTGAAGAAACTCAAACTTTTCAGTGTATGTGAAAGAAGATGAAGAGGTGACTTGAGTTACTGCAGAAACTCATGCAGAAGAGAAACACTTTTTGGAAAAGACAGTGCTCTAATCAATAGCAGTGAAGAATCCAAGGGGTAAAAGCTTGACAAATAAAAAAAACCCCAACAAAGTACACATTTTAATAGAGGTGGTTATGAATTACTGAAACATAACCTAGGAGTGTGACAGATTCCTGATTTAAGTTTTCACATCAGGCATGATGGATTAAAGACTTAATGCACCAAATTACTGTTAAGATATTTTTGGTCTATGCTCGATAAAAAATTTAACTAATTATTTTCAATAATTCCTTCTATGAGTCTATGTTTGACATCAGAAGCATCTAACTTTACATTTAATACAGAAACCTTTGTGGTTCCATTCTAATGAATTTGTCCTAATTTTTTCTAATGTAATTATCCAACACAGAATTCTACAGAAGGTTGCTAAAGGTGATTACCCACTAATGACCTTCTTATCTCTTTCTCTCTGTTTGCTATGGAGACTCTCTTTGATTAAACGCTCATCTTTAAAGAGTTCCTCTGATAAATATCTTATTGTTCCCTACTAGTGGTCAATACATCTAAAACAGAGAATCCCCAGACAAACAAATGAAGTTATGTGTAATCTTGGGAGTATATGTATAAGAATTCATTTTTCTCAAGACTGAACAACTTGACCAGTTTTGGTAGATGGCTAGGTCTCTTCCAGAAATGCGTATACTAGTTGTTAATTTTAGTATAATTAGTTGGGTTGGGGAAATACAGAGTATTTCAGTGCCATGACCTAGGAAATGTCATTGATTTGTTAGAAAAAAGCCCCAAGAATAGCAAAAAAGTATGCTTTATTCAATATTACTTTGTTTGTTTTGTACCTATAGAAAATAAATTGAACGAAGTTCTGAACTTAAAGCATGCTTAGGTGTCAGCAGAGTTAAGCTCATAGATTTCTTTAGATCATCTGTGTGTAAATGTCATTGTCATCTGCCTCTTGTAATTCAGAACAGGTAAATTTGGGGAGTCATTTTTTTTAGATCATTCCTTTTACCTTGCTTTCATATTGAATGAAGAGATCAAGAAGAAATCATGCTCAGGTTTTAGCAATGTAATTCTTACAGATTGATATCTCAATGAGGGGAATTTAATTAGAGTAAACAGTGCTTTCTATTGCCACAAGCATCTATACAGGAGACCCTAATACATGCTTATTGTTTAAATTTGGTTCATAATACTGATATTTATGGGGTTTTTTTAAAGTTACATGGTTTTGGTCCAAATTTTATTCATGAAGAAAAAAGTTATTAATCAAATGGCTTCCTTTTTCTTTACTGTTCTCCATAGGATTGGATTGCAACATCAGTGCACATACCTAACAATAGCTTTATTTCATATCCTGTTTCTCCGTGAACATAGTTGGAATGCACGAAGTTTTTCACCTGTCATTTGCAAGTTCTAATATTCATGAAAATACTCTAATTTTTATTAGATTTACTAGGCATGCAAAAATACTTTAATTAAAAGAAAACTAAATTGAATTTATTGTTTTGTGGTCAATTATACTGTGCACTAACCATGACTAGTTTTTAAATAAAGTCTTCTTCCTTGACAAATTAATTTTGATAGGATTGTTTTCAACAGTGCAAAATGACACCAGCTTTATCATATCACCTGTTCCTGAGATAATGTTGCAGCTTGCAGTTTCTCCATAATGCAGCAAGCTAGGAATAATTTACTGAGGCTAATAAATAAGGTTACATTTATATATGATATTGTCATTCTATAAAGGTTATAATAATTAGACACTTTCATAATCAAGGAAGTATTCTGACTTTAATATTTTTAAAAGTTTTCCTATTCCAGGGTAAAATGGATGTTGTAAGAATCTTCATTCTAAAACTGAGGTGTTTTTTAGAATTCAGAAATTTCAAAACCAGAATATAGTTTTATTTGTATTCCTAGAAGTTCTATTAAAATATTTTCACTATTGCCTGTACATATAGCTACAAAATATTTGTCACTATAAAACTTCTGTTCATATTTTTAACAAGACATTTTGTTTTTCCACCTGTTTGCATTGACATTTATTTTGGTCAGACAAGTACATAACCCACTGACTATAGGTACTTTTTTTACATGGACAAAATACATTTTTACTTTTTTGAGTATCTCTCTGGGAGGATTTTCATCATGCCAGATAAAAGACTAAAGAGATTGTTACTAAACTTTAAGTCTGTGAATTCTCTAATTCCCCTGTAACATGTACGTACATATAAAGATGTGTTTATTTCTACCCATCTGTATAGATGTATATTTAATTCCAAATTAACAGGATCGAGATATTTAGAAGCTCATATTTTAAAAAGTGATCTACCAGGTGTCGAATGTTAAAATATTCAGCTCACTATTGAAATATGTTGCTATTTCCTGTGTGCAGAACCCACTGGAGAGGAAAATTTGTTAATTGCAAGTCACTGGTATAGTTCTGTGACTACATACATGACTATACATATTTCAGCTACATGAAGTAAGTTTTAGGTCAGATAAAACAGAGAACATGTTCAAATGAAATAAAAATGTACCTAAGAGTCTTGTAGACTCTCCAGTACACTTTCTTGAAGAGGTTTATCTGTTTATATACGGCCTATAATGATACAGAATTTGGGAAAAAAAAATAATTAAACTTTACATACCTACCAAGAAATGTTCATATAGCAATGTAAGAATTTCATAGATAAATTTGGTTGCAGGTGGGTAAATAATTTTATGATAGCATGGCAAATAGAACCTAGTAATATAAGCAGTAAATAAGCTGACTCTGCCTTTGTGTCTTAGTTGTAAGCTGGGCTTTGCAGGCTGTGGAGAGAATAAAGCAGGAGATAAAGTCAAAGTACTGCACTTGATGTCATGCCGTGCATTAACTACTGGAACCGACAATACATACAGAGGAAAATAAAGTGCGCTAACTTAAAGGCAGGAATAAATTACATCTCATGGGGAACGAGCAGTTTTTTTGTCTGAAGCCAGTTCTTACACACACAGAGTTGTCACTGCTCATCCTTTGGAAAAGCTCCAGTATAGCTGGGTGAGACTGTATTGAAAACATGTTGGATCATTTAAAGAAAGTTAAAAAGAAAACTAACAAAAATGTTTTGTAGAATGATGTATTTGTACATAAGATATGAAGATGACTTGACACTAATGAATAAGAAATTTTTCAGAGATTGTTCAACAGATCCCTTATGGGACATTTTAAATCAGTGGCTTAGAATAGCCAAGCTCTTATGTTTGGTACATTAAAAAATGTAAATACTCTACAAATGGCAATGATGCTCCTCTAAAATTAGAGAAATTAACTAAAGGGGGGGAGGAGAAATGATGAAAAAGTCTACCATTTTATTGAAATAGTAGTATAATATAGATGTTGTGTGCTTTCAAGTAGAACACTGTGCTTTCAAGCTGACCCCAGAAGCTCTGCAAAATAATACCCTGAATGACTTTTTTATGAAGAAAGTTACATTACCTTTTGTTGCTTTGAATTTTTGCAATAAAAGAACTTTGTGAGTTCTTTACTTTAGTTACCTTTAAAATGTGTAATTTTTAAGACCAATAGAATCAAATTTTGCCTCTATGAAAAACATTCAAATTGCTCTCTGGTATACCTTACCATACTTGTCTTTTCTCATTATATTGGTGTTATTCTCAGGGTAGTATCTGGTTCTCATTATCAGGATCATTTCACATAAATACACAGTATACTTAAGTGAACTAATAGATCTGAGCCTGAAGAATAGGAATCCCCACATGAATTATAACGTGTGATCAGACCATGGATGTCTTATTATTCAAATTAGTGGTGAAACTTTACTGAATTACTTGAAGTTGCTCTAAGTCATTATTGAAGACTGGTTGTGAACCAGGAAATTGGCACAGAAATAGAAATGTTTATTATGTTAGAATTGTCATATATTTCTAACATCCTATATTCCTAAAATATACTAGTTTTACTGGGCTAATAATAAAAATATTAGCATTATTAATATATACAGTATCTATTGAATGGAACTCACTGAAAATATACAAACAATAATAATGATTTAACATAATAAGCATTTCTTAACCAAACAACATTAGTGAGAGTTCTCATTGGTTTTAATACATTCGATTTATGCCCAAAACCTGTATTTGTTCATTTATTGTAATGATGGCCACATAACTAACTTTTTATGATGGGTGGAGAACTGGAAGTACCCATTGTGCTCACCTGTGAAAACTTACAGCGTGCAATGATGTCCTACTGTAGTAGTGATGATACTTTAAAAAAAATCATTATTACTTTTTAGAAAGCAAGCTCAGTATGGAAACTTTTTTAACAAAAAAAAAAAATAATTTTATTAGTATTTTTTTTTAAATGTTCAAAGGGTGATTTAGAGATATACAAAAGATTAGGATACAGTTATCTCATGAATCAATACAAAATATCTTAAAATGTTTTCCTTACTTGTCCTTTCATTAGAAATGTACATATCCAGGTCAGACTATTCATCAGAACATCAGAATTGCGCTTACATTTGATTTACCTGGTTTGGCTTCGCACATCCTCATGGGATTTCAGGAATTCCTATTAGTAGTGAGGAGAGCTGTCCTAAGATCTGTTAGAAACTTAGATTAGCAGTGGGCAAACCGGCAGCTGGTGTGACATAGTGCAGAATAAAAAGGTATTTGAATCAAAGTAATTAACATTCATCAGTGCAGTAACCATCTTAATTTGGAAAACAGGTCTCTTAAATTACATCTCCAAACAGTATACAGAGGACTGGGGAAAGCAGCAGAACTGAACTGTTTCTAAATAAATGAAATTATGTTTAGAAGAAGAAAGAAAGTATATGTAATTATTCCAAAAAGTGAATGTTTGCAGACAGTTGTAGTTTACACAAAAGTAAGGAAAAGACAAACATAACAATACATTATCTTGCTACTTTTCCTGGAAAAAGTACCAATAAGATCAAATTTAAAATCGAAAGATTGTTATAACAATTGATACAGACAATGAGGCAGAAAAGAGAAAGACCAGATTTTAAGTTCAAGAAATCTAACCCAGTACTGAACAAAATAAAACTTCTTAAATATCAAAATGTTTGAGCCCACAGTTGTATTCAAGGTTGGGAATTAGCACTCCTTACAACTGGGTGGAAGTTAGTGGGGGTGGTTAATGAAAAGGTTGAAACACTGTTTTTATCTCCTGTTTTCTTAAGAATTTTCTTAAGCAAGGACAAAGGACATAAAACTAAATGATGCATTGACCATATTCACATATACTATTGAAATTGTGTTGCAAAATTGTCACTGAGGACAACATAACAGTAAGAATTATACCTGCCATTGAAAGAGAAGAAGATTATTCTGAAGGATCAAGATGAGTGAATGAGAAGGAGGAACCTGGAAAAGTAAAATACTGGTTTAGGCTGATTGACAATTTCAATAGTTTGTTTTGGTAATATGTATAGTGGAGTCATCAAAGCACAA
This sequence comes from Burhinus bistriatus, assembly GCA_013397275.1. NCBI lineage: Eukaryota > Metazoa > Chordata > Aves > Charadriiformes > Burhinidae > Burhinus > Burhinus bistriatus. The sequence goes on from VYXH01005718.1 coordinate 345,462, forward strand.
TACTAGAGGTGTTAATTCCAGCAAATCCCTAATCTTTCATATGCAATTTAAAACTAATCTGATCAAATTTATTTGTTAGGAACCCCTAAATACTATTTTAAGAGAAGTGTTAAATGTATAACTCTAGCTTGATCCCAGATTGGGCTAGTAAATACTGCTTCTGCAGGGTATTTGTTTCCCTGTAACATGTTACATTCTTAGGTTCATTTTCAATCACAGAATACCAGTTTGGAAGGGACCTCAAAGATCATCTGGTCTAACCTGTCCTGGCAAAAGCACAGTCTCGACAAGATGGCCCAGCATCCTGTCCAGCTGAATCTTAAAAGTGTCCAGTGTTGGGGAATCCACCACTTCCCTGGGGAGATTATTCCAATGGCTGTTTATTCTCATTGTGAAAAATTTTCCTCTTGTGTCCAATTGGAATCTCCCCAGGAGAAACTCCTACCCATTACCCCTTGTCTTTTGCACGTGANTGAACGTCCTAAGGTTCTTATTAGCCCACTCTTCCAGCCTATCCAGGTCTTCCTGCAGGGTGGCTCTCCATTCTGAAGTGTCAACTTCCCCACTCAGTTTGGTGTCATCAGCAAACTTTGTCAGGGTACACTTGATCCCATCATCTAGATCACTTGTGAAGATATTAAACATCATTAGGCCCGATATCGATCCCTGGGGGACCCCACTTGTGACAGGTTACCAGTTTGAAAAGGAGCTATTTACCACCACCCTCTGGGTGCAGCCTGTCAGCCAGTACCCCACCCACCACACAAACCACTAGTCTAGACCATAACGCATCAGTTTCTCTGGGAGGAGTCTGTGGGGAACCATGTCAAAAGCCTTGGAGAAATCCAGGTAGACAATGTCCACCGCTCACCCCACATCAACCGAGCAGGTTACTTTGTTGTAGAAGGTGACCAGGTTTGTCAAGCATGATTTGCCCTTGGTGAACCAGTACTGGCTCTTCCCAATCACATGCTTCATTTGACTTGTGATAGCACACAGGAGGATTCATTCCATAACTTTCCTAGGGACTCTAGTAAGACTGATGGGCCTATAATTTCCTGGATCCCCCTTTATGCCCTTCTTGTTGATGGGGGTGTCATTAGCCTTCTTTCAGTCTTCTGGGATGTCCTCTGATCTCCAGGACTTCTCAAAGATTATGAAGACCAACTTCACAATGAGGTCAGCCAGTTCTCTTAACACCCTCGGGTGGATAGCGTCAGGGCCCATCGACTTGTAGGGGTCAAGCTCCTATAATAGTTCGCATACCAACTCTTCCTTCACTGGTGGTGAGTCTGTGTTTGCATCAACCTGGACTGTTGTTCCCAAGGCCTGGGGCCCAACAGTGCTGGTAAAGACAGAGGTGAAGAAAGTGTTGGGAACCTCTGCCTTTTCTGCATTGTCAGTGACTAATTCACCTCTCCTGTTTAACAGCAGGCCAATGTTTTCCTTCTGTTTCTGCTTGTTGTTTATGTACCTGAAGAACCCTTTCTTGTAGTTTTTGACATCTCTGGGCAGTTTCAATTCGAGTTGCACTTTTGCTTTTCTATGTGGCATTCCTGGATAAATCCTTTCTAGTGATCAATTAGCATAAATAACATTTGTAAAATAATTTTAAATACTTTGAAAGTAATTACTGGTAAATCCCAGGTTCGTTAACTCATTTTACTAAGCTGCTTAATCCAAAAAGCTTTTGCTGCCATGGGCTTTTGAATAGACTAGTATATTTTCCTCAGATTACTGAAATTACAGCTTGATAAAACTTTCTGTATCTCTCAATTTCTGCCTAAAATCAGAATTTCCCTGGGTAGAAATGCAAATTTTGAAAATAGTATTCAGTATTTTAGTAACACTTTGCAAACTTTGATTTATAACTCAGTTGTTATTACACCCGGAAAGCAGTTGTAACAAATTATTTTTCTGAGAAGTCTTTAAAGCACTTCAAATATTACTCCAAGAGAACCACTGATTGCCAGTAGCGTTTTTTTTGCAGGGAAAAGATTTCATTGCTAAAATTCTAGCATGATGTTTTAGCATTCTTCAAGACTGCATCTTTATTAACCTAAAGAATGATTATTGATTCACCTATGGAACATGAATCTTGCTCTTCAGCATTAATTAATCTCCCTGTTCTCATCACTGGAAAGAGTGTTGCTGGTTTATTTAAACATTAAGACAGCATTTTCTCTACCTTGTGAGATAGATCTGTAGCCTGTTCTTAGAGAGATAATTAAAATTGTTCACTAGTGAAGGAGTCTTAACATTGTTCAGTTGTGTTATAAAAATAAATCTAGAATTTCATGAAATTCAGTCACCTTTTCATTCAGCTCTGCAAATTCAGAGGTTAAAAACAATCTGCTATAAATTGTGTTGATGCTGGAAGGGCATTTAAATGTAACAGAAGCCATAGCAGAGTTTTGCTACATGTGTATAAAAGATCCCATTGTCTTTAAAGTGGCCAAGAAAAGCCCAACGGCATGGACTTGATCTCTTACAGAACTAACTGTAATGAACACATAGGTAAGAGGTCTGCTTAGTTAATTCATTTATCTTGTATGATGGCCTTCAGAGTTTTGTTCAGCATGAAACCTTTGATAGTAGATCTGTACAAATTTAGCACATAAAATTTCTTTCACATTTCAGTCAAATAGTGGAGCTGATATTACTTCACCAGAACAGAGCAGTTTATGGGCAAAGGTTCTCCTTGCTGCTCTACATCATAAAGTTGATTGTGGGTTCTTCTAAGACTGTACTGGAGAGAGTAAAAAACTTTAACTGTGAGAATTTAGGATCACTAGTTGCTTCATCAGTTTAATTTTATTAATCCCGATACTCTTAACACTGGCTGGTCTTTTACACTTCAGAGAAAGAAACTTCCTGCTGTGCAGCTATACATTAATTCTTTCCATGTCATGGTTCCACCTTGTATTTCATCATGAACATTTGACATTATGTCAATTCCATGCACAAGTACAGGGTGGATCAAGAACAGCCCTGAGGAGAGGGACTTGGGGGTGTTGGTGGATGAGAAGCTCAACATGAGCCAGCAATGTGCGCTCGCAGCCCAGAAGGCCAGCCGCATCCTGGGCTGCATCACAAGAAGCATGGACAGCAGGTTTAGGGAAGTGATTCTGCCCCTCTACTCCACTCTTATGAGACCCCACCTGGAGTACCATGTCCAGCTCTGGTGACTCCAACATAAGAAGGACATGGACCTGTTGGAGCAGGTCCAGAGGAGGGCCACAAAGATGATCAGAGGGTTAGAGCACCTCTGCTATGAGGAGAGGCTGAGAGTTGGGGTTGTTCAGCCTGGAGAAGAGAAGGCTCCAGAGAGACCTTATAGCAGCCTTCCAGTATCTGAAAGGGGCCTACAAGAAAGCTGGAGAGGGACTTTTTACAAGGGTATATATATATATAGTGATAGGACGAGGGGCAATGACTTTAAACTGGAAGAGGGTAGATTTAGATTAGATATCAGGAAGAAATTTTTCACTCTGTGGGTGGTGAGACACTGGAACAGGTTGCCCAGGGAAGCTGTGGATGTTCCATTCTTGGAAGTGTTCAGGGCCAGGTTGGATGAGGCTTTGAGCAATGTGGTCTAGTGGGAGGTGTCCTTGCCCATGGCAGGGGGGTTGGAATTGCATGATCTTTAAGGTCCCTTCCAACCTAAACTATTTTATGATTCTGTGTTCCAACATTATATACTTTGTATATTTTTCTATAACTATTTTCCCATATTATTGTAAGTATGTCTATTTTAAATTGTTGTATATATGTTTTAGAAGTTTTAAAAACTGTTTAAAGTATAATGAAAAAAATTAATATAGTCTTTGTTTTTGAGTCCTGCTAGTTCCCAGTTTTGTCTTCTTGAGTAAACCATGAGGAAAAAAGAAAACTTTTTAAATATTAATACTTCATAGAAAGTAATCAAGTTGAAAAGAAAGTAACTGTAAACTAGAAGCCATGGGAAACAGACATTTTGACACACATTTAAATCAGGTATCAGTGGACAGGGGTCAAAAACATCTCCCTCAAGTCAGCCTGGGACACAAGCAGGAGGAACTGCAGCTCCACATGTGGTCACAGAACAGTGTCACTGTTGGAGTAATTGAGCCGTGGTGGGACAGCTCACATGACTGGAGTGTGGATGGATACAAAGAATAGATACAAACTCCTTAGGAGAGACAGGCAGAGAAGATAGTGTGGTGACCTCTGTGTGAAGGAGCAGCTTGGATGTATGGATCTGTTGTTGGGGATGCAGTATAGGCTGGTTGAGAGCTTGTGCATCAGGATCAGAGAACAATAGAACAGAGAACTCACATTGCGAGTCTGTTATACACGACTGGATAAGGGTGAGGAAATGTGTGAAGTGTTCTTTAAACATCTCAAGGAAGTCTCTAATCACAGACTATAGTTGTCATGGGACTTTATGCTTCCTGATATATGTTGAAAAGAATATGTCAGGATGCAAACAGTAAAGATTTCAGAAGACCTTAAAGAATCCATACCTATGTTTCACAGCAAGTTTTATTCCCAGTAGGTATTTCTCCTGATAGTCCTTTAAAAACCTTCCCATTTTCCAAAGGCATAAGGTTTCCCATATTTTATTTTTAATGTTTTATTAGAAAGGGTTTTTATCTTTTATTCCACATGAATTTTTCTTGCTGAAAATTTAAGCATACTATCATTTTTCCTGTATATGGCTTTGTACCTGTGCATATTAGAAACTAATTACTTTCTTCTTCTTTGTAACTTCCTTTTACTTGTTTAGTTTTGGTCTTCTCTTCTTTAGATACAATAATCCTAATGCACTCTTGCTTCACAAGTTATGCTTTTGTGACCACTAGCAATTTTTGTTCATTTCCTCTAGATTGTTTTTAACTTATCCGTGCTTTCTTTTGAAGTGTTGGGCCTCAATTGATGAAGAGTGGATAAGAATTTTTGTGATTCATTAATCACAGCTCATAGTTACAGCATGCTCTGTTCTGCTCTCTGAGGTGCTGGTGTGTCCAGTTATTCACCTAGTTAGTCTATGAGGGTTATTTTAATTGTTGTTCCACTTTTAAAATAATGTTCTGGGTTTAAAATAATAATTTTTAATTAAGCACATTGTCCTGATTAGTTTTGGCTTTGGTTTTGGTTTTGTTTTTTTTGTGAGAACAGATTAATTGTTGAATCCCAGGTAGATGGGCAAGGCTTTCACCTTTCTGTATTGCCCATGGAATGAAGCATTGTGGTAAGGCACAAACAAAGTCTCCAGGAGCTCTAGACAAATCTGGCCAAAGTCCCAGAATAATATTGTCCTAATTTACTGCAATCTATAAATCTCCAGGCTGGCCAAAAATACAGTGCCAGATTCCAATTTTCTAACTATATGAAGTAAAAAACAAAGTGCATGCATTTATAAGAATAATGTTGTGGTTTAGCTCTTCATTTACTCCTATTTCATTTAGTAGAAATACTGAAAAAGAAATATTTGGCCATTCAGTCCTCCTGCAGCTTTGGGCATCAAGTGAAAACACTGAGGCACTGCTTACTTCATGTCAAACTGAAAGCATAGTGAAAATTACTTTATATATATACTTGCTCATCTGAACAGAAGTAGAAAAAGCAGAGACTTATGAATAACAATAATGATCATAACTTCATAAACAAACTATTTGGGGAATTTTCCCCTCATTGGGGATGAAAGTTCAAAGGGCTTCTGTCACTTGTCCAAGTCGGAGACATCATCTGTACACCAAGGATTTTATAGTGTTCGGTTTCTATCATTACTAGTAACACCAAAGACTGAGGTAAAATTTTATAATGATTAAAAAACACTAACACCACAGAAACCTGGGAAAATCAAATTAAGATGTATGATACTCACTGAGCTAAGGTTTATCACTCATAAATGGTACAGAAAATGGATTAAGAGCACTGCTTCAATGGAGGGAGAAAACAGAATGAACAGCACAATAATCAATAACTGGCTGCTCCAGATGCTCAGATTACAATAATGGCAGTTCTTCTCTTTTCTCATCCCCTGATGATGCAACTGCTAGCATAGTCAGTTCTTTTCATGTAACATGCAGTTATACGTCACTCATACAACAGGATTAATAATTCCAGGGTGCTGTCATCTTCCTTGTTTAATTGCATAGCTTCATTTAAGATGCAGCTAAATCAGCAAAGTGTCTTGTCAACTGCTCTTTCTAGTTGTTCCAAACAGCCATACTTGCTGTAGTTATTCTAGTATCTCTAGATGCGTGGTTGCTCCATTATCCACTTTTGCTGGTCAGTGCAGATCTTCAAGTAAGCTTGAACTGTGTAAGAAAAACAAGTATATGTAACAGCTATTTATGCGTAGTTAGAAAAATACCTACTATTTAAAAAGACCTCTTAAAAGGGACTCTGATCCCTCCCCTTGCAAATTTATGACTTGCTTTCTGAGTCTGTAAACTCTTGCCTTAAATTAAAATCAGCCACTGCATGCCTCACACTCAGGCATAGTTTGATGTCTCTTTTGGGTACTATTTTTCATGTTATTACCGGTATAACATTTTCTTTATTACAGTCTTGTTTTTTTAAAAAATAGAAAGGTACACAACTATAATCAAGAACCAAAATATAAATTCAACATATGGTAGACCTGTTCATGGTCCCTTTCACTTATCCTTCCTTCTGTCAACCATATATCCATAGAGCAAGATGCTCCCCTTTTGATCCTGTTTCATCTGGAGCTGCCTGGAAGAGTGGCTGCATATTTCAGTCATGTATAGTTGACTTTTTTTTTTTTTTTAACATTAATCTGGGGTTCAATTCACTTGCAAATGACCTGATGATCATCAGATGAAAGATATTATGTTACATATTTTTGTGAAATAAGTGGGACACTACCTCGTTACTATCGTTGTTCTTTTTACCTCTGTAGGTATCAATTAAAAGGCATTTCCTTGTCTGTGTTAAGGATAGTTCTCCTAAATTAAACCTAAAAAGAAGTCCACCCAAATTCCCTTACTGATGCAGCTGTTTGCATGCAGTATTACACTTTATTCATTAGCAAAAAAAGGAAAAAAAACAACCACCACGGTGATTTTTACAATATTTTTCTTTATTTCAGTCCCAATAGTGATACATTCTTATATTCATCCAAAAAGCCTTGATAAACCAGGTGTTCCTCTTCACATACATGTAATCATTTCCCACGGTTATTTAAAGAATTGTAGTTGTCAAAGAGGCCACAGTGCACTTCATGCTTCTTGGGTTGAATTTCAGATATTTCAGGATGACAATTTAACTCATTCATTTTGTGTAAGAGTGCAGAAACTGCAGCTAAGGCTGAGCTTTTCTGGGCTTTGGAAAGTTTAGGATAGTTTTCAATGGGCTTTCTGTTTTGATCCCATCCATTCAAAAAGTCATAGAAGTACAGGTGCTTACGATCCTTGCAAGCAAGTTATTTCTATTCTTCAATACATTTCCTCTACATCCTTAGTCACTTGTATTTGAAAATGATACTACCATATTACAGTTAATCAATGTAGTGTATAAGGGTATGAGTTTAGATTCCTGCAAAGTTTAACTAAGTAGTTTCCTTGGGCAGACCTTCTTTTGATACCTATTTTACAGTATTAAAGAGCTAAAAAGAAACTAAGGAAATAGATTTCAAATATCTCAAAGTCTAAGAACTGTAGCTGGAATGTGTTTTTAACCAAACCTTTTCTACATCTTCATGCTTTTTTTCTTTTTAAGGAAGGTGATATTGAAAACCTTGAACACTGAATGAATTTCTTTTTCTCAGTTCCTAGAACAGAACAGCAACAAAAAAAATGAACTAATTGCATTAGTACACTGTAATGCATTGTAAAAATACATCCATGGCTTTTTAGAATATAATTTCCTTATTTTGGATCATCTGTTGAAGCACGTGATATTGTTTTTGGAGGTTTGGAGTTCTCAGTAGGAGTCAGGCTATGCAGTGACTATGATGCTTAGCAGGTTATGTTTTACTGGTTCTTTCAGTGTTCTGTACAGTGGTACCATATGCCTAACATGATACCTGATTTTTCCTCTGAATTGTGATTCTCCTTAGAGCGTGCATATAACTACATAAGGGAATATTTATGTTTGTGAACAAGCTTCCTGCTGATTGCTTTTACTTTTGACCATTAACACTATTTGTATGATTGTTTATCAAACATATTTTAAATAGTACATAAGCTACTAGGACATTATCAAAATGTAAAAACCTGCAACATACATACCAGTTAAAAACAGCTTAAGCCTGTATAACACAGATGTGTTGAGATGGGAAGGAAAGATAACTCAGGAGCACTTATTTTTCTTTGCCTCACTGCATTGACACAGTATTTGGAGCAGAGATTTATCCTTCTGATTTATCCTGCAAGGAACTTTTTCTGCTAGTACAAAGGTACCGTAAAGCCCAGTTGTGACCTTAGGTTGTCCTCCAGGTTAAGTCAAATTCAGCTGTAGGTACTGGGCAGGTGGGTGGGGAGGAAGTCAACTTCTATTGAGCAAATGGGTTTATTTGAATTAGAATCTGTTGTGGACCAAATAAAGAGCCAGCGAAGCTATGTGGCACAGTAATGGCTTCTGAAAGGCTGTACAGAAACTATATTCAAGAATAAGGGCATAGAGTGATATGGATGAAACAATTTAATAGTGCTAGATCAAAAGAAAAGATAGTAATTTAAAATGCAGGTAACTGGTAGCAATACTTATAAAACTGCAAAGCCTATACAAAGTAAAAAAGACAGGGAACTTGGATGTTGAAAAATAATATAATACATTGCTGAATGAGAATTCTTCCAATGAACTTAATGGTGGTGGTAACAGGCAAAAAGGAACATAACAGGGGAAGTAGGCAAGACTAAGGATTCAAAGGGTGATGTTTCAATAAAGATACTATACTATAAGAAGGAAAATCTTTTATAAGAGTAATTTTGGAAAGGGAAGACTTTATCTGGGAAGTCCACCATCTGATTTAGGGAAGTGATCGTGCCCCTGTACTCAGCGCTGGAGAGGCTGCAGCTTGAGTACTGTGTTCAGTTTTGGATGCCACAGTATAGGAGGGACATTGAGGTGCTGGAGCGTGTCCAGAGAAGGGCAACAAAGCTGGTGAGGGGTCTGGAGAACATGTCTTCTGAGCAGTGGCTGAAGGAATTAGGATTGTTTAGACTGGAGAAGAGAAGGTTGAGGGGAGACCTTGTTGCTCTCTACAACTACCTGAAAGGAGGTTGTAGTGAGATGGGCGCTGATCTCCCAAATAACTAGCGACAGGACAAGAGGAAATGGGTTCAAGTTGCACCAGGGGAGGTTTAGGCTGGACATTAGGAAAAAATTATTCACTGAAAGAGTTACCAAACATTGGAACAGGCTGCCGAGGGAGGTGGTTGAGTCACCATCCCTAGATGTGTTTAAAAGTCGTGTAAATGTGGTGCTTGGAGATATGGTTTAGTGGCAGACCTGGTAGAGTAGGGTCAATGGTTGGACTAGATGATCTTAAAGGTCTTTTCCAGCCTAAACAATCTATGACTTCCTTTTTAGTAGAAATCTGAATTAATTTTGTATGTTGCGTCTGTAGTCCCTTTTTCCCATCCTACCTTTTACAGAGCTCCTAAGATTACTCTAGAAAAGCATATGTAAATCCAAGATGATATGCATCTGCTCATAAATCTGTCTTTCAGAACTGTAATTTCCAGGCATTTGTTCCATCAAATTTTCTGCCTCTCGTAACTCTGGAGGTATCCACAGGAAATGCAAAAACATTGCTTTAAGTATCATAACCTAATGTTGCTTTACAAACAGTATTTCTTCAACAACACAAGCTAATTGTTAGATTCCAGGTATGATTTCTGATTTTGGTCAGCCAGTGATATTATTTTACAGCTTTTCCAAGCTCTGTTTACTGGAAAAACTACAGGTTAATCTGGTTTTGCAGTATCTTCATCAGTCTGTGACAACACATCGGTGTTTATGTGGCTTGTTTCTCCATTATGAATGCTAACTTCTGCTCACCACCTACAGTCTTAGATAAATTGCTTGGCCTAAGTTTCATATGTGCATAGAAGAGCCAGGCAAAAAGGGTCACGCATCCTGAAGTGCTAAGCATGACACAGCATGTTAATTCTGTTTGTTTTGTGCTATTGCATATACACTTACAACCATCCTAATTTCAGTTCTCTTCGGATTAAATTTGTCTCATGTCTACAATGCTATTTGCAAGACTACCTGCCATTTTGAACAAGGATGTTATAATGATCTTGCTATTAGCCAAATAATTTTCTCTCAGACATAAATTCCAACACTGCATATTATCTGCTTTGTGCCAGCACTATGGAGATGGTTTACAGGCATTAGTGTTTCTGTAGCCCTCTAGTCCCAGAATAAATTAATGTATAATCTGCATGTTGTCAGCTCAGGAGATGGCAGGCTTGGCAGACTCTGCTGCACTTCAGCTATTTCCTGGCTAGGCTAGCACATAGAAAGTCCAAATGAGAGATTTTCTAAATATGCATAAATAATTATGCTAAAAGCTCCCTTTTCTTTCACCCCTAGTATTTCACTCTTCCAGTCCTTGTAAAGATCAGTCTTCCTTCTTTATTGTTGTACCATCGTTTGCGTAACAGTCTGAAAGGTCTATGGTCCACATCAAGAAGTTGCTAGTAAAGAGCTTTGACATCAGTATTTAGATACATTATGAACAATAGCTTGAAACTTATCAGCAGCTCCTGGAATGTTAACAGAAGAAGTTTATTTCTGGTGAGTGTTTAGATACCTCTGTTAGATAAGAGCTTTCAGTTAGTGGATCAATATTATGCACATTTATAGAAAAAAAATGTAAAAAGTGAAAGTATAAATATAAGCATTAAAAACTAACAAACAAACAAGCTTCCTTAAGTTAATGATGGTTGTCATATAACTTGCAAATTGAGGAAAGAAAATGGAATGCTAGAACAAAAATACATTTTTCTTTTGAGTTGTGCCGTTCCCCTCCCCCCGTCATCTATTTATTTAGGGAGTTCTGAAGACAAACTGTTCATGTCTAAGTGCAACATTTGTCATAGCTACCTCCAAAGATTTCATGTTGTTAAACTACCATTTCAGCTTCATATGAAAATCTAAAGCAAACCAAAATAGCAAATGAAGATAAATGAACTGATTAAGTCACAGACACTTCTGGCAGGTAGGTAAACAGTCAACACATAATTTTCAAGGTCTCGTAACAGCCCCCCCAGAGGCTGAAAATCTTGCTGCAATTTGTTTTGTAACACTATAGATTAAAAATTCAGAAAACAGTTGACAGTATTTAATGTGAACAAATATTTGACAAGCAAAGGAGAACTGTGCAAAGTGAAGCCTTTTGTAGGATCTGGAAATCAGGAGTTTTGCAGAGCTGGCTAATGAGAATAAATATGAAAGTCCATCTAAGAATAAGACTGAAGTACGGGTTGCCCCAAAGAAAGCAAGGAACTCAGGGCAGTCCTGTCTTAAGGCACAGGCATTGTCGTGGTTTGGGCCAGATTGGCCCAATCAGGTGGAACAACAGATGCTCACCCTCTCTCCTGCTCCGCTTCCGAAGAGAGGCAGGAGACAGAGAGAAAAAGAGACACTTAAGAGTTTAGAAGGAACTAAACTACTTTAATGAAATATTAATAATAAAATAATGAAAAGAAAAATAATGAAATATATACAAAACCGTATCAAGCTCCCAGGATGACAATCACGTCACCAGCAGGCGCTGGGGAAATCCCAGACTGGACTCAGTGACCAACAGGAACCAGATTCTGGCTCTGGATTCAGGATCAGGATGAAAGGCAGACGCAGAGACAGAGTCCTCCTCGGACGTTGGCCATTGAAGAAAGAGGGCTGACCCTTTGACTCTCAACTTTTATACTGAGCATGAGGCAAATGGGATGGAATACCCTGTTGGTCAGTTTTGGGTCACCTGTCCTGTCCGCTCTTGCCCACAGGTGTGACCCCTCTACGCTTTTCCACTTCCGATCCTCCAACGGGGCAAGTAACAAAGTTGGCTGGCCTTGGTTGTTAGAGCAATAAATATAAGTAAGAGCCTCTCTGCATACCGTTCCTTGGCATCAACTATAAACATGGGTCTTATCACTCTGAGAGCGAACAGTTTTCTGCACAACATGCTGGTAATTCCAGCAGTTAGAAGAGGCCTAGCCAAAAAGTAAAGTTACTGAACAAAATTGGTCCTGTTTTACCTCAAACCAGGACAGGCATCATGCAACTATTTGCAAGTCCCTGAAGAGCTGGTATGTGCTGTGTTTCAGGGCTCAACTCCGTTGACAGCAATTCTAGGTTCACTGTGTATGATGGGATGTTTTTCATACATGAAGCAAGTCTAACATTTTGTACATGCATGTGTATGTGCAGATTATTTCTTCTACTAAATATGCAGATAAATACATAAAGATGAGAGTATTCTCATTGAGCTTCTATAGAAAAAGAAATGCTGCGTTGTTTGTGTAGATTGTCTTGACACCAAATGTGATAGATGACTGGCTTCAATTAAGCTTGAGTAGATTTAGGAGGGTTTCGACAAGGTCATTTGGAATATTGTGTACTATATTGCTTCTAAAAATTTGGATTTCTTTCTATCTATATTATTTAATTTGTTATATGTATATTTAAGCTTTCCGTAACAGTAGAATTGATGTAAATCAAGTTAAAACATTACTTTGTCCTTCTGTGTAGGGTAGTCGCATGTTATATTGTTTTCCTTTTCTTTATGAAATATAGTCCTGTGTACTTCTCTGGCAATGTAAGTGTGGTATTAAGTGAAGAGCTGTACTTCAAAACATAAACCAAGTTGTTGCTAGACAATTAGGAAGTCTTGCATTATTTGATCACCAGTTCCCTAGAGAATTCTATCCAGCACACTGGCAGGGTTTCCATGGAAACAACAACCCTATTAAAGCCTCCAAGAAGTCCTGTCTTTCTCCAGTTTCTCCTCACACACGCTCTTTTTTAGCTAGGTTGTATTGTGTGTAAGCATTTCATTTCAAATGGTGCAATAAATGAAAGAATTTAATCCCCTCATTAAATGGAATATATTACTTTCCATAATAAGCTCTGAAATTCTGTGGAGCAACTGTTCTGTCCTTGTGCGGCTGTCCTAATTTTAGGCAGTTTTACATTAGGAGGAATATGGCTATTGGTTTACAAGTTAGCCACATTATTTGTGAGCTAAGAAGATTTAAGCTACGTGTGGGACACACCTCAAATAATGTGAACAATTAAGCAGCAAATAGATTGCTTAGGAAGGCTGTAGAATATTATTTGGTGGGGTTTTTTTGCTTTTTTTCTTCAGAAATATGTGAGGTTAGTGGGGGGCTTTATAATTTGCAACCCTTTTGACTTTCCTAATGGAGATATCTGCCCCTTTTTAGGATGTAGACTTACTTCTCTCAGTTATTGTCTTAAGAAGTAGAGTCACTGTTCCATGAACCAAAAATCAAAACCAACTGATGATTCATTTCTCATTATTATTCTTTAAAACATGGTTGTCAACTTCTTTGTTCTGTAGGGTTGGTTTGTCTGGTTTTTAGTAACCCAATACCTTTTCAATACCATGGTTCCAAGATATAAGATCACAGATGATCTAAATATTTATTAAATTAAATTATATATATTTATTAAATATATTTATTATTATTTTCAGTACTGTTTCAGTCCTATTCAGTACATTTAGAACTCTATCTGTAAATGCTGAGCCAGGTTAGGAATTAAGATCATAATAAGATAAAAAGTTTAGACCCCTTTCAAGAAAAGATTTTTTTAAATTTGACGGTTTGTGGCAAATTAACTTCCCAGCAGGTAGATGTGAAAGTAGTCATTTCATAGTCCTCATTACCACCATGCTCACTAGCCTTGACAGATCTAAAATTTGCAAATACATTCTTGCAAAGTGAGCGAATGGAGCCAAATTTATAAAGGATGTAAAGATAAGTAAAAGGTTTATAAGTATCAAAATATGCAAAAAAGTAGTGTGTGCATTATTTCTTCATGACATAATGTTACTCCTATTAAAGAAAGTAGGAATGAGTGAAAGCAGAATTAAGCTGTGTGAAAACCAAAAACTGAGGGTTAAGGGGGAAAAGTGACCAAGACTGCTATTTTTCTGTCATACTTACTTTTTCTAGTGGCTTAAAAAAAAAAAAACAAAACCAAATGAGTTCACTTCCATGGCATGTGACTCACATCAGCTTACCAACTTGTTTACTCCATCTCTGAATTTCCATAGTTCTTAAACAGTACTAATGCTCAGACTGTCGGGTTTTTTCTTGGACTGAAGTGTTTGCATTTAAACATTTCTGCTGGTCTCTGAACTATGTGTATGCAATTGAGATGTTTGATGGCAACTGCAGAGAAATCATACTTGCAAAAAAAATTGTTTAGCTGAAAAAACAATTTAATGAAAGATTCATTCAACAGGATAGCAGTAAGTATGTTGTTAAATCTATCTTTGTAATGGAAATGAAGCTGTGTTATCTCAGTAATAGAAGCATCATATTCTGTTACAGGTTTTACAAAAAATAAGAGTTTAAGCTAGTCTGCTTTTTTTTTTGCATGTCTTTTTGCATTTCTCAAAGTGCTGCCTTCTCGTGATAATTCATTTTCATATTATGTGAAGAATTTACAATACCACTTAATATTTTTAATTCATTTTATGATAGCTCTCAAAACGTTTAGAAGTTAGGAAGGCTGTTTAGTGACCGAAGAGTTAAAAAGCTTCATGTAAGATCGACTTAATTGAAGCTACGGATTGGAGTGGTGTTTAGCTGGATTTGGAATAGGCAGGATGTGAGGCATTCCTTCAACTGTCTTCAGTATAGAAGTCTATATGTTGATTAGTTGTCTGAACTACATTTAAAGCCACAAAGGAGAATAAAGCACTTATGGTCTGTCTAATGTACACTGCTAAAATGCGTCACAGAATCATGACATCATGTAGGTTGGAAGGGATCTCTGGAAGTCTCTAGTCTGACCTTCCACTCAAAGCAAGGTCATTGACAAGAAGTTGCTTGGGGCCATGTCTAGAAGGGTTTTGAATATCTCCAAGGATGGAGACTTCAGGCTGTCTCTGGGCTTCTGTTCCAGTGTCTGACCTCAGTCATGGAAAATTTATTTTTCCTTATATTGAATCAGAATTTCCCACATTCCAGCTTGTGTTCATTCTCTCGTGTCCTTTCACTGTGCACCTTTTAGAAGAAACTGCCTCCATTTTCTCTCTACTTTCCCATTAGGTAGTTGAAGACAACAGTAAGATCTCCCCCAAATCTTCTCTTCTCCAACCTGAACAGACCCAGTTCTTTCAGCTTCTTCTCATGTCATGTGCTCCAGACCCCAAATCACCTTTGCAGCCCTCTGCTTGGCTCAGTCCAGTATGCCTATTTCTTTCCCATACTGGACTTTTAAACCAGATATGGTGCACCTTGAAAGTGCCTATTTCTCATAAATCATTATGAAAAGAGCCTAAGGTGACTAGCTCAAATATAGACATCTACTATGTATGTATATCAAAAGTTAAGTGAGATATCCAGTTCCTTGTTAAGTGGATTCTGCAAATGCAAAGAGAAAGAAACTGCTGGAAAAATCTATCTTAAAGTACTAGACTATGAATAAGTAGAAGCATGAGAGAAGACAAGAGATAATAGCAAGAAGATTCTGAGAGATGGAACAGACAATTTTGACACTGTTAAGGAAAAAAAACCCCACAACTCAAAGATGGGACAGAAGATAAAATAATTTGTAAAAAAATACAGTGATTATAGGGTATTGATAAAAAGACTAAAAGAGAAGGTCAAAGCTGAGGCACTGATGAGGGAATAGAGAAGGTGTACAAAAGGATATAAACATATACAACTGGAAAAAAAACTTAAATTTTTCCAGAGCAAGAGCTACTAGTATGTTTCATTGCATGTATATGAATCTGTTTTGAAATAAAAACAAACTTTTTAATATGAACTGTATAAGTCTAGATTTTCTTTTCTCTTTTTTCCCTGTCAAAGAACATATGATCATATTGAGAGGCTGCTGCTTTTCATTTGCTACAACCAAGTTTGTTCTGCCAAAAATGGTACATGCCCCTTTGCTGAATTCAGTTAAAGATTTTCAGTGTGACAAGAAGAAAAACATGAAAATGATCTTGTCCATAAACTAACAGACTGAATGGCAAGCAGTCCAGTTGCATCAGAGAAGCTTGTAAGGATTTGTTGATTACAGGATAGTATGTTCATAAAAAGAAAGTAAAAAAATCCAGCAAGACAAACTTCATAAATCTGCTGCATTTTTAATGAACAAATATTATATATTTGTTAGAAAAGTCTAACAATAGTCTTATAAATTTTTCATGTGTCCTTCAAATAATATTAATAAAGATAAAGCAAAAGTATTGAGTAAATTATTTATATATGATATTATATAACTATATGTAATATTTATTTCTAAAATATATAAATATAAATTTATATAAAAACTATAATGGAGTGACTTTCTATATGTATCCATGAGCTTGTGATATTATTTTTGAGGTACTTTTTAGTTCACTCATAATTTTGAAGTAGTATGCCAGAGGCTGAGGACCACATTTTTGATTTTTCACAAGTTCTAATATTTTAACAGCATAACTTTTTAGTCTTAATTTTTAATAATTTCTGCAGAAGTATATGAAACTTCTGAATCAGAAAATGAGGTAGGAAGAAAGTAGAACATGGTTCCAAAATAGTAGTCACAGAATCATAGAATCATAAAATCATAGAATTGTTTCGGTTGGAAGAGACCTTTAAGATCATCAAGTCCAACAATTAACCTAGCACTGTTGTGTTACCACTAAACCTCAGCACTACATCTACACGTCTTATAAATAGCTCCAGGGATGGTGACTCAACCACTTCCCTGGGCAGCCTGGTCCAATGCTTGACAAGCCTGTCAGTGAAGAAATTTTTCTAATACCTGATCAAAACCTCCCCCGGTGCAACTTGAGGTGATTTCCTCTCATCCTATCGCCTGTTACTTGGGAGAAAAGACCAACCCCCACCTCTCTACAACCTCCTTTCAGGTAGTTGTAGAGAGCTGTAAGGTCTCCCCTCAGCCTCCCCTTCTCCAGGCTAAACAACCCCAGTTCCCTGAGAGAAATATAACCACTTGTAGAAACAATTTCAGTTTAGAATATGAGAAAAAAAGTATTTTTCAACATTTAAAATATAAAGTAAGAAAAATTCTGTTCATCCACAGCTCTAGTCCTTCAAAAACAAGCAAAAAAAAAACCAAGGTAGAAGTCCTAATTTTCTGTGGTGTTTGTTGGCTGTAGCACAAACAAATAATAAAAATATTGAGCAGTAGAACTTGCAAATCTTGGCTCTGTGATGGTTTCTCTTCTGTGGATTTTCAGTGCCCAGTAGTATGATTGTATTCACACTCCAGTATTTTCTGCAATGGGAGCAGTAATTTATCTCTATCCAGCTGCCTGTTTTCATGAAAATCTTAGCAATGTTTTTAAAAATGTGTCTTTCCTGCAAAATTTGATTAGTTAAGCTATAGATTCAAAAGCTGCTGTAGTGGGAAGAAGCAAAGCTGAAATTCTTAGTGTTTGTATAATCAATTCAGCATCGAGTTTCAACAATGCAGTCCTGGGCTTCTCTTGCATTTTGCTACACAAGTAATCATATGCGCTACGTTCTCCTAAGTATAATGTTTAATTTATATGACAATAATTTATGCTGTTGTTGAATTATTTAACTTTCAGGTAGTCTGCATTGTAATGTAAGGAATGTATTTTTCATTGATTCTAACTGTTACACTGACATCATGATGAAAATAGCATGTTATGCATTTTATTACTGTATTATTACATTGTGTGCCTTGAGAATTGTCACTTAATGCAAATATTCTGGCAGCCAATGAATTGTAT
Source organism: Burhinus bistriatus (assembly GCA_013397275.1). Classification (NCBI taxonomy): domain Eukaryota; kingdom Metazoa; phylum Chordata; class Aves; order Charadriiformes; family Burhinidae; genus Burhinus; species Burhinus bistriatus. Next base: position 363,397 of record VYXH01005718.1, read on the forward strand.
GACTTTTCTCAGCCAATTTTTTTTTCTTGTTGATTTTCTTTGCTGTTCCTGCACTGAAGATGCCCAGATACATAACTGAAATTTGCATTGTGTCAGCATTGATATTAAAACCTGATTCATTTTAGAATTAATCTTTTAAAATTCTTTTGATATGAAATTTAACATGCTGACTTAATTTTTTTTTCCTTATGTACTTCTAACTGCTTTTACTGAGTAAAAATCTTGCTTTAGTAAAATCTGTGTAATGCCGTTGGTCCAGGCAGACTTGCAAAATCTATCTGTCAGTGCACATACCATCCCATCATCTTCATAAGCGTATACGATCTCGCAAGTATTGGATGAGAAGTGTTGTAACTAAATATATAAATATGTCCACATGTATCTATCAGGGAGTTAGAGTCTGTTGGCATGGAGTATTTAGAAAACTGACAAATCAAACCAGTTTTACACTTTAAAACTGAATTTTACCGAATCCACATATTAACATCACACTTTGTGCAGTTAGTTCTTGCATATTATTAGTTAACAACATTATGTATACCAAACTGTTAGTCTTGAAAACATATCCTTACCAGTTATTCTAATGTAATGGTCAGGACATTAGTTTGTAGTTACTTCTGCTTATCTTATCCTTCAACTTTTTTTACTTGGATGTCTGCTATATGCAACTGCAAACATCTATGCCCCTTTAGCTGTCACATTGCTCATATACTTCTCAAAAATGCTTGTGTATTTTGGCTCTCTATGGCATCACAACATCACAATGTACTACTGATTATGCTGTTACATTGGTTACATTGTTTCAGTGCACTTATATTGGCGTTCAAGGTGAGCACATATTAATTACATCCTGATTAATGCACTTTTAATTTATATGTGTCATAGGCCTCTGCTCTAGCTGCAGGAGTCAGACAGAAAAAAAATTTAAAAAAGGAATTCTAGCTCTCTCACTGACTCCCTGTCTGGTGAAGTTGGTGATAGTAAGTTAAAAGATGACTGTATGCATTGCCTTTTGATATTTATTTCACCCACCCACTTCAACAGGATGATTCCGTTGTTGTCTGATATTCCATTGTCAACATGCTACAAACAGTGATGGATTATCACATATGATAACAGGATAACGTAAATCCTGATTTTAATTACCTTTATTAGGTGAGCACTTTGGTAGCAACAAGATATAGTCAGCTTGTTGAATACCTTGAAAAGGTTTTCAACTTAATAAGAAAAAGGATACTTCACAAAGATTTGTAAAATGGAATAGCTTAGTGTCTTTTATTTTGAAACGTTATATCCCTTCAATATGATGAATACTTTATGTCTGCAATTCAAACTGAAATCAATCTGAGATGGAGGTACAAAACTTCTTACCTGGTGTACAGTATTCAGTTGGCATGGGGTAAATTTTCCTCATAGAAGCCCCTATGGTGTCTGGTTTAGATCTGTGACCAAATCAGTGTATTTGACTCAGCTTCAACACAGAACATTTCTGCCATGGGCACTTTACTTCTATGTGACTTTGTACGACTGTGTTCAAATATTTCCATCAGACCTCTGCAGACAAGAGTCTTTGTAGTGAATCAGATCAGTCCACAATGACCCAATGACCATACACCAGTATTAACCATTGCTGAACAGTGCTTACACAGCATCAAGATCTCCTTCTCTCTTTCTCATGGCCCCTACCTCACCCGGCAATTACACTGGGGGTGAACAAGAGGATGGACAGGAAGACACAGATGGGACAGCTCACACTAGTTGACCAAAGAGCTATTCCACACCATATAATGTCATGCTGAGCGATAAAACCATGGGGAGAGGGCTTCAAAGTAGTCATTGCTCTAGGACTGACTTCGCACTGGATGGTGAGCTGCATCACTTGATTTTGGTTTGTTTGTTGGGGTTTTTTCCCTCCCTTTCCTCCTGCCACCTTCACTTATTAAACTTTTTTTCGACTCACAAGCTTTCTCACTTCTGCCCTTCCAGTCCTCTCTCCTATCCCTCTGCAGGCAAGTGAGCAAGCAACTAGATGAGGACTGACCTGCCAGCTGGGGTCAGCCCACCACACCTGGTTAGGTCAGAGAAAGTCTGGAATCTGATGTTTTTATTGAAGTAATCTATAAAGCTCATTTTTACTTAACAGGTGCAAAATAAAGCCTGAGATGTATATGGCCATCAATGCCAGAAGTACATGTATCAGCAGCATGTGTAGCACATATACTGTTCGATGATGAATAGGGGAATAAAAGATGAATATGGCAATAAAGAGAGGCTTTTTCAGAATTCAGAATTCCTTTCTGTGTTTTCTCCAGAAAGTGGTTTACTATAAGGTCTGTCATCAGGGACTTCAGAGTTTTAATTCTGAAACTGATAGCTCTCTAGATACTTGCTCTTCAACTCACCTGTTTCAGTCTGGGAAGCGTCTGTAGCAACTGTAGTCATACAGTTACATACAGAGTGCTGTTACCTTTAATAGCGATGAAAATATTGCAACATCCTTATTTGAAAAGAGCATTGGAAAGACATACATTATTTTTTATTTATGAATAGCTCAGTTCTGCTATCATTGCTTTTTTCACAAAGTCATTATTCCATGTTTTCGCATATATTTAAGTCTGCTAGTTGAAATTTTGTAATTTTTAGTATCTCATAACAAACTACTGAAAATAAAAGATAAATACTTGGACCATGATCCAATCACTTTCTAAGTTTGAACTAAAGTAATAAAATGGACACCAAGCTGGGATTTTAGGTTGACTATTACACATGCACTGAAATTTTTCCAGGAAAAATTCTATAATGATTTTGGGCATGTATCTTTAATGCTTTGGATTCCTGTCATAAACCAGAATGTCTCTGAAGATACCATTGCTACCTGTTGAGTAAATGATGTGTGAAATGAGGAGGATGTATATTGTAGGCCTTAGCAGCTCTAAAGGAATGGCTCTTAAAAAGAACCATTATGTATAACTTTTTTTATTATGATGAAGGGAAAAAATGTACAGGTATAAAGAACACATGTGCATATGTGTGTGTATTCACTGTGCAACTTGTCATGGGGGAAAGGAATACCAAAAAATGTAACTGGCCAGAGCTCAATCTTTTAAGCAGAACAATGGAGCGATAGAAGTGTCAGGGTAAAGTTTTTATCTCACTCACACTGATATACACCGTGATCACTACTCCAGAGAGGATGTCAGTTAAGCCCAGGGAAGGCAATGTTCGCTCCAGCCAGTCTCAGTGCTGGTGCTCACGTGCAGCAGCTCGACTTCAACACAGAACATTTCCACCATGGGCTCTTTGCTTCTATGTGATTTCATACGGCTGTGTTCAAATATTTCCATCAGACCTCTGCAGACAAGAGTCTTTGTAGTGAATCAGATCAGTCCACAATGACCCACACTTACAGCTTACCACCAGTTTCTGGTATTGTTCTCCTGACAGCTGTTGATCTGTGGCCAGTGCCAAGGCTTGTTACACTCAATTCTTGTTTCCACTATCCTGTTTGCCATGGCTTGCCACAGTCTGCACTGTACTCAGGTCTTGACTGAGGCAAGGGCATAATATTCCCATGTCACAAAATCATAGAAACAGTGGCTGAGGCTGGAAGGCATGTCTGGATCAAAGTCCCCTGATCATAGCAAGGCCACCTGGAGTGGGGTGCTCAGGACCATGTGTGCTGGTTTTGGCTGGGATAGAGTTAATTTTCTTCATAGTAGCTAGTATAGGGCTGTTTTGGATTTGTGCTGAAGATAGTGTTGATAATGCAGAGATGTTTTTGTTATTGCTGAGCAGTGCTTGCACAGAGTCAAGGCCTTTTCTGCTTCTCACACCAGCCTACTGGTGAGTAGGCTGGGGGTGCACAAGAAGCTGGGAGGGGACACAGCCGGGACAGCCGACCTCAACTGACCTAAGGGATATTCCATACCATATGACATCACACTCACCATATAAAGCTGGGGGAAGAAGAGGGAAGGGGGGGATGCTTGGAGTTATGGTGTTTGTCTCCCCAGGTAACCATTTCCTGGAGATGGCTCAACACCTGTCTGCTGGTGGGAAGTAGTGAATGAATTCCTTGTTTTGCTTTGCTTGCATGTGCAGCTTTTGCTTTACCTATTAATCTGTCTTTAGCTCGACCATGAGTTTTCTCACTTTTACTCTTCCAATTCTCTCCTCCATCCCAGCCAGTGGGAGTGAGTGAGCAGCTGTGTGGTGCTTAGTTGCTGTCGGGTTAAACCACAACACCATGTCTAATTGGGTTTTGTGTATCTGTAAGGATAGAGATCCCACAACCTCCCTGTTCAAGTATTCAACCAATCTTACAGTGGGAAAGAAAAAATTGTTATGTTTAAACTGTATTTCTTCTATTTCAACTGATGCGAAATTTGCTCCAATCATTTCACTTGATACCACTGGGAAGAGCCTGGCTCCATCTTCTTTACTCCCCTTACTGCACATTGATAAGATCATCCTTGAACCTTCTCTAGCCCAGGTTGAAAAGTCCCAGCTCAGATTCTCTCCATATGTTGGCACTCCAGTCCCTTAATCATCTCTGTGGCTCTTTGCTGGACTCTCTCCGGTATGTCCATGTCTCTCGTTCTGGGGAGCCCAGCACTGGACACAGTACTCCAGATGTGAGGTAACTGGGCCCTAGCTGGAGTTTATGCTGTGTCATGCACTTCACCACCCGTTGAGCCCAGCTGTTCAGTCAGTTTTCAATACACATCACTGACTCTTTATCTATCCCATACTTTATCAGTTTGCCTATGAAGTTGTTAGAGGAGACACTGTTAAGAGCTCTGCTGAAATGAACATAATACACATGGCTCTCCCCTCATCAACCACGTCAGTAAAATCATTGCAGACAGCTATCTCATTGCTCAGTATTTCTCCTTACCTTAACGAATCAAGGTTGACTACTTCCAATCACCTTTATGTCCTTCATGTTTCAAAATAGTTTCCAGAAGGGTTGGTTCTGTAACCTTCCCAGTGATTGAGGTGAGGTTGAACAGTCTGTAGCTCCCTGAATACCCCTTCTTGCTCTTCTTAAAGATAGGAGTGACTTATACTTTCTTCCAGTCCTCAGGAACCTCCCCAGTGTCACCAGAGACTTTCAGTGATAATTGACAGTGGCATTTCAGTGACATGGGCCAGCTCGTGAGCACATCCCACCAGACCCTGTGGACCTACCTATACCCAGTTTGTTTAAATGTTCCCTAGATTGATCCTCCACCACCGAGGTTAATTCTTGCTTGCTCCAGACTTTCCTACTGGTCTGGAATTCCTGAAGGCAAGTCTTACTAAGGCAAAAAAAGCAATAAGTACTTTGGCCTTTTCCATGCCCTTTGTCACAAAGATGCCCTGCCCCATTAGCAGAAGGCTCACATTTTCCCTAGTCTTCCTTTTGCTGCTGATATACCTGTAGAAGGTATAACGCACCTGTTGTTTGGAATTTGTCATCAGTGCACTGTATCAAACTTGTGGATTGCTTGTGATCTCTGTGTGGTCTCTCCAGGAGATCTCAGTGTGGTGCAAGCCCCTAAGTGGACCAGTGCCTGCAAATCTGAGGCTTCTTCCAGTTGTTTGAAGAAGGCCTCATCTACTTCTTCCCCCATCATCTCACCCCTTTCATTCATACTTTAAAGCTGTCCTCACCAGGTTGGCCAGCCTGTTGGCAAAGATATTTTTGCCTCACCTCTTGGATCCCATCTCTTCCAAGCAGTTCTCAATCCATTGCCATAAAAGCTGAACGCCCCTTGTCCACATCTGCTGTGTAACCATTTATTGATCATCAGGATCTGTTCACTCTCTCTCACACACTTTCCCCTTGCTGGCAGGACTGAAGAAAAAAACAGCTGAGCCCCCACTTAGCCCTTGAACCTCACCCTAGGGTTGTGTAGCCATACTTGATATTTTTCAGGTCTCTCCTCACAGTATTGGTGCCCACACAGAAGAGCAACAGGTTCCATAGGCCAGAAAAGCCTCAGCAGTGTCTGGGATCTGAGCCCCTGACAAGCACCAAACTTCCCTAGATGACAGGTTGACAGGTGGAGGCCTCCATCCTCTGCAACAGGAAGTCTCCCACTGCTGTCATTTGTCACTTCCTCCTGGTTTTGCTGTAGAGCTCAGGCTCAGCTGGCTCTAGTGCTTTGTTGGACTTGGGTCCCAGCCCCTCATCAGCTGCCAGGGCATTGACCACCTCTGTAGCTGCAGAGCTGCAGGAGGAGCAGGAGCTGTCCTGGTGTCTGAAGTCACAAGCTTCCAACCTTCATCATCATTGGCTCTCCATTTCCTGTGATACTAAAAAGGTAATGCTAGCAGCAAAGTTGATGAGGTTTCCCTGCATTCTTTAGGTGATTTGGACTACTATCTACCATTAAATCACTAATCAGATGGAAAATGATTTCTTGTCTGCATATACACTGTGTGTTCCTTTTTGCCCACAAGAAAGTTTTGAGTGTAACAATAAAACCATCCAGTGGTAGGATGGGATATGGGTGGCAGAGGCATTTGGATACAGGAAGGAGATATATTCAACTGATACTTGAAAAATTTCTTTGTACATCCCTCGAGCAGAACACTGAAACTCTTATTTCTAAATGCTTCTGTGGTGTAAAAATCTTTTCCTTCAAGTTCTGAGTTTAGTTTTCCAAATTTGAATGTCTGAACTTTTCAAGTGCAAGCAGACTTAAATTAAGTTTGATAAAATTTGGCAAACAAGATAACAGAGCTGCCAAAGCAATCATCCTAAATTGGCTGAGAAAATGTCTTCAGAGGAGGTTAAGTCCTGTTTCTCTCTTCTGGTGGAACAGTAGTCACAGATCACATTCAGGAGTGCTGAATTTTAAGGTCTCTGCAAAATTAAGCAACTACAGAAATCTTGACTCTGAAATCTTGAAAACATTTTGTCATCCTTAGGCATTTTTTGCTGGGCTAAAAGGCAGATTCTTTTAGATATGTAACATTGCAGAAGTAAAGAGATCACAAATGTGCCACAGAAATTGTGCTTCCTGCTTTACATGGTGCTCAGTAAGAATACACCCTGTTGTTTAGCTGTTTTATGAACCTGAGCATATGGAGTTGTATGTTTTAGAAAGATATTTTGATGAACATTTGCATTTTTCTTCAGCTCATAAAAGGAAATTATTTTAAGCTACACGTTCCTTGTAATTCAGTTGTCATGAGGCCAGAAGGTTCGAAGGACTAGACAGTGAAAATTATCACAGACTCTTATCCCACTAAGGTCCTATACTGAATGTAATGTAGAAAATTAGTGAGAGTGGATTGCATAGTGGTTTACAAAAGAAGAGACTCAAGTGGTCTCATTCCACAATTTTTATAGCAAAGGTAAAAATGATCGAAGATGTATGCATTGCAATCCTTTCTCCATTGGATGGTGTAAAACTTAATCGATGCATTTGTTCTGAAATACAACTTTAAATGTTGCCGATTAGATAAAGAAATCATACTGTATGTACTGTTCAGGTCTTGAGACATCCAAATTTGTCCCATAACTCTTAAGTGTGTTAGGATAGGCAAGTTAGAGTTTTGAAAAAGAAGACACGTTTTACTGTCCTTTCAAAGTCTTAGACTCTTTTCACCAAGATGTACACAGGTATGAACGGAGCTGCCTAAGGTAGGAGTATGGTTGTACTAAGTTTCCTCTGCAGGTCACTAGAGAAAAAAAGGTACTTCCTGTGGACAACCCTCATATTAACTATAGTGAGAGATTTCAGATTTTATTTTTATCTTTAAATCCAAAGGAAGTATAAAGTGATTGTTCATCACTTAAGTGTCTCTGTTAGGTAAACACATGATCTTGACCCAAGATAATAAGATTTTATGAAGAAGATTTTATGAAGGCATGTGTCTGTCTTTGGCTAAGTCTGATTTTTTTTTTGTTTTGTTTTTGCATATCTCAAATGTGTGAGTTGTTGATGCTTTGAGATGCTTTGATGCATTTTTTTGAGGTAAGTCACAACTCATAAGATTTAAGAGTTGTCAGTTGACAACTCTTACTTAAGGTTAAAATGTGTCCATCATACAGTTTTGTCAAATATTTCTGTCTATTATATATTCAGGGATTTTTGAGAAATGATAAATTTTTCTAACAGATACCTACCAACTTAACTGTAAATTGATTCTTTAGGCAATAATATAAATTCTGCAAAATTCTAATTAGCTATTATTAATAAATGAATTTAAAAGTGCAAAATTGGTAACATGATGTACCTGATAATAAAATAGATGTTAGTTTCCATGACACAAATCAAGAGAAACCTAAAAGTCTTACTGAAGACTAAAAAAATTTTTATTGAAATTTCAATTTTGATTTCACCTTACTATTTCATTACAACACTGACAAAAATATCTATACTTTGTTTGGTTTGATCAAAAAAACCCCTGATTTTTTTTCCTAATCTAGCCAACTTGGTAATAGCTGTCAAAATAGAATTCAGTAATTGAAATATTTAAATCTTTATTGAAATAGATAGTTTTTTGGCGAAAGCATAGCTTTTGATATGGCAAGGATAAACCTCAACTGGGGATGAAGCAATAACACATTTTGAAGCAGTCTTTAAAAGCAGAAGTTATTTATAGTAAAGAAATTCAAGGAGGAAGTTTGAGCAACATTTGAATCTCTGAAATTGTATGTTTACAGACCTCTCTGGGCAATGTGTTCCACTTCTTGATTGTTCTTATTGTCAAAAAGTTTCTCCTTATACTCACTGTGAACCTCTTCAGGCCCATTGCCTCTTGTTCTCCATGCACCACTGCAAATAACTTGCCTCTGTTGTCTCAATATCCTCTCCATAGGCACTGGGGGCTGCTAAGTCCTTCTGAAGCTGCTTCATCTCTGGACTGAACCAGCCCTGTTCCCTCAGTCTCCTAAGCACTCCAGACCCAACAATCCTGGTGATCCTTTGCTGAATTCACTCCAGTTTATCCACATCTTGACTTCCTTTTTTTTTTGGGGGGGGG
>VYXH01005718.1:372406-387781 GCA_013397275.1 Burhinus bistriatus
CGGGGGGTGGGGGGAGATGGTTGTGCAAAGTTGTATGCTGTATTCTAGAAGCTATCAAAACCAAAACCATAACAGGATTTAAGACAAGATTTGAAAACAGATTTCCCTCTTCCAACATGACTCTGAAACCCACATCCTTCTCTTCAACCTGCTCCCACTTTTAAAACTTTTAGCAGTTTCTTGGATTGAAACAAATTCCTCAGAACTGATGACACGGACAGTGGGATAGAGTGAACCCTCAGCAAGTTTGCTGATGACAGCAGATGCTGTGGTGCGGTCAACATGCTGGAAGGAAAGGATGCCATCCAGAGGGACCTGAACAGGCTTGAGAGGTGGACCTGTGTGAACCTCATGAAGGTCAACATGGCAAGGACCTGCATGAGGGTCGGGGCAATCCCAAGCACAAACACAGGCTGGGTGGAGAACATATTGAGAGCAGCCCTGAGGAGAAGGACTTGTGGGTATTGGCTGATGAGAAGCTCAACATGAGCTGTTAATTTGCACTCACAGCACAGAAGGCCAACTGCATCCTGGGTAGCATCAAAAGAAGGGTGGCCAGCAGGTCATGGGAGGTGATTCAGCCCCTCTACTCTGCTCTTGTGAGACCCCACGTGGAGTACTGCATCCAGCTCTGGAGCTGCCAACATAAGAAGGACATAGACTTGTTAGAGTGAGTCCAGAGGAGGGCCACGATGATGATCAGAGGGCTGGAGTGTCTCTCCTATGAAGACTGGCTGAGACAGTTGGGATTGATCATCCTGGAGAAGAGAAGCTCCGGGAAGACCTTATAGCAGCCTTCCAGTATCTAAAAGAGGCCTACAGGAAAGATGGAGAGGGACTTTTTATCAGGGAGTGGAGTGATAGGACGAGCACTAATGGTTTTAAAATGAAATATTTAGATTAGATATTAGGAAGAAATTCTTTACTGTCAGGGCAATAAGACACTGGAACAGGTTGCCCAGAGAAGTTGTGGAGGCCTCATCCCTGGAATTGTTCAAGGTCAGGATGGATGGGTTGTTGAGCAACCTGGTCTAGTGGAAGGTGTCCCTGCCCATGGCAGTGGGGCTGGAACTAGATGATCTTTAAGGTCCCATCCAACTCTAACCATTCTATGATTCTATAACTCAGACAAGTTTTTATTTTCCACCCTATGGTATGGCTATATGCTGCAAATTTCTATGTTAGATTCTCCTGTTTGGTGGGTTGACCTTGGCTGGCTGCCAAGTGCCCACCAAGCCACTCTCACAGTCCCCCTTCTCAATAGGACAGCAAGAGAATGTAGATGGAAAAGCTCATGAGTCAAGGTAAAGACAAGGAGATCACTTACCAATTACCTTCATGGACAAAGCAGACTCAACTTGGGGAAGATTAGTTTAATTTATTGCCAATTAAAAACAGGGTATGATAGTGAGGAACAAAGACAAAATTAAAATACCATTCCTCCACCCTACTTTCTTCCCAGGCTCAACTTCACTCCTTCATTCCTGATTATTCTAGCTTCTTCCCGTGGAGTAGCAAGGGGGAACAGGGACTGGGGGTTTTGGTCAGTCCATAATAGTTCTCTGTCCCTCCTTCCTCTCACACTTTTCCCCTGCTCAAGCATGGGCTCCATCCCAGTCCTTCAAGAACTGCTCCAACATGGGTCCTTCCCACAGGCTACAGTTCTTCAAGAACTGGTCCAGTTCAGGTTCTTTCCACAGGGTACAGTCCTTCAGGAACAGACTGCTCCTGTGTGGGCTGTTGTCCATGGGCCACAGTTCCAGTTACAAGAACCTGCTCCAGCATGGGGTCTCCACAGATGGCAGCTTCCTTTGGGGCTTACCCACCTTCTGCGGCATGTGGTCCTCCACAGGCTGCAGTGTGGATATCTGCTCCACTGTGGTCCTCCGTGGGCTTCAGGGGAACAAACTACATCAATATGATCTTCACTGGCTGCAGGGGAACCTCTACTCTGGTGCCTGTAACACCTCCTCTCTCTCCTTCTTCGCTGACCACTGTCTTCTCCACTCTCTCAGCTGCTGCACAGTATTTTTTACCCTTTCTTAAATACGTTATCACAGAGGCACCACCAGCATTGCTGATTACCTCAGTTTTGGTCAGTGTTGTGTCCGTCTCAGAGGTGTCTGGAACTGGCTCTATCCAACTTGGGGGCAGACCCTGATGTCTTCTCACAGAGGTCACTCCTGAAGCCCCCCACTACTAAAACCTTGTCACATAAACCCAATATAATCTTCATTTGTGCAGAGCTCTTTCTTGGTGGCTCTTTCACATCCTACCTGCTGCACTCTTCACCTGAGAAGGTCCTTCCAGCCAAGAGCTGTAAGCTGGTCCCAAAGGAAATGCCGACTCTTCCTCCCTGCAAGCAATGTCAGATGACATTGGGTGCTGTGGCTAGGATAAGCCACTCAGCCTTCCTCTGGACTGCCACACCACATCATTTTCACACAACAGAAACAAACTTGTTTTACACAGTAAATTAGTAACATATAAATAAAACAAGTACCACTTTAAATACTGAGAAACTTGTGCATTCTTATTTTATACATTAATATAATGGTCTTTTTGATAGAGCAGTGTCTCAATTACAGGTGCGTGAATAATTTCTTTGTGGTTCAGAGGCAAAACTGCAAAACCGCAAAACCGCATAACCAGCTGTAAAAATCATCCATCATGAAACTCATATTTTAGTGTAGCTTCTTTACTGAGAAATTAAGAAAAAAAAATAGGAGGAGTTCCCTAATAATTTCTAAAATCTCAAATAATACGTTGTCAATCATCTCTCATTGTTGGCATGCTTGGTTTAAAGACAGGACAAATTTTAAAGACAAAATTACATTTCAAAACCATAGTAAAAAACCTTCTTCCTTGCAGTTAGTAAAAATAATTAAAAAGAAAAATAATTTATTTTCAAATTGGTGAATTGAAATACTTACTTCTATGGTTTTTTTCCTTTTCTTTACCTGAACAATTAACTAAAGTATTTTCTGCTTTCCTCTGTATTCCAGTTTTAATGAATTTAATCTTAAGTCCTCTGCCCCTCAGCAACTCAAACAGTAAATGTCAGGCTTGAGAATTATGAGATCTGAATTATTATCTTAATGCAGAACTGCTAAGTTTTATTGTTTCACAAAGGAACTGGAAAGAGTTTGATCAGCAAGAAATCTTTTCTATTTAATTTCTTCTGTTGTGCTTACACAAGGAAGGCCTGTCCAAATATTTTCATTTAAATTGCCTTGTTTTGTTTCTAAGCAATAAAAGCACCAATCCCTCCCCAACATTCATTTAGATGTGAGAAAAAGATGTATTTCATTCTCTTGCTGGAAAACATTGGTAAAGGAACAGCTGGCTGATGTACCGACGGGTTTACTTTGTTAAACACGCTTGTGAGTTAATCCATCAAGTTTCAAGTCTTACTGTAGAAGAATAGAACATTTGAAAAAATGAACCATCTATGTACATTTTTAACCAAACAGCTTCTGATGTTTTCCAAATACGGAGGTAAGAATTCAGCAGACTGCATACTGTTCATGGTTTTTTATAAAAAAACCCAAACTATTGGCTTTATGTGCCAAGACTTTTCCAATGTTAACGTTGTCCCTTTCTTCTTTATAGATATAATCACTCACATGAGATTACTAGAAAACAATTACTTTTCCTATCGGTAACCCTTCAGAAGAGCCCAGCTGACCTAAATCAGACCCACAACATGACGTTTCCTTGCAGGAAAAACAACCAAGTGAAGATCTCGCTGAACTTTAATTTATTGCCAGTTAACACAAACATTTAGTTACTGATTCAGGATTTGAGAAATGAAAGAAGACAAAAACTTAAACACTTAGGGAAAAGACCTTTTCTCCCCCTTCACCTGTGTCAACTTTGCTCCAGTCCCCTCTTACCCCTCCTGGTCTCCGCTCCCCTTGCTCCTCCCGCACCTCACCCTCAGCCCACCAGCGAGGTGCGGTGCGGGGAGGTGTGTGAAGTGGCAGCGCCTACTGGTTCCTTTTTCCCTCGTTCTAGTCTCCCACTCTTATCCTTTGTTTCGGCATGGGTTCCTCCAGTGGCGGCACTCCCTTCGGGATATCCTTTCTGTACAGTCTTTGGTATGTCCTCACATGCACCTACATGTTTCTTTCTGTGTTCCCCTTTGTGCCTCCTCCCATGCTGCCTCCTGCCCACTCCGGCAGCTCCTCTGTGGCTCCCATTTTGTCAAGCAGTGGGTCAGCACCGTTGGTTGCAGAGCTGGCTGGAACCAGCTGTGATCAGCATGGGGCAGTTGACGGCCTCCTCCCACACAGGTCACTCCTGCAGCTCCCCCGGCAATTTTGCCCAGTAATGGGCTCCAGGTAGATGCAAGCTGTGTGGGTGTTGGCAGTGTTTTCCCCACGGCGTAGCTCATTTTTGTGGTTCTATCTCAAAAGAGGCAGGTTAGGAGGCAATTTATTCCATTTAACTTCTGCTAGAGCACCATTTAAGCTCCCGAGCTTCCTCACCTTTTTAGCTACAGATGCTATTATTTGATTTTTTTGCTGGCTGTCAAAGCTGTATAAATTTTACAGCTATACTGAGCATACAAGTGCAAAGCAAAGGGATTTGAGGATGTGAATCATGTCAATTTATAATCATCCTTGGGTTTATTTGGAATTTAAAATCTTTGATTTTTACAAATTGCAACACAAAGCCATAGAAAATGAGACTTCCATATGTCCTCAAGAAATGTTTTATGTCCCTCTCCGTAAAAGCTGGATGAATTTTATGTAAAATATTAATGACAAATCTTCTGCAAAGCTATCCTTAAAGATTTTCAGTTGATGGATGTTTTGCAATCATTTCATTTAAATTTCTGAAAGCTGCAAGGTTATTCTGTGGATGAATTATAAGGAAAGGCTAGCATTTTTTATTATTGCAGGATTGTAGAAAAAGCCAACATATAAACGTTTCTCAGAAATTACATATACATATCTCTGTCTTTCATTATATTAATATATAATTATACATATTATATAATAAAATATATACAATATATTACATTATTTTATATTATTTTACTATACATATACATATAGATATCTTTCATTATATTTGGACTTTTTAGAATATATCAAAATATTAAATGAAAATAAAATGTAATATGCATTATACTACATAAGCTTTCTCTGTACTTTAAAGACCCATTAATTTATTCTCTGATTCTAAACATTAGATTACTGAGACTAAGTTAAACTAGTTGGATAACTAGTTTTTATTTAGTGGGGCAAGAGCACCATTGGCTAGAGGCTTGCTAACCTAGTGAGGTCTTTAAAACTAGGTGTATTGGGGTTGGTGACCAAAGCTTGCAGGTTTATTGGGGAACAGGGGATGGGGAGAAGAAGCACCTATGGGGCAGGGTGATTAGGGATTTTCTTGCAGTCTTTTTGAGAAAGTGGGGTGACCAGGGACATGTCTCAAGTGCCTGTACACAAACACATGTAGCATGGGAAACTGGAGTCCTGCAATAGACACATACAGGCTCTCCAAGAAAAGTGGGTAGGGAACAAAAGGAGTAAGCGTTGGAGTTTGTGCAAAGGAAGGAGCAGGGAACTCTGCTAGAAAATTGCATTGCCTATGGAGCTTCTTACAGATATTTTTGTAACTGTCTATTAATCTATTACTGTGTTCTTTTGCAAATTTCATAATCAGATTATTATAATACAGAATTTAAAACTGAGCTTAATTTTTTAAGGGGCTTTCCACTTCAGCCTATATAGTTTCCTTTCTGCTGCTTGTCTGTGGTGCAGACAATGAAGAAACTTAATAAGAAACACATTCTAAGGGTTTTTTTTGATGAAAGCAGTATAGGATGTGCAGAAAATTGGAAAGCTGGAGTGTATATAAGAGCATTGGATTAAACACTGGACAAGTGTGACATTAGAAATTTGTGAAAGCTGTTGATGGATAAACCAGCAAATTCAGACTTGTGGAAAACTAAATTCAAAATGTGTTACGAAGCTGCTTCTCATTGCTGTGCTCTGTAAAAATAGTCTCAGTGTATAAATATACAGACCTGAAAATACTAAGCATAAAATGCTTGTGTAGTAATAATATTCAAGTCAAGATAATTCTGAGCTTCTTCCAAAAAAAATTGGTAAATAGTTCTATATAATTGTTACAGACGTATTTTAAAACATTCATAATGAGCATCTATTGAAAACATAAAAAAAAGTCCCTAAACAATGATCAGTGGGACTGCTATCTAGGTGAGATTTTTAATTTATTTATTTTTTAATTAGAGCTAACCTCTGACAAACTTTCAGAAGTAACAAAAAGAGACAAGGTCCTTGGGAAAGAAACTGCCTTCTGATTCAGAAATGTTTGTATAACTTAAATTATAACTAAGATATTCTGCTGCCTTTTTAATAGACAATGATGTTTGCTTTCTCATGTCAAGTTACTGCCTGGAGAAGATAATCTCATTTTCCTTACCCTTTACTTTGAATATGAAGGTAATTGATTAAAAATCTTACTTAGAAAACACTGCTAGAATTTCATAACAAAACATTTTTTTTTTCTCTCAGATTTGAGATTACAGGTAAAGGGTTGTGGTTTTGGAAAAACACAAAAAAAGTGCTATTTGCATAATTAATTTCCATTTCCATTCTAGTTTATTGCATCAAATAATCATGAGCTGTTTCAGAAGGATGTAAAAAGCAATACTTCAAGCCTGTCCAGGTCCCGCTGGATGGCATTCCTTCCCTTCAGCATGTCAACTGCTCCACACAGCTTGGTGTCGTTGGCAGACTTGCTGAGGGTGCACTCAATCCCAACATCCATGTCACCGACAAAGGTGTTAAATAGTACCAGTCCCAGTACTGACCCCTGAGGAACACCAGTCATCACTGCTTGCCACTTGGACATCAACCCCTTGACTTCAACTCTTTGAGTGCAACCGTCCAGCCAGTTCCTTGTCCACCGAGTCAAATCCATGTCTCTTTAATTTACAGACAAGGATCTCATGCGGGACAGTGTCAAATGCCCTGCACAAGTCCAGGTGGATGACATCTGCTACTCTTCCCTTATCCACCAGCGCTGTAACCTTGTCATAGAAGGGCACCAAATTTGTCAGGCATGATTTGCCCTTAGTGAAGCCATTTTGGTTGCCACCAGTCACCTCCTTGTTTTCCATATGCTTTAGCAGAGTTTCCAGGAGGATCTGCTGCATGATCTTACCAGGCACAGAGGTGAGACTAACCGGCCTGTAGTTTCCCAGGTCTTCTTTTTTACCTTTTTTAAAAATGGGCCTTATTTTTCCCCTTTTCCAGTCAACGGGAACTTCACCAGACCGCCATGACTTCACAAATATGATGGATAGTGGCTTGGCAACTTCATCTGCCAGTTCCCACAGGACCCATGAATGTATCTTATCAGGTCCCTCAGCTGGCCTCAGACCTGGTCTTCTCCTACAGTGGGCAGTACCTCATTCTCCCAGTCCCTGCTTTTACCTTCTGCAACCTTGGCAGTGTGGTTAGAGCCTTTACCAGTGAAGACTGAGGCAAAAAAGTCATTGACTACCTCAGCCTTCTCTCTCTCCCAGGTGACCAGGTCTCCCGTTTCCTTTCTGAATGGGTCCATGTCTTCCCTAGTCTTCCTTTTGTCCCTGATATACCTATAGAAGGCTTTCTCGTTGCCCCTGATGCCCCTGACCAGATTTAATTCTACCTGGGCTTTAGCTTTCCTAACCTGATCCCTAGCTGTCCGGACAATTTCTTTGTCTTCCTCCCTGGCTACCTGTCCTTGTTTCCACTCTCTGTAGGCTTCCTTTTTCTGTTTGAGATTGTCCAGGATGTCTTTGTTCATCCACGCAGGCTTCCGGGCATTTTTTCCTGACTTCCTCTTTGTCGGGATGCATCGCTCCTGAGCTTGGTGGAGGTGGTCCTTGAATATTAGCCAGCTTTCTNTTGATATTGACCCATAAGCTCTCAGTCAGCTCCTCATCTGTCCCCAGGCAGAGCTCCATGTACTCCAGCTGGTCCTTGACACAGAAGGCAACACCCTCTCCTCATCTCCCCTGCCTGTTCTTCCTGAAAAGTCAGTATCCATCCATTTCAACACTCCAGCCATAGGAGACATCCCATCATGTCTTCCTGATTCCAATTAGATTGTAGTCTTGCAGATGTGTGCACATCTCTAACTCCTCTTGTTTGTTGCCCATGCTACGTGCATTTGCATAGAGGTATTTAAGTTGGGCCCCCAATGAATCTAGCTCCCTGGCTGGAGTGACTATTTTTCCTTTAAGCTGCCCTCCAGGTGCACTCCTGCTGACCTGCAACTCATCTCCACGTTTTGGGGCTCTACTACTGGTATCAGTATCATATTGGTGGGAGTGGGATGGATTCCAGTTCCCCTTCCCTGGCAACTCTAGTTTAAAGCCCTTATGTGGGGTGATAGAGTAGAGAATGACATTTTTCAGGGTCCCTGTTTTCTTCAGTTGCCCATCAGAAATCTCAACGGTTAGATACCAATATTTAAGGCAGCATTTGAGCCTCAAATAAATTCTGTAGATGATTAGAGTTTATGTAGACACATGCAGACGTGGGTGCGTTTGCTATGCAGAAACAGGTAAAGTAGTTTTTCACCACACTACTGGAATCAGTAGTTAGTCTTATGTGTTTGCCTATATTAACTGGAAACTGGAGTTTCTCAAAGAATTGATTGCTTTCTAATGTGAAGATCTTTCCTGGTCTTCAGATGAAAGGTAGTTATTAATGTGTATATTTAAGACCAATAATTAATATGACTATAAGATGCTTAAAAGGGGGTGATAGAGTGCTAATTCCTTTAGATTGCTCAGCTAATTTGTCTGAAATAAGACTATGTAAAATTTGAAAGAGCAGACAACAGTATGTCTGTGGTCTTACCTGAACTACACTGTGAACTGCATGCCATGAATTTCATATAGTCTGTGTAGCTAAGATTAAGATATAGAGGGATTACTGCAGGTCCTCTCAGTTTTTCGTGATGGATTTCTTCAAAAGTGGCTCACCTTGCTCAGAACTTTTATTGGCTATTGTAAATATCATTATTTAAACTTGTAAAGTTGCTATACTCTTTTTTCTCACGTTGTTTTTAAGAATAGATAACAGATGTCTATTAGTATGTTATGAGTTGAGTTATATGTTTATGTTTAACTGTTCAGTACACTATAAATATGTAGATAGATAAAATGATGCGATACATTGTGTGCCAGATTAAAGCTTGATCTACCATGCAATCTCATTGAATTCTCATTGAAATCAATGAATTTGCATGGTCTATAAATCACTGATAACATTGCCTGTCTTTGATCATCTGTCTTCTTGAAAATTACAGTTCAATATTTATGTAATGTTATTGTGAATATCACTGAAACCTACAAGAATAAGCAGAAAATTAAATTTAAATAAGACTAACTAGAGAAATATATTTTCAAAAATTATTATGAAAAAGGAACAGTGAACAGCAAACCAGGAAGATGGTTAGAAAATCAAATATAAAATTTTATTAAAATAATTGTCACCAGAAATTACTTATATGTGTACTCATTTCACATTAATCTTTTTATGGGCATTTAGCTATAATTTAAAGAAGAAGAAAACAGCTACATGTATCTATGTGTATAAATAAAAAACAGTCTATGTCTACAAAAAAATAAAATCCCCAAACCCTCAAAATCTTTGTACTCTCATAATCATCACTCATCCTAATATCAGTGATACTCCCTCTGCATAAGAGCCCTTATGCATATTCAAATACAGATCTTCATTTGAATTCGTAATACTTTGAAAAGCTTTTCTAATCCAAGTCCCCGCTTGCATATCACTTTGAAAAAATCTTCCCCTTTCAGCATATGGTTGGGATCAGAGAAGTATGTTTGGAAAAATGACATCCTTGGCAGTATGTGTATTTTTTGCACTTATGCCTTTGCAAGCTTGTAGGTTAGATACGTTTTCCCAGTATGTGACAAAATAAATTTAATTTGAAAATATGGGGTAGGAATTTTTAAACTTGGTTTGTTTGGTTTGGTTTTTTTGGTTTTTTGTTTTTTTGTTTTTTTATAATGTCATCAATGTTAGCTATGTATTTGTAATTGCATAATGTCACATTCTATCAAGTCTTAACCAAAGTCTTAACCAAAGTATTGTCTTCTCACCATTCCCGTGTTTTTCTCCATATTTAGTAACTGGAAATTAAAAGAAAGGGATGGATACACAATTCTTTCAAGGCACTTAGATGCTTAACTGCTGTTCAGGTATTACATTTTGCTGTTTAGGTATTTGACTGCAGTGATTGTAGTGTTAGCCACTTAAATATCTTTGAAGACTCCTACCTCAGAGGTTTGACAGAGGTAATTCAGAAAGCTGTGGAAAGGTAGAGAAAGAGAGAGATTCTCAGGGCTCTGTGCAGAAATCACTGCAAAGATTATCTTTCCTCTCTTTCTTCCTTGTTCACGTCATTATTGGACTTGTTGCACAGTGATGAAGATGGGCCACTGTTAGTATTCATAAATGTTCTCTTACCAGTTATTCTTTTATTTGTGATGTTTCATAGCTGACATCTAAGCAATATACTCTTTCAATGTGACAAAAATACAGGTGCTAAGAGAGGACTCCACAAAAACAATTATTACATTTTCTTTTATTTGTCAGGGTCCTATGCACTGTGAAGTCGGTGGCAGAACTGCTGTCAACTTCAGTGTTTGTCAACTTACTTGAAGATCAAATCTTTCTTCCGGTGACTTCACAACTTAAGGCACCAAACATTTTCATAGGGATTAATGTTTGTTAGCCTTCTCCCAGATGTGAGCTTTTACCTACGAGGATCTGACAACAAGACTGGAACCGAATAAATCACAACCAAATGATATTGTAGGTGGAGGACTATAGGAACACAGCACAGTAATTCTGTTATTTATTGGGCTAGTGCTTGTATTACAGAGGCTAAGACGATATCTGGTGTGCTTTTGGTTATATTTATAGCACTTAAATGTAGTTAGTATTAATTTTATTTGTAGCAAATTTGCTGCATGACTCAGAATAAAATACATGATTATTTGTTTGGACCATTTTGCTGATGGTAGCAAAATTACATTTTGGCAAAAATCTCTGAACAGATGTGGCTCACAGGGCTGTAGAATTGTCTAGGTTGGAAGGGACTTTTAAGATCATCGAGTCCAACCATAAACCTAACACTGACAAAACAACCTCTAAACCATGTCCCTAAGTGCCACATCTACCTGTCTTTTAAATACCTCCAGGGATGGTGACTCAACCACTTCCCTTGGCAGCCTGGTCCAATGCTTGATAACTCTTTCAGTGAAGAAACTTTTCCTAATATCCAATCTAAACCTTCCCTGGTGCAACTTGAGGCCATTTCCACTTGTCCTATCACTTGTTACTTGGGAGAAGAGACCGACTCCCACCTGGCTACAACCTCCTTTCAGGTAGTTGTAGAGAGCAATAACATCTCCCCTCAGCCTCCTTTACTCTAAGCTAAACAAGCCCAGTTGCCTCAGCCACTCCTCATAAGATTTGTGCTCTGGACCCTTCACCAGCTTCATTGTCCTTCTCTGAACATGTTGCAGCACCTCGATATCTTTCTTGTAGTGAGGGGCCCAAAACTGAACACAGAATTCGAGGTGGGGCCTCACTAGTGCCGAGTACAGGGGGTCAATCACTTCCCAAGGCCTGCTTACCACCCTATTTGTGATACAAGCCAGGATGCTGCTGGCCTTCTTGGCCACCTGGGCACACAGATGGCTCATATTCAGCCGGCTGTCGACCAACACCCCCAAGTCCTTTTGCGCCAGGCAGCTTTCCAGCTGCTCTTGCCTAAGCCTGTAGTGCTGCATGGGGTTGTTGTGACCTAAGTGTAGGACCTGGCACTTGGTCTTGTTGAACTTCATACCATTGGCCTCGGCCCATCGATCCAGCCTGTCCAGATCCCTCTGTAGGCCCAACCTACCCTCAAGCAGGTCGACACTCCCCCTTAACTTGGTGTTGTCTGCAGACTTACTGAGGATGAACTTGATCCCCTCATCCAGGTCATCGATAAAGATACTAAACAGAACCAGTCCCAGTACTGAGCCCTGGGGAACACCACTTGTGACCGGCCGCCAACTGGATTTAACTCCATTCACCACAACTCTTTAGGCCCAGCCTTCTAGCCAGTTTTTTACCCAGCAAGGAGTACATCCATCCAAACCATGAACAGCAGGTTTTTCCAGGAGAATGCTGTGGGAAATGGTGTCGAAGGCTTTACTAAAGTCCAGGTAGACAATAGCTGACATGTTCATAGACAGAGCTTGTGTTTTTAAACACAGTCACCCTGTCTTTTCTTTTAAGCATTGGTAGAGTATAGCAACATTTTTAGTGAACAGCTTTTTATATTTCTAGGAACTAGGATAGGTTTCTCTGTAATTCATTTGTGAAAAGCAAAAAAATTTCTCTAGTACAGTGTTTTTCAAGAGCACTTCTATTTTCAAGTCTGAGAGAAAGGTATTCCAAAGTCTTTAGTTTTTTGTGGTACTCCTAGCTTTCTGGTTTTAATTTGTTCCATGAGCTGACAACCTATTTCATATGCTACTAATTGTCTTTTCTGTTTGCATAAGCTTCAGTAATTTACCTATGACAATTTACCTGTAAGAACTTTTTCAAATCAGTACTTGAAAAAACATATTTCAATCAACATTTAAAAATCAATATCCAGATCCTTCAAAATTATTGAAACAGTATGTCACCCATTGTTTTAATGGACATTTTACTTCTGTGAACTACCAATTAAAAATTGTTCTGCTGATTGTCCTTAATGCATGAACCCAAAATGTCATTATTACCTTTTTTATATTTTTTTATTCCTTTCCTAGTAAAGGACCTGAACCTGTGATGTGATGAGGTTCCTCCATTTTGTTGTATTTGTGGATGCTAAGTGCATTGGCTAATTAGTAAGATTAAACCCAAGACATGTTTTTACTTCAGTTTTTCTATCTGGCTATATAGTAATTTGGCAGAATTTTTAAAAGACAAAACCTGGTATTTTAAACTCCTTAGCTACTGTAATTAAGAGGTTTCTTACAGTCCGTAAAATTTTTCTTTCCGTTAGAAGTGAGTCGTTATGTGTGTCAGAATCCTTTAAAGCTTTTTTTCCGTGATGCTGTACTCCTTAAATTTTATTTTTTTTTTTTTATCCTTGTCATTAATTTTTCAGCAATATTGACTGGTTTTTCAGGCTCTACAGCAAGTTTTATTCATGTTAGCACTCTAAGAATTGCTTTTCAGGTATGCTTCAAACACTTGGGTAATAAACTGAGTAAGTAATGCAATGTAGTATTTCCATCTAGTAACATGGTATTTCCATATAAGTTATTTGAAAGGTATTTCCAATTCTGAAAGAAATAGCACTATATTCACAATCAGTTTTATTAGCTCACAGAAAAAAAATTGACATGAGAGACTCAAAAACAATTCTTTAAATACTAGGGATATATGTACCATTAAGATAGAAGATGTACATCAGTCGTGTTCTTTTACTTTATCAAATGAAATCTGTGAATCACTATTTGGAATTCTTTTCTCATAGAATTAGTTCTCTTGATGTTAGAATTGATTTTGTAAATCTCCCATATTTACCAAGTTTATCCAGCATAAGACTGTATGTTAGAAAATAGAGCATTATTGTGACAGTCAAATACACTCTGGCCAGGTTCTTTTAGATAAGCTACATGTGGAAGATGTAATGTTTAATACCAAATTCACGTATTTAAAGATAGTTGATATTACACAGGGCTTCTAATTTAGCAGAGTGATATAAAATATACTGCATAACAACACAAATGTAGGTTACACTTAGCAAAATAAATAGCAATTGCAATATACAGTTTTATCACAGTATCAATGTGATTCCCATTATAGGTATCTGTAATATGCTCACAGTCACAACACTGGGCATCCCCAGTTGCTGGAAGGAATACGTGGATCAAAGCCAGCTCAAACCCGTTGCTCTCGCTGAAGTTCTTTTGTTAGTTGTCTAGTTTTTATACTCTATGTTGGGCTGAGCCAAATATTCACTCCCCCCATGCTGGTCTGGCTAACGCAGGGAGATACTCATTCTCTTGGTGAAGTCTGGGAGAAACATTTCCACTATCAGTTAATCCACTCAACTGTTGATAGCTATTTATCTAAAACAAAGGCCACCCTTTGGTCCTCTTTGTGTTGAATAAAAGTCAGATTCTTTGCAACAGCTGTGCTCAATCATACCCTGCATTATTCCATGAATTTTATGAGCACATCACCCTTGCCCATCTCCTCTGAGCCTTCTTCCATTTTAGGGCAAATAACTGGTTTTGAGAATTGGCCAAATAATTTCACAATTATTCACATATAGTGAAAAATGTATTCTTATGGTCATATTTGAAATACTAGATCTATTAAAACTTACATCCATTAAAATGACTCTGATGTCAACATCATAATTGTGAAAATGTCTTGCATCTGACATTTAGGAAATCACCCATGAATGGCTTTGGTTTGAAAACTGCTCAGCAGTTTGAAAATTGGAAAAAGATTATTGGAGAACAAACTTAAACATCCCTAGAAGTTCACTAAAATAAAATATGATAATACAACTAGCATAAGATGGGTAGGATTCTCATGCTTCTTTTCTCAGTATAATGTGACTGCTGCACGTCATGCGTCAGACTGCAAATGATAGGGATTAAACTCAACTTGCTTTATGAAAACATTTTTAGTTAAAAGAGGAAATAATTAAATTTTTGCATGCTATTGTAAAGTGAGTGAAACAATGCTAATCAAAATAATAAATAGATTGTAAAAAGATCTGCTGGCACTAGTATAACAATTTTTAAATAATTGAAATCTGAAGAAATTACTTGTTAACACCTTAACTATGCAGCAGCATTCCAAGTCTAACATGTTAAAAACATGTAAGCAATTGTTCAACTATAAAGGTAATAAACTTCTCAACAAGACAGTATACATTTCTAAGAGGTGATTTTAATGACATTTACTTTCTTTTTTTTAACAGCTGAGGATGCATGTGGAGGAACTATGAGAGGATCCAGTGGTATCATCTCAAGCCCCAACTTTCCTAATGAATATCATAATAATGCGGATTGCACATGGACAATTGTAGCAGAGCCTGGTGATACTATCTCGCTCATATTTACAGATTTCCAAATGGAAGAAAAATATGATTACTTGGAAGTAGAAGGTTCTGAACCACCTACAATATGGTAAGTCAACTATGGTAATTTTAATGTGGTAAAAAAGAAGATGATGATATGTGGAAGGATAACTTTTGTTACTTTTCCTTTATCAATAGATAGTCTTGCTAAAAAAAAAAAAAAAA
>VYXH01005718.1:387839-491807 GCA_013397275.1 Burhinus bistriatus
AAAAAAAAAAGGAAAAAAACTCAGTAATGGTTGTTACTATGGCAGCTGTAAAATAATTTCCAAATATATTCCAAGGGCGCAACATTGAGATGAAAGGCATTGTAGACTCATCCACCTTACTGTCTGTACGTCTAACCATTCTAAGCATTATTGTATTAAAAATGTATCTATTTAGAAACATAATGGAATGGACCAGTAAGGATTGGTAAAGCCTTCAGGGCATCTGATAATGCCAGCAAGTGAATGGCACGGAGTCCTTTTGGCACAGAGCTGGGGGAAGTAGCATTGGTCACACCTGTTGGTCACAGATCCTCTCTGGAGGAGTTTCTGTACAGAGAACTGTATATGTAGTCTCACTAAATAACATGCTGGGGGTATGGCTAGTGTTACACTCATCTAGAAGTTTTCATCCTGATCTGTGAGATACAACACCCTGAGCCGAGTAGCCACAGGACTTTTTGGTTTTGGTTTTATTCCAAAGACACTACCTTTGGAGAGGATTTCTGGTTGGTTGGTTGGTTGGTTGGTTGGTTGGTGACTTAGCAGTAGTAACAATATTTTTGCTAGGCTTGCTTCTGCAATTCTTGATCTCAAAGTACATGCATTGTGTAAAACAAGTAGAAGAAATAACATAGTATATAACCTTTTTCAAGATCAGGTTCAGTTAAGTACAAAAAATAAACGATACATTCTGTGATTTTCTGGCCTGGTAGTTTTATGGTAACATAGCATCACACTACTGAAGAAATGTGAATATGACAAATCATTGTTTGCTATATTGGTTTAAAGGTACTATTGGTTCACGAAACAGAGAATGTATACAAAACCATAAATAACAGTGATGCTCTCCAGTAAAACCTTGAGCTCTTAACTGGTTCATAAAGCATTAGGAAGGTTCTGCACAACAGACAGAGGCATTTGAGCAAGAGGTGGTACAATAGGTGGTTGGCTAGCCACATTAGAGTCAGTTGAGTCTTGTTTTCTTATTAGCAGTACAAAAAACCACCAAACATAGCATAGGCCAAATAAACTAAATTATTTTCAATTTTATAGTAAGAAAATATCCCAAATTAGTTAATTACATCATTTCAAAAATATCAGTCTCAGTTTCTACAAGTGATGCTAATAAGTAATATTCCTTACTACTTCAGGGTATAGTGAAAGCCTATACACTAAGTCTCAGCTTTAGCAAATACTATTTCATACTTTGAGTTAATTCATACTACCACCCACGTAGTTAATTACCTGTATTAGAATATTACTTAATTGCCATTGAGTTTTTCAAGCTGTTAAACTGAAATCTTTTGAACTAGCTGTCAGCTAAAATAATTTTTAAACAATAATTTATAATAATTATTAGTGAGGTAACACCAATGACATACAGACAATATGAATCACTTGAACAGCTAAATGTGCATTCGATTATTCTTGAAAGTGTTTTATGTATTCAGTCATGAGCTTCAAACAATGATTTAATTTTTTTCTGCAAAAGACATTGGCTATATTTAATTGTTAGAATAAGATTACTTTATATATGGAAATTCTCATATTATCTGTTTACAAAACATAAAAAATTACAATGCTAATATAATAATTGCTCATGTAGAGAAGCAGATTGAGAGCATATTCTTTTTTTAGATTGTCATTTATATGAATTAGACTGATGTATTCAATTATGCAAAAGCATCCCCCCCCCATATGTTCAGAAAAATAGATTTGGAAAGCTTAATTAACAATTGGTTAATTAAATTTACAGTGATAATACATTATATCCTCTTAGACTATAGTTTGAGGTTTAATTCAAGGTATCTGTCATAAAGTTTCTAAAGTCTACATAGAAGCATACTTCTAAAACTAAAACCAGACTCTTTATCTTTCATTCTGGAAAACAAGTAGTACATAATTTGTAAAATTACTAAAAACACATTGGTTGATCTACATAGTAAGTGGTATTAGAAAATCTTTTCTTAGACGTTTTGTTGCTTTACATGACTATTACACCTATTGATTTAAAAAAACTTCAAACTTTTCTTCTTCTGCACATCTGATGTGTAACAAAATATCCCTACTTTTTGGTTTAAGTAAAACAATGAGCTAGGATACACATCGAGTAGATAGTCTGGGGTTATCCACGAGACAAGGCTTGAGTTCTTCATGAAGTGCTAATTTTCCATAGTCTTCCAGTCAGTTATTATAATATTTCAGTTATGCCAAGTCTTTCCTTTGAGAAAATTGATAAGTCATTTTCATTTAAGTAGTGGGAAAAAAATTGCATAGTGTTCTTCAGGGTTTTTGTTGTCTGATGTCAAGGACTGATTCTGATGTTTGGTAACTTGAATTGAATGAAGGTGGTGTTTTCGTTTTGAAAGTGAAACTGAGAGAAAATTATTAGTTCAAGGAAACAATTTTCCCCAGTTTTTCTCAACAACTCAAAAATCTGAAAATAAATGAGATCTAGTGAAATGTTCCTTTTTGCCTAAGTGAAAAGTTAAGGTTTGAGACATTCATTGGTGAAAGAAGTAGCAATGTCATTATTTGTCCAGCATATGGAAGTTCAGAGTTAAATATTCTGAGAGTATCTGAACATGTAGGATTTTTCTAATGCTTGCCTCTAGGATACTTTAGTTGAAATGTTTCGGTGTCTTATTTTTCTGTTGGTCACTTTTAATGGAATATTTAATAATCACTGAGCAGAAAACTGGAATGATTTCCTAGGCTGTTTTGACATGGGTATCCTGGATTCCAGCATGTACTCTAGTCTGAATTATGAAGACTATTGTTAAGACTCTAGTTAAATTCTATAGGAAAAGTGCTAGAAACTCCTTCTGAAAATACTCTATAAAAGATGTGCTTAGAGCAGTCTCCTGATGACAGCAGGTGAGGATGGAAAGGATGTACTTCACACTGTCCTAGGCAAAGACATTCATCTGTATCTTCTGTTCCAGATTACCAACTTAATTTAGCTGTTGTTGAAAAACAAGTTGACAATTTTATAATTTTTCCACCTGCATGTTTGGACAGCTTAATTATTATTAAAAAAAAATAATAGATCAGTAAAGATATTAGACTAATTGGACTTGAAATGATGATTAGTTTTGAATTAAATGATACATTTTTGGTGGGTAGACTGGAAAGTGATAGAAAATAATGGTTGTCATAAAGTATGTGCTTAAAGCTCTCGTTCAGGGAACTACTGTTGTAGGATCACAATTTCTTTTCAAAGAACACATTATGCAATTTTTTTATTATTTGTTAACATGAAGATGTGCATTAATGTGAAGGTATTTGAGAGTGTAGCAGTGTCTCAAATGGTATGAGGAAAATATACTTCATTTCTACCATGACAAAAAAACCCGCCAAAACAAAGTTTCCAGCTCTGTTCTCTCTGAGTAAGAGCGTAGTTCTAAGAAAATTGTTGTGTAATGTTTAACATTTGACCTACCACTGGCATGTTCATACAAAACAGTGGGACACCTGAGTACCCTATTGTCAAAGATAAATTTGAAATATGATATTGCTAGTCCCTTTAAAACAAAAAAGCTTACCTCACTTCTCTCTTACTGATAGTGTATTCTTGGGTATTTCAAAATGTTTCCTATTTAATTTTTCTAAAATGTAAAGAAAGCTGAGAATTTTCCATAGTAAATTGAAGTATTGTATTGTCTAGATCATCACTCTGTTTCTGATTTCAGCCAAATTATAATTTTTTCCGTATAAATCTAGATACAATGTAAAATGATACAAACTGAATGAAATTTATGTTGGTGAAACCATGGACAATTTATTTCTGTTCTGAAATATAGTTAAATTTTTCATTGTTTGATATTGCTTATTTTGTGCATTATATCAATTACATTAAAATAGCTGTTAGAGAACAATGGCTAACAAAATTAAGTTCTCCCTTGCATCAATAATTTTGCACTTTTTTTTCCCAACAGAAACAATCCCTTTGCATTCATTTTAAATATTGTGTGGAAAATGAAATTACATTTTGTGAAAAAATCTTTCCTTTAACTGAGATGTAACAAAAACCCATCCAGTTTTAAAAGTTTTTGTCTGAGATACTTAAAACTCTTTTGATCCTTATAATAAACTTCCTCAAGGTAGTCTGTTAACTTAAGCCTCCCTTGCAGATTGTAAAGATGAGAAAGAGTAAGAACAGAAAAATGTGGGTCTTTGGGCTGCCAAATCAGAATTTATTCCAAGTAACTAGTTAATTGTTTCTTATCAATTTGGGTCTATCCTTGACATGGGAACATTCCTGATTAATTTTTCAGTGGATATGATGTGTTTGCATTCAATTTTTTTATATTGTGAACTTAATTTGTTTACTCTTTTGTATAGCACAGCTAAGGACAATTTAATGAGCACACTTTATTCATTACAAATTTACAGCAATCTTAATTTCCCTGTAAGAGTTTTGTGAAGCCATTTCTTACTTAAAACAAAAAAAAAAAAATTGTGAAGGCTGGAAGCTCAAATAAAAATATAAGAAAATATATAGTCCTAAATAAATAATATCAGTGTACTGATTGACCAGTAGCTTTAAACACAACATTCTTGAATTTTGCAATAGATTCTGTTTTACATTTTGCAAGAAGATAATTACATTTTAACTTCAAGTGTTTTTGTAATATTGCACTTGTTGGTTTTTTTTTTTTTTTTCCTGAATCCAAGCTTACAAACTCTGTTAATGAAGTTTTAAAATATTAGTAGCATGCTTAAAAAGCAGTTCGGCAAATAATACAGTGATTTATAGAGAAACAATATATTTAAATAAATATTTATGCAGAATAAACTTTATGTTAAATAAACTAAAGGTAATTTACCTCTAAGTTAAATAAATTTTACAGAGAAAAAATTAGTTTTATAAAGTTTTGGTGATGATGTAGCATGTTTTTTCAGTAGTGTCTGAACATCATTAAGAATAGCCATTTTGGATCCGTAAATGTTTATGGTTGGAATTCAGTGTCTGATAGTGGCAATAGCAGTTGCTTAGGAAAAGAGTAGAAGACACCAGGATGTCATGGTGTGCTCTTCCCCCTTGTGTAGACTCCCAGCTTCTGTAGTTAGTGATTTAGTAACTTCTTGAACCAATATTTGCCTTAAAATCATGTGTTAAAATAGCTGTAGATACATCTTTCTTTTGTTAATTAGTCATTCTTCAAGACTCTCTGGAGAGTACCAAATGAGCGGGGTTTTTGAAATCCAAGCAGGCTGTACCAGTGAGTTAGCTGTTATCCATACAATCATATATTCCTTAAAATAACCTTAATTGATGTGTCAATCATAACTTTCCTCTACAGAAGCTGTATCATGCCTTTCCTTGCATTCATCCCTATATATACAAATTCTCTTCTTTTTTACCATTTTAATCAATTCTTTAAAGTAATGAAACATATCAGCCTGTGGCTTTCTCTTCACTTTGAAATAATTTAGCTCCTCACTTTCCTCCCAAGTCCTGGATACCTCATCATCAACGCTGTGTGAGGATCTGTTTTGCTCAAGATTCCCTTCTCCCTGAGACTGAGTAAGATTCAGCTGTGGGATGAATATGGCCTAGGTTCCACCTCAGTTGACAGCATGAACAAGAAAATGTTTGGCTCGTCTTCATTATTCATAATGTAGTCATTGATCCCTATTCTAGGAAGGCACTATGCATTTTGATAGCATCAGACATTTTCACAAGCTTGTAGCCTTTATACCATGTTGTAAAACATCACCCTGGAGGTTTACGATACACATGAGGACAGCACATTACCACAGACATTTTGAGCAGCAAGAACAGAAAAATTATATATCTTAGAACAATGGAGAAGGGCTCAGAGGAAATTTTGTCCAAGTGCTACTCAACCTGAATGTTGCCTGTTCACTCTAGAGGAGCCTGATGCCCTGGGATCATTCCTTGGGACAATTGGTTTTAGCACTATAGGCCTCCTGTAATATCTAGAATACAAAGTCGCTCACTCTCATTTTCCTCTACAATACTTTTTCTAAAATATATGTGGCATATTATGTGCCATTTTCCATGGCTTTACTGTCATTTGCAATTTAACAATGGTGAAAATTAGTATTTCCTGACACTTAATCCCATTTTACTAGTGCTACAAAAGAATGAAATGATAAACATTCAGTGCTTTGAAGAACTTGTAAGCAATATTAGTGAAGATTACATCAACTAGTGCTAATTAAAATCAAAGTGAGGAGGAGCAGAAGGATGACAGTTATTATGGAAAAGGCTGGGGTTTTGGTTTTGCGTTTTTTTGGGGGTAGGGGTGGGTGGGAGATGCAGTTAATTCATGTTAGACATCTACGTGGAAATTTTTAATGGCCAGTTCAGTTACAATAGAAATTAGCCTTCAGGAAGCATTTAAAAATTAAGTGTACTGTTTTTGATGATTAACCTACAACAGATGCATGCATTAACACAAGAGGTTCTCAATCATATCTTTATTACAAAGGAGTTATTTAATTTATGCAGCCATCCGGTGTCTGAATAGGTTAGATTTATTTTCAGTCAATGTACTTGATCAAATGTTGCTCATATGTAAGGCTAGAGGAAAACCTCTGCCTGACATAAACGTAGCAGCACAGGGATAGACAATCACACCTCAGTAGTACCAATGAAAACAATAATATGTTGGAGAAAAAAACAAAACAGACAAGACAAGAAGCAGAGGTGATCATAAGTAGAGATTAAAATGGGGGGGGGGGAAATCCCACCTCAGGCCTGGTGATTTTTTTCTTGAAAAAGCACTTCAAATTAGAAAGTGACAAGTATAATTGTTTCTTTTTTTATTAATGAAGACTGTTGACACTGCCTTAGATATTATTACTGTTTTCTCACTAGTTACTATATAAAGTTTTTAAATCTGTGCTTAATGCTCAGAGGAAGGACACAGGAAAATAATGTTTATGAGTAATAGGATCCTAATAAGGATGCTAAATGCCCCAGATGATAGATGGTTTGTAATCTGATACAGTTGAATTCAAATTTAAAGAATACTGGCAGAATTGACACTGCTTAACACAGGAAAAATGCCTTCAGAAGAATGTTGCAGTTATAGCCAAATAGATGGAAGAATTTATTCAATTAGTAAGGCAAACAAAGTGTAGTCATAAAAACCTGCTGAGAAGTGATTAGCAGAGTATTTGTTTACTGATAGTGGATAGAATTAAATTTTTATTGGATTTAACTGGAAAAGAAATAGATGTAACTGCAAAAAGCAGCCAAGTTTTGGAATGACTAAGTCCTTCTCCCTTTCTAAAACTGCAAACAGAAGATAACAGAGATAATGCTTAACTGTAGAACAGGGTAATCAGAAAGTCAGGAATAGAAGGAACACTATTGATAAAAGTATTGTCTGGTTTGAGTCTTTGATAATCCATGCATTGCACATTATAGTTTTCACCCTATTTTTATGAAGGACGGAGAACAGAAGTGAAATGGTTTGCTTTTTTGGAAACAAAAGCTTCCATAGAAACCACGTATTTCTGTCCTTCAGCGTTTGCCTCTGTGGTTTGATTTTGTATGTGGCAGTTCAGCATTTCACCTGTGGCATTTCCGTGAGGTCATTTAGAACAGTCCAAGAAGCACAGTGCATTCCGTAATGTGTGGGGTCAGGCCCAATGGCAGTGTTAGGAGTGGAATTTGTTACAGTGATTGTGGAATTTAATGGCACGTTTTTCATTGTTCTGTTGTGTGATTCCATTTGGTAACCATCATTTGAAAAGGACTTTGACTTTACATCAGGTACTCTCAAAGTGCTTACTGAAACATGAAAAAGAGGTGAATCTAAGACAGGAAAAAGATATCAAATCACATGTTTAGCAGTAGTGGTGGAAGCTTTTATTTGTTAGTTTGTACTATTTGTTCTTGTGTATTTCTGAAGAAATAGAAGGCCCTTCCATGATACCCTGTTCTAGTGATTTTTTCTGCATTTATTTCTCAGGTTGTACTTCAAAGTGTAATGCAGAAACATGTCTCGCACTTTTCAGGCAGAATAGAGGCATGTAGCCATGAGTTACATGATGAAAATCTTCATTCAGTCACTTAACAGTAAAGACCTTGAAGTCTATGCTTTTTTTTTTTTTTTTAAAGACATATTTAGTTACCTTGTGACATTTACAGTCCTTAGTAAAGGGAGAATGTGACTTTAAGAAACTGTCACATCCATGGAAATAAAACCCAACTGAAGGTGTAAATCAAGACTTTAATTCTGGAATTCAGTATGTTATGTATGCATCTAGGTTATAAGGGTACACAAAACAGAATGATAGAATCTTATAATTAGGATAATTCAGCATGGAAGGGAACTCAGGAGATATCTAGTCCAACCTACTCCTGAAAACTTCTGAAGATGGAGACTGCACAACTTGTGTGGCCAACCTTATTTGATGCCCGACTGTCCTGGTGGGGAAAAAAGCTTCTCCTTTTTTAACTTATTTGGAAATCATTGTTTACAGTCAGAATCAACACACAAAAATTTATTATCTCCAAACTTCTCTTTGAGGTCCAAAGATCTGTTGTGGTCTCTTTATTCTTCATGGACAGGCAGTGGTATGACCTTTCCTCTGGGCAGGTTGGCTGATCTGTCCAATCCTAGCTCATGAATTGAAGACACATGGGATCATGTTGGACTCCTTCCTTGCCCTGGTTCATGTTGTCCCACACATATAGGGGTATGTATATGACCAGAACCATGAGTCATCCTGTCTTCCTCTAGACTACAATAACCTAAAGCTTATCTGGTACATGTGATTTATTACTATATAATAGATAGGTGAGACAACTATTTGTTAAATTACAGTCTGTGCTTGCATCAGGCATGGAGTCAAACATAGTCACAGAATCACCTTGGGTCATTATGATACAAATAAAAACTTTACATTGCCACAAAGTGATATCGCTTTTGAAAAAACATGTTTGCACTCTTATGTCCAGCTATTCCCTACCTTGTGTTGGCTCAGACATTTACCTAGTCACAAATGAACAGCACCAGGAAGTGATACAGATAAAAACTAACTTTTTTTCTTCCTGTGTTAGTCAGTAGGTAACATAAGAGTTGTAGAGAACAGTGAGGCACACAGTGATGTATGAAGATGGCTTGATAATTTAACTGGTTCTTGAAGGAGTAGGACCACTTTATCACCAAAATAAAGCCTGAACTGTTTTCCTTCAGGTACTGTAGACTGAATGAAAGCATCCATGCAAGGATTTACTTTTTTTTTTTTTTACCTTACATGCAGAGACTTCAAAGAGTTAGTTGATTTCCTTTATATTTTTCTAATGTATCCTTAGTATATAGTATTCCTCTGATGGTATAAAATATTTTATTCTGATTAAGGTACACAATGTCAGGAAGGCAATATTTCATTGTTGTTGTTGCAAAAAATAGTATATCCTGGTGGTTAAATGCACTTCTCTTGAATAAATATTTCTGAAGTTGTTCCTAATTTCTTACCTTTCCTATATTCGTGAGTACTGAGAAAGTGAACATTTTTAAGCCATATCTAAAGATACATGCTTTCATTATTGTGATGGTACTTTTTAATATGTATGAAGTTATTCTCATCTGGAGTCAAACAGATATCCACCAGCAGTTTTCAAATGAGCAGTTGTACATTGGATGGGCTTTTTTCATACATTCTTCTCAACAGAGATAGGATTATATTACATTATTTCCCAAAATTTTATCAATGTTCAGAAATAAATTGAAAAATAATTCTCATGAATCCTTATATGGTAGATGAGTACTCAGGTTTTTCCATCATCTCTCTTGGGCAAAGAATGCCTGGCTACTGTGTTTGTGCTTCCACGGCCCCCTTTAACCCTCTTTGGATGAAGCAGCCCAGAGTGCCTCAGTATTGCTTATTTGTAACTCTGTTTTGTAGAAGCCAGATAAATCATAGCCTAGATCTAGGTCATTTTGCTAAAAAATACTTAAAAAGCATGATCAGTAATTAAAACAAACAAATGCAAAAAAGTCTGGAGTCTCTCTCTCAGCAGTTTCTGGGAAAAGTACAGATAGGAAGATGACTTGACAAATTATCAGGGAACACTTTCAGTGTGCTTACTCCAGCAGAATAGTGCACTTGTTTTGATGTGGTCATTTACTATTGTCTCAGGATGGCAATTGCTGGAGTGGGGAGGGAGACTGATTGCTCTTGTCTTGACTGAAACATCAGTGACTGAAGTGGCAAATATGGCAAGTAAGGCTGAAACAACCATATTTTATGCTGCATGAGTTGTACAGTGGGAGAAAGGTTATTACAAATGAAGCAGAGGATAACATAAATCTCAAAACAAGGCAGTGAAAAAAAAGCCACAACCAACCCACAGACCAAAAAACATCCCAAAACCAAAACATGTGATTGTTTCATTTGTCATTCCAGAGTAATTAAAACTTCACACTTCCTTGTCATGTGTTCTGAGTCCCTGCCATGATCTCTGTTTACTTTATTCAGCAAAGTAAGCGGTGGGCTGTGGGCGAACAGTAATTCCTGCAGAGACAGTCCCAAATCACTCTTCTTTCTAGATTGGATGAAAATCATTAGTATGTTTTGTACATTGCGTAAACTATGTACATTCATAATTCCATCTTTTATGTCTCAAGCCATAACAGCTAAAAGTATAATATTTTGAATATATGAATGAAACACTTTGAGCTTATGAATAAATCCTGACAAGATAAAACATGACTTATATGGGGACTACAGACTACTCAGAACGTCAGATGCTGCTGCTTCTTTTTGTCATTGTCCATCTGTTTTGCCTGTGAAAATCACTTTAGGTGATTTAGGATACAGATTCACTTTTAAAATGAACCAGTAACTAAAACCAACCATTAAGCATCCTATGAATCTGCTAAAGCAATTTCTTTATATTAAGGATCGACACAATATCAAATCAGTATCAGAGCAATTTTTAATAACTACATGCCATCCAGTATGCGGGTGACCAGTCACAGTCCGCAGCTTCCTGGTCATGGCATAACAGTCAGTAAAAAAGAAAATAAGTAATTCTTGTATGCTTACTATGTGTTTATTTTTTCTGCATACAGTAGGTCATACAAGTGAAAAAAACACCAAAATGCAGCAATCTAGAGCTTCAAAAATGGGCCTTGAACAAATTACCTATTCTCAACCTTGACACACCCTGAAGTTAAAAAAACCTATTCAAATAATTGTGTCAAATTCAATGAGTACTTTTATCCTATAAACTTTTAAACTCTTTTTAAGGTTAACAGTTTTACATGTTTCCAACTGAAATACAATGAATTTCCATTATTTTGTAACCCTGAAAATTCATCTAAGTGTATTTTAAAAATTTAAACATTTGAAAGTTAAATGCAATTTCCCTGTGACCTAATTCCTGAACCGTATTAATATTCTGATACCCTATGTCAAGATAGGTATAATAACATGAGAAACGGTGCAGAAAAGAGAAAAAGGATGGATGGAGGCATGGAAAAGTATCTACAGGAAAAGGAATAAAATAGGATATAGCTTTTAAATCTTGAAAAGAAGTAAGTGAGAAAGGATATGAAGGATTCATAAAATTAGGAATATTTGTTGTGGTTTAACCCCAGCCGGTAACTAGATCCATGCAGCCGCTCACTCTCTCCCCCAGTTGGGATGTGGAAGATAATCAGAAGAGTAAAAGTGAGAAAATTTGTGGATTGAGGTAAAGACAGATTAAATAGTAAAGCAAAAGCTGCACACACAAGGAAAGCAAAACAAGGAATTCATTCACTACTTTCCACCGGCAGGCAGGTGTTGAGCCATCTCCAGGAAAGCAGGGCTCCATCACGTGTAATGGTTACTTGGGAAGACAAACGCCGTAATTCCAAAGGTCCTCCCCTTCCTTCTTCTTCCCCCAGCTTTATATGCTAAGTGTGATGTCATATGGTAAGGAATATCCCTTTGGTCAGTTGGGGTCAGCTGTCCCGGCTGTGTCCCCTCCCAACTTCTTGTGTACCCTCAGCCTACTCACTGGTGGGGTTGTATGAGAAGCAGAAAAGGCCCTGACTGCTTAGCAACAACCAAGACCACCTATCGACACTATTTCCCATCCCAAATCCAAAACATACCAACTGCTAGTAAGAAAGTTAACTCTATCCCAATTGAAACTATGACAATATTATATGTTAGGTAAATAAAGAATGTTCATTCTTTATTTCTTACACTGAAATAAATAGGGATGCTCAATGATTTATCAGGCAAGATTTAAAACAAAAGTTAGAACTTTTCTGTAACATACATAATTAAGTTGTGGAAGTCATTGGCATGTGATGTTATAGATAGAAAAATTATAAATAAATGGAAAAATGGATCAGAAATTCATAAAAGAAAAATTTATCGAAGGTTATTAAACATAAAGGCCTCCTTGAAGGGCTCAATTCAAGAAGCCTGCCGTCCATAAAATTGCTGGAAATTGTGATAATGTGTGAGGGCATGAATCTCATTCTCTATAATCACAGTTTCTGACACTCCTGGTGAATTATCTGTTACTGCTCAGTGTCAGAAATAAAATATTAGTTTCAGTGTATTTCCATTCTAACACATCAGTACATACATTCTTAGATACCATCAAGGATATGATGGGTATTATATAGGGTATTATAATTCCAGCCATGCCAGTAAGAGATTTTTGCATGATTTATATAAACCAAAGAAATTATCATAACTGAGATGTATCAGGAATAATAGTTTTGCATCTGTAAAACATTCTGGAGCCTGAAGGTCAGAACTTTTCGGTTTATGTTATAAAAATATTCTGCCTTCATTTAAGGCCTGTGATAAGAAAACCTAAAGCTACTAAGTCATTATTTAATGTTTCAGCAGATTTGGAGCTAATATTTCACCTGGTACTATCTAATGTTTAATCATAATCAATGTTAAGATGTGAAGCAATATTTCTAACATAATTTTTGTCTGTTTTCATTTTCCAGTCAGTTAGGAATTTTTATTGGACTTCTATTCTCTCTACTAAAAAACTTATTAATGAAGATATTTATATATCTTGATTAAGCAAACTCCTAGTCTTCTTTCTTGGCTGAGTAGACTTTTTGGATCTTTCTGTGTAAGATCCAGTAAGTAAGTTGCTGGAGCCTTCACATCTCTCAATCAGCCTTTTCTGTACCCAAACCCACAGCATTGGATTGGTATGTTGAATCAGCAGAAAAACTACCTACCACATAGTACGTATTCTCTCATCCTTGAAGCATATAACACAGGTTCTGACATCTTTCATGTGGATATATTGCACTGCAGCATAACTTGTTTTCCCCATTATTTTTTATGTCAGAGGATAAACTTTTCCCATCATCTGTTTGCTGAGCAAGAGCATACTGGTCTGCATGTCCTAACTGAAGTTGAGGGTAAGGTGAAGGACTGTTGCAATAAGGCTTAATTTCTGTTTAGTAGCTGACACCGTGTCTTTAAAAAAAAAAATAAAAAAAACCAAAACCCAACAACCAACCTTGAAATGAAGCTTCCAACTTTTAAACAAAACTTTCCAATTCTGTATAACTTACAGAATTTGAGATTCAGTCCCAAAATACAGACATCTTTGCTTGTTTGTGGGTTTTTGTTTTTGTTTTTGTTTTTGTTTGGGGGGGTGGTGTGTGTTTTGGTTGCTTTTTTTTTCCAGAGGGTTAATTATAATAAAGCGGAATTTCCTTTAAAAGGTGGAATTAAGGAAGTGCTGCAGTGTTGAGTGCAATTAAAACCAGAGTTCAGCTCTTGTGGGAGAGAAATGAGAGATGATTATGACAACAGCAAAGGCTAACAGTCCTTAGAGTCTTATTTTTTCATTCAGTTTTGAATTAAAAATGAATTAGCTATTAAGACGTTCCACAATTCTGTTAATGGATTTAAACTAGCTAGCTGAAAGTTATGTTTATACTGAAAATTTTGCTAAACATCAAACTATAGCTTTGCTAAATGTTCTGGAAATGATTTTTATTACTGTAGTCTATACATTAGACATTTATAGCCATACATTTGAATGCTGCTATTTTATTTGCTTTTGGTGACTTTGAACAGAGAGTCCCCAAAACTGTGAAGTAGAGGAGCACACTGTTCTAGAAAGATTCATTACACAGAAATAAAACTTAAATCCCCAAACTTGTGATTTCAATGATGTGTTGCTCTTTAAAAACTAATGTAACTTGAATTAAATTAAAGCCTGATCTATTTAGCATGACTATTCCTCTTACCTTTTGTGAAGCTTGTTACTGATGCAGCAAAAAGGTAAAAATTAACCTGGTGGTTGCAATTGCCCAGTTCAGTTTACACAGTGGGGTCCATAGTACTTTGCAACATATCCTATGTTTCTGGTCTCTAATTTTCCTTTAGTTGCATTCTGAAACATGGGACATAGATTTAAATTTTAGTGGCTCATAACTCATGACAGAAGTATCTGGCATGGTATTCGGACTGAAAACCAGTTGATGAAAACCAACCGGGTCATTCAAGATTTTCCATTTAAAAAGATATAGGAACAAACACTCTCAACTGAAGTCTGTGACTAACCATAAAAGAAATCAGTTAGGAGTAGGATGTCATTGGTAGCTGCCAATGGGGAGAATATTATGGCAGCCAGCTACATATTTGGTATCTTTTATGGTATTGCATCAAATAGACAAAAAAAGGAGGTAGAGCTACTGTACCAGATATCTGGTATATATATTTATTTACATTAAGTCAATCAAGAAATAAAAAAGATGTATTTCTCACAATGTGTTGGTATCCTATTTTAATATGTAGATGGTATTTGAAAAAAAAGAAAATAAAAGGGTAGTGCTGCCACTACTGAATGTTAAATTAGAAGAGCAAGGAATTCTTTCTGTTCTGAAAAATAATCAGAAACACATAAAGGACTTTATTTGATGAAAAACAGGATTTAATTTCTCTGGAAATCAATTGAAACAGCAGAATGGCAGGATATGGGCCAACTAAGGTTTTTTTTTTTTTTTTAGGAACAAGATAGGCTAGTTTTTCTTTACAGAAATTATTAGAACAGTAGATACTTTAGCTTCAGTTACGAGAAACAGGAGGAATCTGTCTAAGATTACGAAGGATTAAGGCAATTTGAGTGAAATATTATTATTATTAGTGGGTAAATAGACATCAGTGCTAAGTACAAGGACAACAGATATTAAAAAAACCCACCAAAACAAACTTCAAAAAAGAAGGGTTAAGATAATCTACAGCAGATCTTGCAGTAAGTGGAAGTGAATATATTAAGAATGTAATAACAGACATCCTAATACAAATGAAAGACATAAATTATAAGAGACCACGAAAGATTCTGGTGCAGCCATAAAGATATACAGATCAGAAAGAAATTTTACAAAAGGTGAGAAAAGAACCATATGACTAATGAATAAAAGCATAAAATAATAGGAAGCTGTGAGGATACAATAAGAAAGGCTGTCACAGTTGCTGAATTACAACCAACAAAGGATAGAAAAGGCATTGATGGAGACAGTTTATAAATACATTAGAAGTAAAAAGAAAACAATGAAAAACAGCTCCTCAGTGCAAAACAAATAATAGAGGGAAAAGGACAGGGACACCTGGGAAGTTGTAAGAAAGTCAGTTAGCTCTAGACCCTGAAAAGAAAGAATGGAGTGATGAAAAACTGCTTAATGCAAAAACTAATTCTATTTACTAACCATCTTTTTTTATTGCAAACTAGCAGAAAAAAGACTCAGTGTTATCTCTATGTATGTGTTGTACTTAGTTGGGAAAAAGCATACGAAGAATAGTTACTGATTAGTCTCTGTAAGTCATTTTATGTGGCGTCTTAGATGGCTTAGTTCTAGGCCTGGTAACGTTAAATATTTTCGCTGTGGTTTGCATAGTGGAATAAGAGTTATGCATAAATATCATTAATGACACTGAACTGGGGGAGGGTTGCAGGCTCTTTAAAGGATAGAAGTATACTTAAAAATGGTTCTGATAAATTAAAAAGAACATGCATATATCATCAGCGTGAAATGTACTTCTGGCAAGTACAAAATGTCGTAGACTAAATGAAGAAGACTGAGGTGTAAATATAAAATAAGGAGGAAATACCCAGACAGAGCAATAATAACCAGAAAGTATGTCAGGAAAACACAAAAAGTAAATAGTCATAACAAACATTAGTGAACAGTATGTACTTGTGTGAGCTATTCACATAATTGTGTGTGACTATGTGCATGCTTTTGTGTGTGCAAAAGTAAATTCTTATTATAGAATTTGCCCTGCATTTATGCAGGCACACAACCTTCATAAATTGCATATAGGGCTAATGAGGATGCTGAAAAGTTTTGAATTCTTAAGTAGCTGAAAAAAATTGCAAATAGAAGTTCATTTGCAAATGAAAATTGCATTTGATATTTATACAGCATTTAAAACACTATTAGCAGTTACACAAACCTTTTCATGTTTCCTAATCAGGTATTTCCCAGTATAACTTGCTAAAAAAAAGAAAAAAAAAAAATTTGAAACAATCTTATATCATTAGCTGGTGTTGTAGCTCAGTAAGCCTAACATTAGTTCTTCGTGTCATGCTAGGATGAGTATTAAAGGTTAGAACTAAAGTACGCTGTCACAGCTGTGGAGCCTAAGCTTGCCTGCCCGTGCTTATGTGTAGTCTGCTCTGGTTATCGTCCTAGTCATTACATTCTTATAAGTGCAATATTTTAAAGGTCACTCAATTTATAACAAGTGAATTGGTGATC
This sequence comes from Burhinus bistriatus, assembly GCA_013397275.1. Taxonomy (NCBI): domain Eukaryota; kingdom Metazoa; phylum Chordata; class Aves; order Charadriiformes; family Burhinidae; genus Burhinus; species Burhinus bistriatus. The sequence continues at coordinate 404,576 of VYXH01005718.1, forward strand.
TATTATCTGTTATCAGCTATCAGAGCTGAATAGTTGCAAACTTTCCAACTCAGATGTATCAGAATAGCGAAGTCTATCAGAGTGCTCAGACATTATCAACATGACCACTAATATCAGTAAAAGACACCGTATAAGAAGTTAATAGATACTCAACTCGGATACAAGATATTTTAAAGCTAATATAGTTGGCTTTTTACTGCGTAACTTGCATTATATCACTTTCCAGCCAAATGTCATGCACAAAAGTAAAATTCTTTTGGTGAAACAGAACTGAAATTTTGGCAGAAATAATTAATTTATATGTTAAAGTAAATAAAAATTATTATTCTAACGAATGTCTACTGACAATCTGCTCTAGTCTGGAAATCTACACAAATGTCTTTTACCGAGGCACCAGACTTTCCCAGAGTGTAAGATACTTCATTCTAACAACACAGAATATTGATAAATCTTCTAAACTTTGTTTTTGCTCTCTAGCAAAGCTTTTTTACGTATTAGTCAATATATTAAACACTTACATTAATTTTATTATAAACAAATATTTTAATAAACATTTTCTTTGTGTTCTGTATAGAAGCCAGAATTATTTAGCAGGTCTACTTTACTCACAGCTTTTTGGGGAGAGGGGGAGGCAAAGAGGTGAAAATTAAGTACAAATACTATTTGTTTATATCACAATGAAAATATTACATTGTAAGACACAAAGATTCATTTTTAATATTTATGTTTCTAACAGCCGTAAATTGAAGACTTTTGAATCCAGTGTTTTATAAATAGCACAGATTGATCTAATAAAATAAATTTGAAATATTCCCACTTACTAATCACCTTTTGTTATTTTAAATAGTATTATTTTTCCACAATTAAAAATATACTATGAGAGTTTATAGTACTCAGGAGAATCTTATACATTCTTCTTAGTTCATAATTTCTTTTTGTATTGTTTTTTAGACATTTATTGCTCTTTAAATCTTCAGTATGGCCTCTGTTAACAGGGAGTGTGGTATCTTCTGTTGGACAAATTAAACTACAAATGTTCAACTCAGAGGCAAGGTTCCAAAGCATGGAGAGGTTAAAACGCTGTGACATGGATCACTATTTCACAGTTTGATTTACTGGAAACAGCAGGTGGCTAGCAGTCAGACCCATGCAGTGGTGTCCCTGAAGCATATGCTTATTTCATAAACAAATCATTCTGCTTCATTCTGAATAAGAGGGATATATTTATTGAATTAATACATCATATTACATCATTAGTTATTTTCACTTTTTTATCCGGTATGCCTTTGTTTCATGTGTTATCATTTTAATCCTAATGTAGATTTACATTGCCCCTCCGCCCCTCCCCTCCCCCCCCCCAAAAAAAAAAAAAAAGGGAAGAAGAAGAAAAAGAATTCTTACAGGAAGAGTATAGACTTGCTGTTGAATCTTGCAGGGACAGTGTTAGGAAGGCCAAGGCCCACCTGCAGATGAATCTGGCCAGAGACATAAAGGGCAGCAAGAAGGTATTCCGCAAGTACATAATCAGAAAAATGAAGACTAGGGAAAACATGAGCCTGTTGCTGAATGAGGCAGGGGATCTGGTGACAAATAACATGGAAAAGGATGAGGTACTAAATGCCTTTTTTGCCCCTTTTTTTGCCATTATGATCAACTTTCAGGAATCCAAGGCCCCTGAGACCAGTGAGAAAGTCTGCAGGAAGGAGGACTTATCCTCAGTGGAGAAGGACCAGGTTAGGGAGCACTTAAACAAACTGGATGCACATAAATCCATGGGGCCTGATGGCTTGCATCCACAGGTGCTAAGGGAGCTGGCTGATATCATTGCAACACCACTCTTTATTATCTTTGAAAGGCCATGGTGACCTTTCTGATACCTGAAGTCTAGAAGTGAGCAAATGCCACTCCTATCTTCAAGAAGGGCAAGAAGGAAGATTCAGGGAACTACAGGCCAGGTAGTGTCAAGTCAGTCCCTCCCAGGGAAGATGATGGAGAAAATCATCCTGGAAATCATTTCCAGACACATAAAAGACAAGAAGATGAATGGGAATAGTCATAATGGATTTACAAAGTGGAAATCATTGCCTTCTAGAATGAATTAACTGGGAGAGCAGTTCGTGCTTTTTAGCTTAACTGTAGTAGAGCTTTTGATGCCATCTCCCATAACATCCTCATAGAGAAGCTGACAATGTACAGATTAGATAAGTGGAAAGTGAAGTGGATTAAACACTGGCTGAAGAGCTGGGCCTAGAGGATTGTAATCAGTGGCATAAAGATGAGGTTGAAGCAAGTCACTAGTGGTGTACTGCGGGGGTCGATACTAGGGTCACCCTCAGGAATTTTGCAAATGATACAAAACTGGAAGGTGTGTCTGGTACACCAGATGGTTGTGCTGACATTTATAGGGTCCTCGACAGGCTGGAGAAATGGGCTGAGTGGAATCTCATGAAATTGAACAAGAGCAAATGCAAAGTCCTGCATCTGGGAGGAATAGTCCCAAGCCACAGTACACTATGGGAAGCTGCTTTGCCAAGAAGGCTCTGGGAGTCCTGGTGAACAAGCAGCTGGCCATGAGCCAGCAATGCACTCTTGCAGCAAATAAGGTGATGCTTCCCCTCTGTTCAGTACTAGTGAGGCTGCATCTGTAGTAATGTGTCCAGTTCTGGGCTTCCATGTATGAGAGAGATGAAATTACTGAAGTGAGTCCAACACAGGGTCACAAAGATGATTGAGGGACTGAAGCATCTTTCATATGAGGAGAGCCTGAGAGAGCTGGGGCTGTTCAGTCTTGAGAGAAGGTTCAGGAGGAGCCTATATCCATGTGTATGCATTCCTGATTAGGGGAGAATGAAGATGAGCAAGTCATACTCTTCAATGAACACAAATTGAAATACATTAAATTCCATCTGCACAGAAGAAAACACTTTTTTTTTTTTAACTGTGAAGGTGGTAAAAAACTGGAACAGATCGCCTGGAGAGGTTGTGAAGTTTCCATTCATGGGCATATTAAAACCCAACTGGACACATTCCTGGGCAACCTGCTTGGAGAGGTAGCTTGGACAAGATGATCTCAAGATGTCCCCTCCTACCTCAGTGATTCTGTGATTCTGTGTGATTCTTTGTCTTACTGTCCTTCTTTCTCCTGTAGCTGTTTGTTCCTCTAATGTTTTTATAACCTGTTGCTATTCCATATCTGAGACTTTATTGTTTATATCACTACCTCCTTTTTATTTGCATAATTTTAAAAAATGTTTGCTGCTCTCTTTTTGTCACTAAACTAGAATAGGCTTTTAGCTGAGTTACTTTCTTTTATGCAGTCAGGCGTATTAACTGGAGAACAGGGATTACTTATTGAATACTTTTCTTCAGTTTTCTTAGAACATCCTTAGTGATACGACTTTCCTAAGTAGATGGGGTGGGTTAAGCTTGGCTGTCTGTCTGATGCCCACCAAGCCGCTCTCTCACTCCCTTCCTCAACAGGATAGGGGGAGAAAATAAGATTAAAAAGCTTGGGCGTCAAGATAAGGACTGGGAGATCACTTACCAGTTACCTTCACAGGTAATCCAGACTCAACTTGGGGAAGATTAATTTATGGGAAATTAAAAATAGAATAGGACAAACAAAGACAAAACAATAAAACACCTTCCCCCCGCTCACCCTCTTCCCAGGCTCAACTTTTTTCTTTCACTCCCAGCTCCTCTACCTCTGCCCTTGGCCCTGAGCAGTGCAGGGAAATGGGGAATGTGGGGTTGTGGTCAGTCCATAACAGTTCCTCTCTGCCTCTCCTTCCTCCTCACATTTTTCCCCTGCTCCAGAGTGGGTCCTTCCCACAGGTTGCAGTCCTTCCGGAACTGCTCCAGTGTGGATCCTGTCCACAGGCTGCAGGGTAAACATACTCCAATGTGGGTCCTCCATGGACCACAGTTCCTGTTATGGGAGCCTGCTTCAGCATGGCAGGAAAATAGCTGGAGCACCTCCTCCCCCTCCTCCTTCTGTGACCTTGGTATTCACAGGATTGTTTCTCACTTCCCCCCGCCCCCCGCCGCCCCGTCACTGCCTGTGCAGCATTTTGCCCTTTCTTAAATACATCTTCACAGAGGTGACACCAGCTTGGTTGACGGGTTCAGCTGTATCCTGTGGTGGGTTCATTGTGGAGCTGACTCAAACTAGCTGTGTCTGGCACAGGGCAGCCCCTGATCTCTTCTAGCAGAGGCCACTCCTGCAGATCCCTGTGGAAAAGAAATAAAATTTTCTAAGATTATTTTCTTAGGAGCTGCCAATCTATGAAACAAGAAAAAAACACACATACTCCCCAAAAACAAAACACAATTTAGATTACTAAATCTCACCTAGTCATACAAATAGAAACAGATGATGTGTTCTTAACTTTTAGATTTGCAGGTTTTATCATGATGAACCACCAAGCTGGGAATTAGGGTCTAAAATCTTCTTGTAAAGTGTCAAATTAATTTATTTCAAAATGAGGCATTTTGCATGAGTGCTGATAATATTTGTCCAATCCTCTTTTCCCTTTTTAACTCTTACCTAACAGGGCTAAATGTGAGCTATCCTATCCCTTATTACTCTCAGATCATTTGAATGATTTGGTGCTTGGTTTTCAAGACTTTCTGTTGGTTATATCTCTATGGCGTAACAATGATGGAGGTGTATGATAACCACATGTTAATTTTATCATAACATCTTAGAAGTCCTCCATATAAAATATACAAGAAAAGTTTCAATGATTGCAGCTGGAGAACATTTGAATATGAATGTTACAAATAGGGTAAGAGAAGTATGATCAAGTACACAGAACAACAGCAAATTCAAACTGTTTAAATGAGATGATTTATTGTAGAAAAATAGTGCCATTTTAATGATTAGAGCAGCTTAATTGGGATATTTGAACTCTATTTCTGTCTGGGAGTAGCAGGAGCAAGGAGGGGACAACTGGGAGCCAAGTGTGACTTCAAGCAGGCCATGTGCTCACCGGTGACGTGCAGTCCTGCAGGGGCTGAACACAGGGGTCAGAGCCAGGGACTTAGATAACAGACTCAATTGACAACCCTCAACATACTAAGTGATGAGTAAGGTCCAGGGTCCCTCCAGGAGCCCAGTCAAAACGAGACGGCGAAGGACAAAGCTGGGGCTGGCTTAGGCTGAGCTGGAATGGAGTTCCTGGGCCCAAGGGCAGAAGGTTATTAGGGTCCCCAGGCAGGGCTAGTCAGGACCAGGAGGGTGCCCTTAGAGCCCTGGCAATTTCCATTTTTGTCTTAGATTTTTGTGGTGGAAAACAACAATGTCTCTTTATGCTTTGGATTCTTTTTTTTTTTATGAAATAAAGGATGGTAGATTTTCTTGACATTTGCCAAGCACTGTGAGATTAAAGTTCTATAAAATTATCGAGTAAGAAATTTATTAGTTTACAGATATATTGCAGAAGAGGGGAAGGTCACTACAGATAAATGTAAGCAATTTTAAAATGTAAATGTCTAAGGTGATAAATTCAGCAGAACTAGAAGGAGACCAGATGTTTGAGATACAGAAGAAACTTGTTGCACAAAATGTAACTGAACAAAATGTCAATTCACAAAAAAATAAGGTGGAAACTAACTGTGGTGAATGATTCTGTGAGCAATCTGCATGGATTCCTTGACAGCAATTATATTTAAATTGTGCAATAAGAGTAGCCTTTTCTAACAGATTTCATTATGTACCCTGATACATTTTCAGAGACAGAAAGTAGGAAATAGGAGGCGTGAACTCTCAGCAAAAGATCACCTGTAGTTTGAGCCGAGCTGCTTTTTATGATCTTACTTTGTATTGTTGAGTTGTTCTTTAAAGGTGTTTCAGTACTTGCACTTTCTTACTATCACCATTAAAAAAATTAAATAACATAACTAACTGACTCAGGCCTAACATGGCAGCATTTTGAATTTTTATTCTAATATTAAGGAACAGCTCTTTTAAGATACATTTGCATTTGGATTTAATATCTAACTATAAGTAACTAGAGTGGCAGATATTCAGGAAAACTTTCAGATTCTAAAAGTACTTTTTCTAATAAGACCCATGGGGTACCTAATTTTGTTGCAGAGTGGGAGTAATTTGACTTATATTTTAAACTTTATCTCTAGCCAAAGTCACATGGCAATTTCCCTCTATGCTGTACAGAAATATAATTAGTGTCTTTTACCAGTTTGAATATTGCATACATATATGTGCTTTTCATTTTAACTACTGTAGTTACATGAGTACTAAGGATTAGGGAGAGAAGTTAAATGACAATTAGCTGCAGGGAGAAGTACTCTTTTCTTCCTATTTCCTATGCCTCCAAAATTCTTTAGTGTGAATCTGGCAATACTGATACCAATGGGTAGCCCATTACTGGGAACTGGCCACAGGCTTTGTATTGATCTGACAGCGGAATTGTCTTAGGACTCTTCTAAGGTGTCTTGACCTGAGCAGGTTCTAGCTTGTTTGAAAATTGCCTACTGGTCAAGTGACTATGTGACTATCAGGTATAGTAAAGGTCTGAACAACCCTAGGCTGTTGCTGTGTAACACACATTGTCCCTCCATATTAATTGGGGCTGGGAAGGCTGGGAATCAATGAGAAAGAAACAAGCTCTGTTAAAAAAAAACATCAAATAGCCCCAAAATTATTTAAGGTTGAGGAAGGGGAGTTTTATTGAGGAAGGAGAGTTTTATCATTAACACCTTTCCAGGTATGACCTCAGGATACTGATGACTCACAATAAACATTTTCCCCTTCTGTTTGGGAAAGAATGAAGTGCTGATCTCAGGACATAAAGGGACACTGAAAGGGTGAGCATAATACCAGAGAAAAGGGATAGATATTAGGAAGATTTCTTTAATTAGAAGTTACTAGTATTTTAATGAAACTTTTCAATATTTACACTTTTAGTCCGTTAAAGCATTAACTGGAGTAACAGTAAGTTTTGGCTCCATATATGGAGTGTTCTTTTCTGTCCCAACAAGATTTCGTGTTTGACAAGCTATACAATGCTACTGCATATATGGTCTAGTGAACATCAAGTTGTAGTACCAGGTGTAATGTTTTTTTGTTTGGTTCATTTATTAACACTTATCAGAAAGACCCAAGAACAAGCTTCCTTCCTCTATTTGGGCAGTATACTTGTAAGTATAGTAATTTGCTATATAGAATTAAAAAAGAAAAATAAAGTGGAGAAATTAACCAGCTATGAAATAGATGTTGGCAACATTTTAAGAGAGGTAAACTATGTAAAAGTCTCACAGATAATGGTCCCAGTTATTCAGTTTGCTTGTTACCCGAAGAAGTAAGTGATCAGGTACAAGTTGTATTCAATTCAATTTTATTTAGACTAGCTGTGACAGTAGAGGGAAGAAATGTGCAGAATTCCAGGGAAAACACTCAGATAATCACATTCATCCTTATACCTGTCCAGGGTCCTCAGATCTCCAGCCAAGACCCTCAGAAATTTGAGGTTCTTGAAAGAGACAGTGTCCCATAGGTTTGGTTTAGAACATGCAGGAAAACAAATCCTGTTGCAGGTCTTGGGGTCCACCTTATCATAGCTTCTGGGCCACCATGATAAGTCTTATTGTGGAAGGCCTCACATGCAACAGCCTGCTCCAGCTGGGGCTGTATCTTCTCAGTGGAGCATTCAAAGCTGTCTGCCTCTGCTCCTTGCTGACTGCCCTGACCATGGCTTGGTCTCTTCAGTTACACCAGGGAGCTATGCAACTTGCCACAGCTTGTGTGATAGAAAGACCCATACATTAACCACCATGTGCAGCCCAGGTGAAGTTAATTTGTATTTATATTGATTCTATGATCTACTCAGGAAAATTGAGTTGTAAGCATGAGGGCATTTTGTATATGAGGTATTTATTAATAATGACTCCTTCCAAGTCCCCGATGCCTATATGAAAATCAGTAGCTTGATACCAGTACTTCAGGCAGTCAGAACAGCAACACTGCCCATCAATGTTATGTTTATTACTTGTGTAACAAACAACCCATTACTTGTATCATAGACTAACGTTTCAGAGTATGTGTGTTTGGAAGTCTCCTTTTACCTTTCATCATACTTCATTATTCTCCCAAGTCAACAGATTAATTGGAAAATATTTGACATATGAACATCTGGCTTTAAAAGATGCAATCTACTTCTGAAGTTAAAGAGTATTTGTTAATCTTGGCACTTTTCAACATTTCATATCCACAGTACTACAAACTCTCATTAATCATCAGTCAGATCTTTGTTCAGTCCTTAATGATCATACAGTGGTTGCTCATAGATTTGCTTTATATGACCGTAACTTTACTTCAAAATTGAACTTTTTCCAACATTGCAAAGGCACGATAGGGCTTTCATATATTTCAACACTGATATTTTTAAAACAAAGACTTTTTTTCAGTCTTCCAGACATCATAACAAACTTGACAAAAAGAGTCATAGGGTGAATTATTTTTATCCCTCTCGCTGAATAACTCTAAAGTTAATCAATAGATTGTTAAAGTACTTTCCAGAACAAGTATTTTTTTCAAGATGACATAATGTAGAACTTTTTTTCCCCTTCTTCCCAAACATTGGCTTATTTAACTTTTTGTTTGTTTATTTTATAAATCAGAAATAAGAGATTACAGTGGAGTTTCTACTTAAAACCTTAATTTAGTTCTAAAGAGCTCATTAGGTTAAATTTGAAGAGTGGTAATTTCACAGAATCACAGAATCACAGGGGTTGGAAGGGACCTCTGGAGATCATCTAGTCCAACCCCCCTGCCAGAGCAGCGGCACCTAGAGCAGGTTCCACAGGACGGCATCCAGGCAGGTTTTCTCCAGAGTCAGAGACTCCACCACCTCTCTGGGCAGCCTGTTCCAGTGCTTTGCCACCCTCAAAGGAAAAAAGTTCCTCCTCGTGTTCAGATGGAACTTCCTACATTCAAGTTTGTGCCCACTACCTTTTGTCCTATCACTGAGTACCACTGAAAAAAGACTGGTCCCATCCTCCCTGCACCCTCCCTTTAAGTACTTGTAAGCATTGATGAGATCCCCCCTCAGCCTTCTCTTCTCCAGACTAAACAGAGCCAAGTCCTTCAGCCTTTCCTCATAACAAAGGTGTTCCAGTCCTCTAATCATCTTTGTAGGCCTCTGCTGTACCTTCTCCAGCACTTCCCTGTCCTTCTTGATCTGGGGAGCCCAGAACTGGACACAGTACTCCAGGTGCGGCCTCACCAGGGCAGAGTAGAGGGGGAGGATAACCTCCCGCGACCTGCTTGCCACACTCCTCTTGGTGCACCCCACGATGCCATTGGCCTTCTTGGCCACAAGGGCACATTGCTGGCTCATGATCATCCTGTTGTCCACCAGGACTCCCAGGTCCCTTTCCACAGAGCTGCTTCCCAGCAGGTCAGCCCCTAACCTGTACTGGTGCATGGGGTTATTCCTCCCCAAATGCAGGACCTTACACTTGCCCTTGTTGAACTTCATGAGGTTTCTCTCTGCGCAACTCTCCAGCCTGTCCAGGTCACGCTAAATAGCAGCACAGCCTTCCGGTGTGTCAGCCACCCCTCCCAGTTTTGTGTCATCAGCAAACTTGCTGATGGTACACTCTACCCCTTCATCGAGGTCATTGATGAATATGCTGAACAGGACTGGTAATTTACTCTTCTAAAAATAAAAAATAGCTTTTTGTCAGTCATTTGTCTGCAATTCTGAGGTATGGAAACAACAATCAAGGCTATATCTAGCTTCAAACTTGTCAATGTCCTGATTCTCAGTTAAATAAAACGTGTAGTCCTACTACAGACAGTTTAACAGGAACTGACTTTAGGAACTAGGTCTTTCACTGACTCGTGCCTTTGTAACCACTTAGGGGTTATATTACCCTGAAACTGCTAATAGAATGTTATATTTTAGACACTTTTCTATTGGACACTTTTCCTTTACTTTTCTACTGCTTATTTAACTTTGAGAAAGAGCTGACTTAAGGAGAGGAGTCTTTGTCTTCTTTCCTTCTTCAGGACTGAATTAGTACTGTTTACTTTCTTGTCTGAAAGACATGTTATGTCGCTCCTTATGACTGGACATTGAACTATGGCAATGCAGAAGATTAACTCAATTCACTTCCTCTTTTGTTCTCTTTGTTTCTATGCTTGCTGTATCTGCAACCTAATCTTTCTCTTACTGTGTTGTTTCTTGTTTTCATCAGTTGAAGACTCAACTGGGAAACTTTGCATATTTGATATTGTAATTACCTTTCGAATTAGCCTGTTTTCTCAAGCCAGTATATTATCTCACTAGATGGTCAATTCCTGAATCATCCACGGAATTAATGACTCTAGTGTACTGGACACACACACAAGAGCAGCCCTGATACTCGCCTACAGCTTGAGTTTCACACATACAATTCAAAGAACAATTCCACTTACATTAAAGGTTTTATAGCTTCTGTCACAGAGATGTCTCATTAAGTCTTTTTCTGTAATACAGATATACCGATATCGTATATGTTAATGCTGAATAAATGTAAGCTGTAATTAAAATTCTAGGAAATCCACAGCTGTGAAAATACTTTCATGTTACATGAAAATTTATATTGGAAATACTTTCACAAAAGAACAATTTGCAGACAATTACCTATATTGTTGACCTATCTTGTTATCCAAAGAAAACCGAAAATATCTATTAGCATGTAGCGTTTATTTTATATCTTCAGCAAAATTCAAATCTTGAGTTCTCAGTTTAGACAATAGATTTTGTATGAGATAGAGGAGGTTTTTTTGACTGTTTGACAATATATGTCACAGTGTCCTTGCTCTGAAATGATTTAATATAATTTGGACAGAACATTTCCAGGAAAAAAGAAAAGTGAGCAAAAAGAAGGCCAGTATCCAAAGCTGTCATGCAATAGACATTCACATTTATAATGACTGCCATTAAGACCCATTAATCTCATCACTGGAATTGGAAACATAAAGGATATTGATAGGTCTAGTCATACAAAAAACTTACTTGCTTAGTGCTTGACCAAAAGCTTGATGGTTAGGTTACTGTCTGAACCCCAATGTAAGCGTCTTACTAACTGGGCTGATGGAACAAGACGGATATGTTAACTTAATCATTAAAGCCTTCAGGATCTTTCAAATCCAGCAATGTGTTAAATATTCAGTTAGTTTCAGCTTTGCTTCTTTAGCGTGAATCTGGTTCTTTCTAAACAAATCTGGATTTATTAAATCAGAGACCTGAGTTTTGGTCTTGTGACCAAAAATGAGTGTCCTTACATATACATTGTGGGGTGGATCTTTTTACAAAAGGTGTTCGTTATGAAGCTTGTTACAAGATTTGTTGTTTTATGGGATCAAGGCAATCATGGTGAACAAAGGAAAGGATGCTAGGAATCTTTGCTCATAAGTATATGTTGTATAGTAGTATAGGAAACACAATAAGCTGTGTTTAATACACCTGCTTACTAATTTAACCAAAATTTAACCAAACCAGATAAGTCAGTGGTCAGGTGCTGTTCTATTGGGTAGGTCTTTCCTCTCCTTTTCAAGGGGGCAGGAGGCTACTGTCTGTTGTAGTGTTTGTATTATCCTATGTAAGTATTAAACCCCACTAGTATGTACGTCTACGTGGATAATGCATGATAGGTCTTATCAAAATATGTGAAACTTTGCCCCCTTTTTTTAATCAAAGCTTTTTATATAGCAGTTTTATTTCAACAAGCAAATAATACCAATGAGAAAGATTCCACACAGCTGCAGTTAGCACCAAAACAAACACTTAAGATCATGTACTGCATATGTATGAATGATGAGATCTATGTACGCACCTAGTCATGCCAAGATTTAAGTCTGTGTTAGCCTAAGACTTTGGTAGCATTAGAATGGGTTTCAGAAGTGCTTGTACATGGGGTAGCTTGTGAGGAAATGTAGGAACTATATGTTTCATTTAAAAGTTTTGTGTGAAAAACTTTTCTGTATATTTTTCCAACAAAAATACTTTTTCTATTTGGAATATTTTTGGACACATTTAATGCCTGAACTGAGGCTTGTATTAGCAGGGCTTACATGCATGTTACTTGATAATAATCTTTCTTGACAATTAAAATGCACATTTTGGAAATAAATCAATTTCATGAAAAGCATACCTGATTTGATGTCATTGATTTCTGCTCCAGACAAATAAGTAACACACAAGACTTAAATTCTGCTACCATTCCATACAGATTCAAACATAATAAAATAGAATTAGGCACTTAAAGAGAGTAAGGACTGCCTATTTGACTCTTTCGTATCTCCTGCCCCTTATATGTATATTTTTTAGTGTCTAAATCCTTCCTTAAAATTTTTACACGTTTGTTCACTGATCTGTTTTTGAGTTCTGACTGGACCTTTTGCAATCTGGGCACTTTTCTCTTCATACCTGTATGATGTCTAAAATACTTTTGTTTGTATTTTATACACTATTTTACCTGACTAATCCAGAATAAGATTCTGAGCCAATTCTTAACAAGATAACAAAGACAATCATTGCAGATAAGCAATGTCTGAAAAATAAAACAGCAGTGTGAATGAAAGTAGTTGTTAAATAATTTAACCATCGTTTCTGTAAGAATGAGGAACATGATATCTGTGAAATTTGTACAAACCCAAGCATTTCTGTCTTATCTTTTGTGTCTTCTACTAATCATCATTTATTTCCCACCTGGCTTCTTTCTGTTTTAATTTCTGTTTGTAAGAACTATAGTTTTAGAAGATTTTTAGTAATTAAAGCTAGTTTAGTACATTACCAAGATATGGATTTTTAAACTACTTGTCAAGATTATAACTAGCTGGCAGTGTGCATTTCAAATGTTAAAGTAAGTGTATAGTATTTTACAATATGTCAGTATGTCTCTGGAGGAAATGGAGGAGGTACACTATGCTATTAAAAAAACAGACAAACCAACCCTGGATTCCGCTTTGCAACATAAGGTGGGAATTACGTGTTAGATTTTTGAAGGAGCATAAATACTAATTGACTTCACTGGACCAGTTAGCCTAAAGTATGGATATTTTTGAAAATTGCCTCCTAAATAGTGCAGAAAAGAAGGGGACAGAGGCACGATATTGTAATGAAGTGCAAGAATCAAGTTATGATTCTCAAAAATGTTAGTGCCTTATTTCTTCTGTAAACTGTGATTTACCTAGAGTCTCAAACCAAATAAGATGCAAAGATGGGAAGTTCACTGCATACTTTTACTAATCCCTTGATAGCAACAAAGGTGCATTATTTCAGGAAGCACTTTTTTTTTCAAATACATTTTACATTAGATAACAGACTATCTAATGTAAGTGTTGTTGACTACACATAGTGGTGAGATACTTTAAACCTCTGGTTCACAATCAATGATCTGAAGATTCCCTATGAACATTTCTAAGAGTTTATGAAAGATAACTGCAGAAAAGAAGCCTACTGTGTGTTGAATTAAATTTGCAATGCAGGATTCTGTGCAGTTTCAGGGGGAGCTACATCTTTTGAACTATAAAAAGAGATGAGGCAGCTGCATTTCCATTATTGTAGATATGGTGTTTTTCTTTGAATTTTAGGAAAATATGCTTGGAATAGTAGTTGGCACAGAAGTAGGCTGGACTGCCAATGCATTATGATAACGGTGAACCGCTTTATCATTTGCTAAGAAGAAAATTGACGTGAGAAAAGGGAAATTTATATGAGCAGAATACGCAATCATTTTCTGCCATTTGCCGTTATAAATTCTGTCAGTTTGTAAATCTGCTTTCTGGGAACAATCCCATAGAAATCTTGAACTATAAAGTTCAGATTTTAGGAACCATGAATTTAGTTAGAACTAAGCTGATACCAGCATGTAGTTAGTTAGAATCATATTAAGTATAACCCATAGCTGTCAAGGATAGATGTGTTAATGAATTATAATTTGATAGCTAAACTTAACTAGATATTAGCTATTTTAAAAATAAAACTAGTCTTTCACCATGAGCATATTTAAACGGCTAGGGTGAGCTTTTCTCATGCTTTGGACGATAAACTAGTAGTTTATTTTTCACATGTTTTTGTGATTATTAAAGAGAAACCTTATTATAGGCAGAATATGTACTAGTCAAAATAGGTGCTAGGAAATGCGTTTTACAGGCTTATTTTTGTTTCAGTTGTTCAGTAAGACCTCTTCTAGTAATAAGTTTATTCTCAAATATGTAAGTAGTGAAAGGTTGTTGCCTCTATATTGCTTAGCAATTAGCTACAGGGTGAGAATTTAAATAAAAGAGCTATTTTGTCATGCATCATTAGGTAATAGTATTATACAGAGAAACAGCTGTATTGAAAAGGACAGATAACTAAACCTCTACCTTCCAAAAACCAAGCATCACACTAAAGTATACTTGTTACCTTTGTAACAAGATATTTGTAACAACTTAAGTCACTGTATGGCTGTTAGAAAGCATGTTTCATGCTGAAATTCACAATGACAATGGAGAAAGATTTCATATTTTCTAATCGAAAGGTGTAGGCTTCTACCTCTTATACTGAATACATGGTATAGTTCAGTTCTCACTTTAGAATCATAGAATGTTTTGTCCCTCCAACTGGTATCAGGGTGGTTGAAGTCTGCCATGAGGATCAGGACTTGTGAACCTGAGGCTGCTCCTATCTGGCTATAGAGGGCCTGATCCGCTTGGTCTTCCTGGCCAGGTGGCCTGTAGCAGACTCTCACGGTAACATCGCCTGTCCCTGCCCTCCCTTTAATGCTGACCTGTAAGCTCTCAGTCGGCTTCTCATCCAACTCCAGGTGGAGCTCCATGCACTCCAGCTGGTCATTGACATAGAAGGCGATGCCCCTTCCTCTTCTCCCCTGTCTGTCATTCCTGAAGAGCCTGTATCCTTCCATTCCAACTCTCCAGTCATAGGAGTCATCCCACCGTGTTCTCGTGATGCTAATAAGATCATAGCCCTGCAGGCGTGCGCACATCTCTAACTTAGAATCATAGAATGTGTTGGGCTGGAAGGGACCTTTAAAGGTCATCTAGTCCAACCCCCCTGCAGTAAGCAGGGACATCTTTAACTATATCAGGTTGCTCAGAGCCTCATCAAGCCTGGCCTTGAATGTCTCCAGGGATGGGGCCTCTACCACCTCTCTGGGCAACCTGTTCCAGTGTTTCACCAGCCTCATTGTAAAGAACTTCATCCTAATGTATAATCTAAACCTACCCTGCTCTAGTTTAAAACCATTGCCCCTCGCCCTATCGCTACATGCCCTTGCAAACAGCCCCTCCCCAGCTTTCCTGTAGGCCCCCTTTAAGTACTGGAAGGCCACTATAAGGTCTCCCCAGAGCCTTCTCTTCTCCAGGCGGAACAAGCCCAGCTCTCTCAGCCTGTCTTCAAAGGAGAGGTGCTCCAGCCCTCTCATCATTTTTGTGGCCCTCCTCTAGACTTGCTCCAACAGGTCCATGTCCTTCTTGTGCTGAGGGCTCCAGAGCTGGATGCAGTACTCCAGGTGGGGTCTCATGAGAGTGGAGCATAGGAGGAGAATCACCTCTCTGGATCTGCTGGCCACGGTTCTTTTGATGCAGCCCAGGATGCGATTGGCCTTCTGGGCTGCAAGCACACATTGTTGGCTCATGTCCAGCTTTTCATCCACGAGTACTCCCAAGTCCTTTTCCGCAGGGCTGCTCTCTATTACATCATCCCCTAGCCTGTATTGATAGAGAGGATTGTCCAGACCCAAGTGTAGGACCTTGCACTTGGCCTTGTTGAACTTCATAAGGTTTGCTCGGGCCCACCTCTCCAGCTCGTCCAGGTCCCTCTGGATGACACTTTAATCAGCACAGATCAATGTGCAAATGCAATTTAACAGATAGCTAGAACAATGTACCATATAGTAAAGCTAACCAGAAAAAAGGAATATGTCTGTTTCGGAGGGGTTTTTTTCATGAAATTCTGGGTATCAGTATTGTATATAACTTTATGAAATTTCCAGTGGTTTGAAAGAAAACATTTCGGTACTGACTGGATGGCAAATCAGAAAAAGAGAGCTAAAAGGCCCACTGAGCCCAACAGCTGAATAACCAGGCAGTCAGGGGGCCCATGGCTAGCCTGGCAGCCACGCAGCAAACACCAGGCGAACCAGCTGGCAAAACAGCTAAGCGGCTGACTGGCCAATAGGTGACACAAGCAGGCTGCTTCTTTGGCTTTAATTACAGGTTTAACTGCAATGAAAATGTTTCTGTAGCTCTTACTGACTGTCACAATTTCATTTCACAAATACTAATTTGATATTAGAATTATTTGGTAACAAAATGATAAATAAATGAGAACAATTCATTGATATAAAAATGAGTCTTTACCCTATTAACAAAAACTAAGAAGGATGCTCTGCTTAGACAAATGATTAGCATGGATCTTCAGAACTGGAATCTCTCTTTGCCCGAGTCTGCATGTACCACTAAAATCCAGATTCATGGGGGAACTTGGATGTCAAAAAAGCATAAATAATCTTGGAAGACAGTTGGAGAGCTGAGGTTTCTTTTTTGTTTCTTCTGCCTAAACTCTAACCTTTGCAGGCTAGAACACTTTTCATTTTCCTCCTGGCTTGACGAATACTTTGATCCTTTTGCAGAATGGCACATTAGTAATATATATGGTAGAAAGTGCGCACAAATTAATACACATATTTGTACTGAGACTGCCTCTCTCTATGCATGTCATCTTGTGTTGAGGATGATGAACTTACGGGACATTTTTGAATTCCTAACACTTTGTCTGAAACAAGGATTAAACTAGTATATTCAGTTTCCTGGATAAGTGTTGTAATGTCTTAACTGGCAATATATATTAAAAAAAAAAAAAGAATAAAATCAAGAGACACAATAATTAGTGTTTCTGATTATGTTTTGCATACTTTGTATAAGGGACAGTATTACTGGCTTGAGCCTGTCAGAGGACTACATGAAATACCTAGATTTTACATACCAACTAGTATGAAACCATTGTTCCTTGGAGTGGGGTATTTACAGGCTCATGCAGAAAAGACTGGCAATTCTGTGGGGCAGAGGTGAGAGGGGGACAGCAAAAAAGAGGTACTAATATAAGAACTAATACTAATACTAACTAATACAATACTAATACTAATACAAGAACTTCCTTATCCATTCACCACATCCTTTTGCAATCTCATAGCACTATTTTTTTTAATTTTTTTTTCTTTTTAACAACACCATCCAAATTCCTTGGATCTATAATTGTGAGTAAATTTCTTAAGCTGAAAAAAAATAGATTTTGTGTCTTCTCCAGCTGGAATGAATAATATCAGCTAGTGTGTTTCTGTAGTATAAACACATTCTAAAGCAAGCATTTGAGGGACCTTTAAGAGCCTGTGGTGCCAGTCAAGCATTTTGTCATTTATATTAGTACCTGAGTGAAAGGGGGTGTTAGCACAGTTTCAAAAATTTGGGAAGTGGTGTTAAACATATTCTATTTTCAGATGGCATGGCTGGGAAAAGATGGAAACAATGCTGCCTCTAAACTGTTATTCTTTCAGAAGTCTTCCTCCAAAATAATACCTAAACAAGTGTATTAGTCATTTATTTAAGGAAGTGTGGAGATTTTTTTCCCATTTAAAAAATCATGTCTAAATTACTTGCTTTATTATGAATACAGTTGACTCTAAACGTGTCTTCATCATTATCTCTAACAACACTAAACCAACTGAAAATCTGGAAGCAATTAATGGTGGATTTAGGCACATTCCTCAGGGCTGACTCCCAAAAGAAATTTGGTTTACCTGGAGAATGGAAGCAATTTTTTTCATTGTTATAAAGGTCACTTGCTCATCTACCTCTGGCACAATTTCGAGGTAAGGTTATAATAATGTGGGGAAAACAGAAAGACTTCCTGATTTAGGAACTGTGTACACACTAATGAAATAATGAGAAAAATAAGTATTGAGTACAGGATGAACAGGAAAGATCTGCCTTCCTAGCCTTTAGGTAAGCAAGAGAACCCCTGACATTTAGCAATAATTAGTATTTTCGATGTTCAGTTTTTAAGCTTTAGGCTTCCATCTCATCTGTAATCTAAAGTACAGGCAGAAAATCTACTCTGTTTGCCACAGTGTTTTGAGAACAATAGTTGAGCACAACAGAAATACTACCCTAAGACTAGCATTTCATTCAGTCTTACATGAGTTAAAAAAGTCTGAATAAGGTGACCTGAGTTTTGTTTTTGAAGGAATGAATGTGTTAGTTTTAGAATAAGCTCATCAATACCTTTCAGTATCTGTGAATGCACTTGTACTACTCACCCACAAAACAATTTTGAAGGGATAAAACCACAGAAAGCAGGACTTCTGGTCATTGTAAAAGGAGGGTCATAACTCAAGGTTAAGAATATAGTCTCCAAGTCAAACTAAAATCTCTAGATAAATTTTTAATCGAAATTTTTGAAATCCATCAAATAGATAACATAAGTTTTCTTGGTTGTGGTTTTCAAAGCTATCGTACATCTTATTCAATGTATCATTTTTAATAAAAAAGATTACTAAGGGAAAGAATGAATGAAAGCTCTAATATTAGTTTTATACAAGACAAGATTGTTCTGTATAAACTATTTATCGGTGCTTCCCAGTTTGTTTTATTGGCTTTTAGCCACCTCTTTCCCAACCCTACCTCCCCATCCCTCTAACACAAATGTTATAGCAACTGGAGAAGGGCAGATTTGTACAGAAGTTTACTCCAGGGTTTACCTCAAACCATAAAATGAAGCAGAAATCTTTCCCTTTGAGGGAGCTAAGAATGTATTTAGTGAGTAAGGGACTATTGTACTTTGAAGAGAATTATGCTTTAAATTAAAATAACGTGATCATATGTTAGAGGAGGGACTGCTATCAAATGAAACATGCAGTTCCCTGGGTTGGTTATCATAAGCAGAAATTAAATCTAGGCTTCTGCGTCTAAAAAACCAGTAATTTTCACAGCCTGAGCTGACCAGCTCCAAGCTTATTAACTCCAATTCAGGACTGAAATCCAATTTAGGTTTAGGCACTATATGACGACAAAGAAGCAAAGAACAAAAATTTGGTCTCCAGAGACTTGCCACTACTTTCTTGAACTTACTGTTAATTTGCATTACTATTTTAGCTAGCTGTTTTCTTGCATACTGCTACAACAATATGATTCTAAACCTTGAAACAAACATTAAGCCACAAAATAACTCTCAGGAAGTGGTTTGAACTTCAGATGGGCAAATGCTGTTGTGGACAAGGGTATACACTGACAGTGATGCAAAGAATAGAACAACGCCACTGTTCTGTCTGGTCGAAGCTTTGCTCTATTACTAGTCATAGTCTAAACACTTAATGTAATAAGTTTATTTTCAGAAATACTGTTTAAAGAGACTGAGATGTATAATGAGAATATGTTAACACAACCTGAAGTGGAATAGAGTAAAAATATTTCATTCAGATGATGAAATATTTTGTTTTGATTTAATTTGCTTAGTATTGAGTGTATCACTTGTATTTGTTAAAATGCTTATATTCTTCTAAATTTACTAAAAAAATTTTCATAGGACAACTGGAAAAAAACACTTAACACTAAAATAAAAGTGAAGTACTGTTTCAGCACAGAGCGCCGTATAAAATTCTTCAGACTTTTTATATAATAAGGAATTTAAAATGATCAAATTTGTTTCTACTTGAAACAGGAAAAAACATGCCATTTTAAAGAAAACTCAAAGCAAATGTTTCTAGCTGAATAAAGGGCAATAGGGGAGGACTGTGCATTCCAAAAGACTATGTGCAGCCGTTCACCAGGTAATGCTGATTTGATTTTAGTTGTAAAAGCCAGAGCTTTGAACTTGCAGGTTTTTTTCTTACAATTTTCTTTTAGTTGCTGGTCTGCTAGGTGATTGAAGTTGCTTTCCCTCTCTGTGCATGAGTTTCTCTGTCTGTAAAATGGAGATAACAATATTGATAATGACATTATTGCATTTTGCAAAGCCACTTCAAAGGTTAGATGAAAAGTCCTCTGTAAAAGCAAGGAACTTCTAAAACAGAATCCACTCATTCTCTCACTTGTGGATTGCCTGAATAGCTTTATGACCCATTTCATTACAGGCTTTCTTTTCTTTTTTTCTTATTTTTCCAAAATAGAAGAGGAATCTGCAATGTCTGAATATAAAATGATATACTTGTTGGCTAGTATTTTATTTTAACTACAGGAAGAGCTCTGTTTAGAAACAAATGGAAGGTCATAGACAAGTATGTTGACATCCTGAAGATGTGGCTTATCTTTCTGGTTTTAGTGAGAAATACATCTTGGTTTGATGGAAGGATTGTTTATCTAAAGCTTATTCACCATCTTTCTAACTATAACAACTCATCTAATTTAAAAAAAAAAAAAATTGCCTCTAATTCAAGCGATCCTAATCAGCAAGTCAAGATGAAAGACTACAGTAATTGGAGTAACGTCCTGATGTTAAAAAAAACCCCAAAAAACAACAAAAAAATCCAAATAAGTTTGTAAACTAGGTCTAGTGGCTCGGGGTTAATTTTCTTCATAGAAGCCCATATGGTTCTGTGGTTCGAATTTGTGGCTAAACCAAAGTCGGTAACACACCAGTGTTTTGACTATTGCTGAGGAGTGCTTACACAGCATCGGGGTTTTCTTTTCCCCGCCATTCTGTCCCCACAGTGAGTAGGCCAGGGATAAACAAGATGCTGGGAAGGGACAAACCCTAAACAGCTGACCCAAATTGACCAAAAGGATATCCCATACCTTATAACTTCAAAGTCAGCAATACGAAATGAGGAGATGGACTGGGGCAAGTAGCCGTTGCTTGGAGACTGGCTTGATTGATCTACTTGTGGGACCTGATGAATTATTGCCTTTGTATCAAATGGGGGTTTTGTGCTTTTTTCTCCCCTCTTCACTTATTAAATTGACTTTTGAGGAGTCTTTAATTTGATCCCGGAGTTTTCTTGCTTTTACTCTTCCTACTCTCTGCTCTGTCCTGCTATTCAGGGCAGGGAGGGGAGTGAGTGAGCAGCTGCATGGTGCTTAGCAGCTAGCTGGCGTCAATCCACCAGAACTCCTCACTTTTCTTGTACTTTTGATAATTAAATTTCAGATTCACTGAAGTGATGGAGTATTTCTTATTTCTTTGTACTCTGAATTTAGAAAAATATTTACTCTTGAAAAATAGGTGTCTTTTATAGTTTTAGGTGGTGGCCTGCATAACCTAAGCTCTCTTGTTCCGTATCTTGAACATGAAAGTCACAGTGCACAATCCTTTTCCTGGTGCCCAGAGCAGTGTTCTGCCTAACCTGCTGACTGACCTGGACAGACACAAACTCTTTCTAACCTGAGTGTCACGTACTGGCGTCATGGTAGTGCTGTGCCTGACCAATATCATGACTGTGTGGTTTCTGGATTAGCATTGATTTGTATCCCATCACTTGGTCATGCAGAGTGGACAATCTTGTCTGTTCATGCTTGTCATAACATACTATTCATGAACAAATAAGAATTCTCACAGAAGGCATGTCAATGAATGTGCGTTTGAAAAAAAATAAGTCTTCCATAGAAGACCTCTATCAAAGCTTTATGAAAATCTACTGATCTTCAGCCCTGATCACTTTTTAATCTTTTAATAATGATTTTTTTTTGTTTGTCTTAATTCAGGCTCTCTGGAATGAATATACCTCCTCCAGTTATCAGCAACAAAAACTGGCTCAGGCTACACTTTGTAACAGACAGCAATCACCGATACCGTGGATTTAGTGCTCACTACCAAGGTACATTTAAAGAAATATATTTTTTGTTGTGGTTGTTTTTGTTGAGCAAAAAAAAGTGGATGAAGTTGTAGAGGAAACAGGAAGGGCCATTTAAAAAAAAACTCATAAAGGTATAGTTTGTATTTGCATAAATGATAAATTCAGCTGTGCAATCTGTTATATCAAATTATGGTATGTTAGTATGTGTAGTGTATTATCTAGTGTATCTAAATATGATTATAAAAAAATTACAGCAGATATCCACTTTACCCTGTGCAAGTACTTAGCTTTTAAAATGGTCCTAATATTCTGAAAGGTATTGTGTAGCAGATATAGAAATAATGTTTTTATCATTAAAATATGTATTTACCTCAATGGTTGTGTAAGTCTTGTTTGTAAAACAGTGAATAAGTGTCTATTTACTAAAGTAGCATTTAATCACTATTACCTCTTACTATGTATTTCTGAATGCATTGTGGTATTAAGGGTTTAATTAACCTGTAAGATTCTTATCCACTGTTTTTATGAACAAGCATTATTTTGAGTAAGAGTGAAAGCACCTGAAGCATTAACTTGGGGATATCACTATTTGGAACAAGGTCATTATAATGATGAAGCACTAATGAAAACTGAGCTTCATTAGTATACGGTAATACTGTCTGCTTTTTCACAAGCATTACAGTAATTAATATTTGTCAATATCTATAACGTATCAATGGATCTTCAGGGAACAGTAACCCTTTTTGTGCTTTTGTGCTTTTCCACTTATCTGATGAAAAAAAACTTGTGGCATTCTGAATGAGATTTAGTTCAGTAATTTCTTTTACAGTTCTCTATAGGAAATTTAGCATAGGAAGAGACTGGCTATGTAAATGCAGAATCTGATGAAACTGATCAACTAACCTAAAACTTGCAGATAACAAAAGACTAGGACTAATTTTTTAATGTAATTGATCTTTTATGATTGTAAACTTTTTAGAACTCTGTGTAATTGCATCAGATAACATATTCTGTAAAATAACAGAGCAAATTTGATTACTATTTCAGCAAATATTGTATATCTCTATTTAGACTTCCTGAGTTCATAGATGTTCTGGAATGTGTATTCTGAGTGAATTTAGGTAAAAGGAGACTTTCTACTGTAGCTCCAGGGCTGCTATGACTATTTATGAAAGGCACTGACTCATTTTTTGCATGGGATCCTTCATAACAAATACAATAAACCACACTCTTTACTGGGAAACCACTGACTTACAGGACTGTTAAAAGGTATAAAGGAGGAACTTTCTCTATTAGATCCTACCCCACAATTGAGAAACCATGTGATAACTATTTTGGTGGTTTCTCTGAAGTAATTTGGATTGTTGAGATGTTCATTTTTGAACTTCTGAGAAAAGGAGAACAAACTGTGTCTCACATACTTTCATTCTGCTGAAAGTGTGAGGTATTAGGTAATGAAAGAGAATAGACTTGTTTAGTTTCAACATATGGTTTCTGCAGGTCATACAAAACATGAGTTGGTAGGTGTTGGAGATTTGAATATGCTGTGTATCTTCTATTTCTCTTTACCACTTAAGTTTGTAGTCATTACATTATGGGGTTTTTTAGTATTATTTTGGTTTGCTTATTTAATTTTTAATGGTATATTGCTGAATGTATGTTGAAGTGTACTCTGTACTAAGTTGTGAAATGCTGCAGTAGTCCACCATGCTTTAAATGAAGAAAATACATTTTAAGCCATTTGAAAAAAAATATGTAGGCAGCAAGTAATTTCAGCATGAAAAAGCATTAAATGTGCATACTGAAGCAGATACGATCCTTAAAAATTAACCTTGATAGTAGAGAATGGAAAAATGCATTTGTCGGTAATAGCAAGAAGTGGTTTTTAGGTCAATGGTAGACTAAAGAAGAGAGTGTAAGGAAATTAAATAAACGTATTAAAATTTTTTCATACATTTAGAAAACAAAAATGTATACCACAAAATATTGCAGTTTGTTAAGAACTGAAACCTTTATTTTTTTCAGTTACAGCCAACTTCAAGTCTTTTTCTGAAGCCCATTTTCAAACAGTAATTTTACTGGTACGCTGACATGAGTTGTCACAAAAACTGCCAGATAACTGATAAAAATTAAAAAAGGTATTCTGAAGAGCCACATAGTACAGATACATGTGCCTGCTCTTCTTTTCAGGAGTTTATTTTTGCATCACTTTGAGAGTGTGTCTGTTAAGCCTTTCAGTACCCTGTATTATCACTGTACTACACTGTAATAACTGTTGTAAAAACCCGCTCTTTCCCCTGCTTAATTAACATAGATATTACTGTAACTTCTTTCTGATTTCCCTCCTTGAAGCTTAATCTTTCCTGTGTAGTACCACTATAACCAGAATTTGTAATTTCTTACGGCTTCATCTACTTTAACTTTCTTTATTCTATTGTTGCATCTTTTGAAGAAGCCAGACTCCAAATTCTGAACTTCAGAACACTGCATAATTCTTACTCCATCACAGCTTGGCACTTCAGTACTCTTTTCACCTAATCACTCCCTTGGCTTGCTGGTTTCATTTGCACAACTGCACATTTTGTGCTAGTATATTTGGGTGGTGGTTTGAGCCCGAGTAGCAGTGAAGCATCCCCACAGCTGCTCTCTCACTCCACCCCCGCAGCAGAACAGGGCAGAAAACACGAAGAACAAGAGTGAGAAAGCTCCTGGGTTGAAATGAAGCCAGAGACAATCACTTATCAACTACTGTCCTGGGCAAAACAGTCTTAATTTAGAACATTTATTTACTGATTTGAGTGTTGGGAAAAAAAGACAAATAGTTAAACAATTAAGGAAACCTTTCCTCTCCCCTTTCTCAGGCTTAACTTCATTCCAGACACCTTTCTTTCTCCTTCCTCTGTCTACACCACCACAGATTACGCTTAGTCTCTTCAGTGATGTGATAGGCAGTGCAGGTGGTTCAGGTCAAAGTGTAGGAGTTTATTTCTGCTGTTTGTCATGTCTCACTCTTTTCTTCTGCCGTTCCTTCCTTCTTACTCATTTCCTCTGCTCTGATGTGGGTTGACCACGGTCCACAGTCTCTTAGGGGAAGAACCTGCTCCAGGGTATGAGCTCCAGACCCTTTGAGGGTGTCACTAGCTCTGTAATGGAGCACTCCTGCTCTGGCTGTGTTCCTTTCTCTGTTTACTGCCTTTTCTTAAATACTTTTTCACAGAGATGCCACAAATTCTGCTGAAGAGCTCAGTTGTGTCCTGTGGTGGGTCCACTGCAGAGCCATGTGGAACCAGTTGTGACCAGTGTGGGGCAGCCCCTGACCTCCTGTCACAGAGGTCACATGTGCAGCTCCTCCACCCCCCCTGCTACCAAACCCCTGCCATTTATACCAATTAGAATCTGAAAAAATACTTGTTGGTTGTTTTATTCAAATGAAAGAAAATAAATAAGTTTTGTGGCCACTTTTTAGGCAGGATATGAAATAATTAAACCTTATTCCCTTCTGTTCTCTTGAATTTATGATTTTTTTTTTTAAGTTTCTTTTTCACAAGGCAGCCTCACATGTCCTAGCTTCAGTGTAATATCTAAAGCTACTGTGGCCTAGACATTTGAAACGAAAACGGAAAATGATGTATGCAGTCTTAAAATCTAGCTCCATACGAAAAAAACCCAAACCACCCAACAGAAAAACTAGGGTATTACATAATCTTTCATAAACATCCTTCACACCTGTGAAAATGTTTAAATTGGCTTATACAGAACAAATGAAATTTATTGAGGTACATGAAACTGTGGGAAACTCTCAGCTTTATATAAGTACATTGTCATGCAGGTTAGATATATTAATTCATTTTAATTCACAAAAGATACTGAATTATACAATATTCCAAAGATGTTGAAAAATCATAATCAAAGTGATATATATCAATTACAAGAGAATCAAAATGTTTCCCTACCCAGGTTGTGGTGTCATAACCAAGACATGCTTATTCTTGCTTGTTTGATCACCCTTGTTTCAGCACTTCTTTCTATTCACTGATGGTTCTTTGTCTTGATGGTTTTTGTCATTACCACTTTGTTAAAACTCCTTTTGAGTTAGAAACTGTTAGCTGGAGTAGAACCAAAGCTTCTTTGGATCTTCCTGAAGCTGCTGCTTCAACGTTTCTTGGCACAGGTAATCCTCTTTTGCTGTTTCTAAAATTAGTCGTGCTTTTTTACTTCATCCATTTGCAGTTCCTGTAAAAGTTACTTTTGCTTGCTGCTTTCTGTTGGCTACTCTTTGCGCTCGATCACTTATAAATGAATTCATAATATTATCTAAGTGGATAGAAGGGATTAAGTTAGCTTCACAGCTTCCAATCTTACAGGCTGGTGTACACAAACATGTCAAGCATAGCTGGACTCTGAAAGGGCTCTGAAAGGGCTTTTGGAAAAGAGGTCTTAATTTTCTGATAGTTAAACATTGCTTTTATCTTTAACTTTGCTATCTTTTGAAATTCAGCATGCCCTCTCCCTCCCTCTCTCCCTCCCTCATCCTTTAAAGTTCTGGAATGTTTCAGTAGGAGCCCTCTACTTGCTACTTATTTCACTTGTGAAATCCATTTCTTAACTGCTTTTACTTCCTTTTACCTCTGTTTTCCTTCCCTTTACCTCTGTTTAAGCCATGTACAAACTACTGCTTCTACTGTGAACAAAATAGTATCAAATGTCGATTGAATGCACAATCACATCTGCCTTCCATTAAGAATCTTTGCTTATGGGAAAATACAGTTGAACAGATGATAGATATCCATGAGCTTTTCAGAATAAAATAAAATTAACTGTCATGCTCACGCTGAAAAGCATGCAAATGGTTACTCTGCCTAGTACTTGACAGCCAACTATGTAGAACTGAAATTGGACAAATGTGAGCACTTCCAATGTGTGATGCAATATGGAGAAAACTGACTTTGAAAAGTTTTCTCTTTCTCTGCTTGATTTTCCATTGTTCTTTTCTTTCTCTTTCTGTCATTTTGTATATGAATAGAAATGTATCTTCATTCAGGAATTATTTATGGAGTTACACTTTTCTTAGATTTTTTTTTTTTTTTTGGTTTTGCTTTGACAGAGAATTCGAAGCAATTTGTAATCAGGTAAAGAACAAAAGTAAGTAGTACTAAGCTGCCTCAGAACATCATGGCTAGAGCTGCCAGAAGGAGAAAAACTGTCTTTATCACTTTTTTCAGAACATCTAACAATTTAAACAGAATTTGTCATTCATTCCTCATCTCAAAAGCTGTTGCAATGAACAGTATACAGTACTACTGCTGGAAGACTCAGCAGTCGTAACGAAGTCTTAGGTGAGATTCTGCTCCAAGACACCAAAATGTAGATGTCTCTGTATTGTAACCTGTACTTTAGACACCTATAGCTCCCTAAATACCCATTAAAGTTGAGGAGCTGTGGGGCACAGTTCAGCCGTACACGAATATACCTGCATTAATGTATGAAATCACCTAGGGTATCCAGGGTATCTTTATGGCAGTGGCAGAAGTGCAGAGGCTCTTCTGGCAGACAAACCAAGGTGTTGCAAAGCAGTATGTTATGAAGTAACACAATTGCACCAACCCAAACTATGCATGCGCAACTGCGTCTTCCCCGTACCTAGCTAATCCTGTCAGTGCAGGTTACAGAGTGATTCAGCTGAACACATGGTAGGGGTTGGGTAGAGGTGCTCTAAGGTAAATGAGACATCTGCATGGTCTTGGCAAACTAGAATTTACAGGAGATTGTGCCATTCTGGCACAGAAACTAGGAGACAGGGAAGAACACCTAAAATGCCAACAAACAGCATATAGACAGCTGTTACATCCTGTCCAAGGTGTGTACTTTAAGATGAAATAAAACACTACATTCCACTGACAACACTGATTAGATTTCCATTTGTTATAATAGTTTATATACCTTGTGCAACTGTAGGCACGCAGATGTAGGTGTCTTAATCTCAGGCTGAATCTCACATAATGTGACTACTCACTTACTGAAATGGCTTTTCGCTACCAGCACGCTCATGGGCTTGAGATTCCTGGGCAGAAATTAAGGTGCTGCATCACTTGTGTCACATCTGTAGAAGTCTGCTGCTTAAATAAAAGCTGTGCCTGCTTCTGATTAGGGCACTTATTTACAAGTTGTTGGTTGCACTGGTAATTTATTTGACAGATGACAGATTTATTTATTTTTTTAGACAGATACTTAGTTCTTAAAATTGTAAATCTGTGACTTTTCAGACACTGAGCTATTGTCAAAACAGCATAGATGGCTACCTGGTTTTGCAATGGACGGAGGAAAAAGGAATCCTCTCTTCACAGAATTAAAGGAAATTACCAGACTTTCTCAGCAGATTTTTTTTATTTATTTGCCTCCAGGCATAACAAGAACTTAAATTGCATACATTGTCACAAAAGTAGATGTTTTTAGAGGATTTTCATACTCATGGGTCTTTCAGCTGCTCTTCTTCTTACACTGAGCTATGCCTTCTGAATAGATGATTTTTCACCTTTGCACTCTTGAGATGTCTTTTATTCAAAACTATACACCCACACAATGACAGTGCACAGAATGGCATTGATTTTGCTGTAGTCAAGTCAGAGAGGAAAAAAATTGCTGCGTTTTGTTGACCCTCCCGCATTTTAAAGTACTTATTTTTAGGATTCTCTGAATTATAGGTTTTGATAACACCACTGTTGATGGTTAGTTAAGTTAATTCTGATACTGTATACAGATCCAGAAAGATCTGTTTCTAAAATTTTAATTCCCTTTTTTCTACTTGAAATAAGATCAGCATTCATTAAAACAGTCAATAGAACTAATGTAAAATATGAAAACATGGTAGTCTGTGCTAATGTTTAAATTGTTGAATTGTAATTTACTTCTGAAATAAATGTTAAGTGATGCAGTAAAGAGACCTTCCCATTTTTTAATGATTTAACAGATGTGTCTTCTTAATTTCATACTTATCCTAAAGAAAAACTTCTAATGTTTTTGGTGCATTCAAACATTTTAATATATTTCTGCTTCATTTACTATTCTACACATTTCTGTTTATTGTTTACAAATGAGAAAATGACAATTTTTAATCTACTACTGACTGTAAGCAATTCTGTCTCCTCTGTAGAAGAGGAGATTACCTAAATTTCAATTTAGGTAATACTTAGAAAGAAAGTATTTTCCTTATTTAGGTCAGGGTTTTTAGGAAGTTTAGGAATTTATAAATTCAAATGAAAACCAACATTTCAAACAACCGTAAAGAAACAGGAAAATGGGATATTCAAACTATAAAATCCATAGGTAATATGAACAGTCCTGGTATAGGGTGAAGGGAAAAAATGTATTTAAAAATTAGTGTAGTTTCACTTATCTTATTTGTATGTATATGAATATATAAAATATAGATACAGTATATTNTAAAAAGGAATCCTCTAAGGAAACCAACTAAAATTCAAGAAAAATTAACTACTAAAATAAATATTCTCTGGCAGTGGAACTCTTCTAATAATAGTACATAAACTGTAGAGTTTATAGGACCTTCAAAATAATTCATTGTTGATAAGGTCAAAACATTAATACATTAACCTGTTTATCTGTATGCTTTATGACCACCAAACAGCATAATATATTGCACTGATGAGCTGTTCATGTCAAGATGATAAAACAACTGAGGGAAAAACCTGGGATAAAACACTTGTTTACGTTCAGAATATTTAGTGGTACTGAGATAAAGCGTTGGAACACTTTGTTTCCCCTTTGAAAAATGTTGACATTCAAATGCTCCCATAATATACTTGGGCTTTTTCATTAAGTGACATGTTTTCTGCAGCAAAAATTATTTCACCATAATCGAAAGTGATAAGCCATTCCAGATAGTTTTTTAATAGCTTTGACCATTGTAAAGTTTACTGGACACCAAAGGAAACAAACCTGAAGTGGTCTAACTTTGGAAAACAGATTTTAAATGTTAAAATGAGTACTGTCAGTGACATCAGATGTTAGAATTATTTCTGCTGCATGATTTTATCCCATTTCCTTTCCTCCCTCCTCCCCAACCCAGCATTTTCAAACTTTTTTAATTCTAGGAGGTGATTTTTTCATTATGGAGGGGTTTTTTTGTACCATTAGGGGACACCCACACAATGAAAGAGAGTGTTTTGATAAGAAAACAACAGTCAGGTGTAAAGAACTAGATAATAAAGTAACTGAATGTAGGATTTTTTGTGTCTTGCCTCACACTCGAGTTTCCCGTGTACTTTCTAATCAGACTAAATAAATTATTATGCAGAATTATCTCTTCTCTCTGCCTCTGTTTCTTCTCTGTGGCCTAAAGACACAGTTGTTTGTTTGTTGTTTAGTTGCTTGAGAATACTTGCACTTTTGCTAGAATTCATATCCTCATGTCCTTGAGGATAAAGCTAAAGTAGTTGTTTAGGTTTAAATTTAATTGTATGAACTGGATAGCTTGGTGTTGAGGCATAAAATACGTGAAATATGGTTGTTTTGCTCTTTTAAATGTTTCTCTGTCCTTTATTATTTGTGAAGACTATAAACACACAGTATGCATGAGGACTGAGTAACATATTGAACAGTCTCCTGCCTAAAGATAGGAAAGTTACTCTTTTTCCAATAGAGAAATTAGATCCAAAATTCTGTTCTGGAATATGAATATGGAAGTGACCCATGCAGTGTGCTACATCAGGAGTTATTTCTTATTGTTAAATAAGATACTATAGTTTTTAGTAATTCCCGGTATAGGTAAGATTGAGGACATTTGGCTTTACTCTTCAGAACTAAGCCTAAGATTGTCTAATTCCAGAAGTAAAAGTACCTTTTGCAAGGTATTCCCAAACTCCTTAGTAAATAAGGAATCAAATCTATTTAATTGAAGTTAATATTTCAATGAATTCTACTCCAAGTAAGGAATGAAAAGATTTTCTGAACTACCTTTTCAGTTTCCAGTTACACTTTCTCCACCTTGGTTCCAGTCAACGGATCTTTTAATACTTCAAAATATGGGTTGCTTTATTTGTGTACTGTATTAGTAGCAGTACCAGAAAACTGAAAGAATTTAACTTTTTTTCCTCACTCACAGGCACCTGGAAATTAATTAAACATATACCTCCATTTAACAAAAAATTTCACTTACATACAGGTGAGGCAATAAACCTTGCACACTATCGAACATTATTATATGGAATTTGTTGATCTGTAAAATCATTAACTAGTACCAAAGAAATTCTCAGGTTTGTAATTTCTTCAGATATTCATTGTGTCAAATTTCAGTACCATTCATGTTTGAAAGAAAATTAGATGAAAGCCCTCTGAGAACCATGTTGGTCATATGTTCTCTGTTTCTAGGTCTGAAATTTGCCAGAACAACAGTAAAATAGCAGTGTGAATACTAAAGTGTTTGTAGTATCTCCTAAGAGTGATTTTTTCAAAAAAATTATTTACTTGCTTGGTTTTAGGGATGTCAATTTTTTTTTTTTTTTTTTGGCTGAATACTGTATCAATATTAACATTGTTTTACCTTTTCAGAAAATGAAATTAGCCCAATCCACATTGCTTTATGCATTTTCAAATCCAGCAGGTTTTTTTTTTTTTTTCATAAAGGTCATATGTTTTAGGATTATTAATATGACCCATGACTTTTCCTGAATGTCACCTGTTTTTAGCTAATTTATGAAGTTTTGTCCATGAGTGGTGAGGTAAAGTTTACATATGAATTGAGGTATAGAGGTTGAGAACTGGGATTAGGAGAGAAAAAAAAAAAGAAAGAGAAAACATAATATAAATATTTGTATCGGGAACCCCCAAAAAGTGAGCTGAGAGTTCTTAATGGAAAGTAATATGTAGGAGAAAGACAAAGAGCCAAGTAAAGTGGTTAGAGTGGAGAGTGAGGGATTATGAGGAAAAGATTTAGGTGAGAAGACCAGCAGTACTAAGGAGAGTGAACCTGAAGGGAGTCTGTTTAATAGTTATGACTTACTGGATAAGAAAACTTCTTGTATAATGCATAGCCTGGTTGGAACCTAGTCTGTGCTAGTTGAGAAAAAAATGGCTTGAACAGATATCCAGGACAAACCGTGGAAGGTATAAGATGGTGTGTGCAGAGAGGAGCATTCAAAAATTATTCCACCAGTGTCCTGAAACTCCACTGCACAGTTGTGAATATGTTCCTTCCTGCCATGAAACAGCAGAAACCTGCCAGAAAACTTTGGGTCAACAAGGTGTTTTTTGCACTGTACAGAGTGGACTGAGGATCCATTAAAAATAGCGTCATGCAGAGTTGGATGTAATTCCTTACTGTTATCGTTTTGAAGAAGTTAAAAGGTGATTTGTGAATGACATACAAAATTTAATTTACCCTAAGAAGTAGCTTAGGTATCATAAGATCACAGGTTAATTCAGGTTGGAAGGGAACCTCCTACTCAAAGAAGCTAAGCGTTGAGATAAAGCCATTGCTCAGAGGTTTAGTCAGTCCTATCTTGAAAAGTCCAAGGATGGACATTGCATAACATCTCCAGGCAATCTGTTCACAGCTTGACTGTCCTCACAGGGTAAAGGTTTCTCCTTATATCTGCTCAGAACTTGTCTTGTTTCAACTTATACCTGTTCCTCTTCTCCTCCCAACTCATATGTATTGGAAGGCTCCTTTTAGGCTCACCTGAAGCTGTCTTTTCTGGGCTGAACAAGTCCAGCTTCCGCAGCCTCTCGTCACAGGTCAAGTGCTCCAATCCCAACCACCTTGGGGACCTTTTGCCAAACTCCCTCCAGTTTATCAATTTCTTCCCAGGGCCCCTTCCTTTTGGTGAGCCTAAAACTGGACATGGAACTAACAAGTGCTAAATAGAGGTAAGGAGAATCCCTTCCATCAGTGTATCAGCCATGCTTCTGTTAACACAGTTCAGGATGCTGTTCACCAGGACGCACTGCTGGCTCACATTCATCTTGCTGTCCACCAGGACCCACAGGGCCTTTTCAGCAGAGCTGCTCCCCAATCAGTCAGACCCCAGCCATTCCTGTTGCCAGAGGTTGAATTTGCCCTTTTTTATTTTCATAAGATTCCTGTTGGCTCATTCCTCCAGCCTCTCTTAGGTCCCTCTGGATAGCAAACCTGCCTTCAAGCATGTTCTCTATTCCCCCCAGTTTGGTGTTACTTGCAAACCTTATGAAAGCTGCTCCATAGATGACTCCTGGTCATTGATGAAGGTATTAAACAAGACAGGTCACAGGATAAAGTCCTGCAGTGCTCCACTTGTTACAATCCTCCAAGAAGAGTGTGACCGACTAACCACAAACCTGTGACCCTTACCAGGACCAGGACCTGTCCTCTGCAACTTGCCTTCCTCATTCCCCCTGGGGTCTTGAATTCATTTCATGGTAACTGCAGCCATGGCTACCATTTATTATCACGTCTCCAACCAGCTCTTGCTTCTTAGTGAGTTGCAGGTCCAGCTGTGTGTCACCCATGGCTGGCTCATCCAGTATGTCTATCAATAAGTTGTCCCTGAAATCTTCCAAAAACCCAACACCACACTGCAGCCATGTGAGCTGTCCCACCACATTTCAGTTACTCCAATGATGTCACCATTCTGTGATGGCATTTGGAGTTCCAGTTCCTCCCACTTCTGTCCCAGGTTGACTGCATGTGTGTATGTAAGCTTGAGACAGGGGTCTCTTCACCCTATTTTATCATTCCTGAATTCTCTCATATTCCTGTAAATCTTTCATTTACTTTCTGCTTTTTTCCACCACTATGATACTTAAATGTGACTCATTATCTCCCTCTCCATCACTCTCAGTGTAAACCTCTCGTCAGAAGTTTGGCCAGAGCGTTGGGAAAGATGCTCTTGTTCCACTTTGTCAGGGGCACCTTTACTCCTTTGAGTAACAGCGGACTGTAGTCACTCTGTTTAGGCAGAGATTCATTTTGACAGCACATGAGGTTTGTACCACTGCTTCCTAAACCATCAATGCACCAATCAATTTATCTTTAAGTGACGGACGTCTCAGATATTTAGTCATGTAGCCTTCCTGTTGCACTTGCAGGGAATTCAAAGACCTTAGCTTGTGTTGCTTCTTTGTAACTCTCTTTGCATAATGAGCACTGCAAATGTATCTTAATTTGCAAATAAAATGATGGGATCTGTTGATCATTACTATTGTCAGTACTATCAACAAGCTCTTATGTTCTAAGGTAGTCAGTACATTAAAAACATTACATAGTCCTCAGGTTCATACTTAGAACTTCTTAGTGCTTTTTAAACTAAATATTAGGAAAAAAGTAGAGGACAAAACAGAAAACATGCTGCTGTATAAATCGACCTGCACCTTGACTCCAATTGTTGCTCTGGCCTTTCTGCATTTCAGAAGAATGTAGCAAAGTTGAAGAAAGTTCAGGGAAGAGTAGCAAAGATCATCAAACACATGGATTAGTTTCCGATTGAAAAGTGACTGACTATT
This sequence comes from Burhinus bistriatus, assembly GCA_013397275.1. Lineage (NCBI taxonomy): Eukaryota > Metazoa > Chordata > Aves > Charadriiformes > Burhinidae > Burhinus > Burhinus bistriatus. Next base: position 438,869 of record VYXH01005718.1, read on the forward strand.
GTAGGACCCCGCAGCTAAGAAAATAAATAGAGCTGTGGGAGGAGGGGAGATACGCAGATTGGAAGTCATTAATCACAGGGATAGTACTGGAAATAGTTATTACGTCTGTTTTGGATGCCAAAACTGAGGCTCATACCAATGAAATAACTTGCCCAAAGTCACCCAGAATGTCTTTTGAGCCCCAATCCAGGGCAGCTGAAAACTAGGTAACACTAACCCTTCCACTTTTCACAAAGCTGGCAGAATTGCTTAGGCAATGCTGTTTTATAGTGCTGCCTTGGTGCACTATGATGTGTACAAATAGTTGTGAAGAGAATCCTTGACTTGAAGGTCATATATTCAAATTAAATAAAGCTGACACAAACACCAAAGGCAACAGGCATATTGACTTCCTGCAAGTAAAACAAACTACTGGTTTTTCCACTCTCCTTCACCTGTCACTCCTTTCCCTTCTCTTCTCACTTAATAGTAAACTTGGGATTAAAGGCAATGCTTTTTATTCCTAATATATATGTCTAGAGTATAGGTGTAACAAATAGGCAAATAGCATATGTAGGTTTATAACTGGAGATACAAGAAGAAAGAATTTCTTTTCATTTGTATGCAGCCTGGTGCTGTGTAGTTTGTCTTTTCATGAAAGAGATATAAAAGCCACATGTTTAAATCATAATATTCCCCTGGAAAGTTCTAAAACCTATATGTGTTAAATAAATTAATGGTCAAAAAAGTTTCTAATTATAGTCTTGAAGGAAATTTCAGTTTTAAGAAATTGACCTTCTGCTGTATTTTGAAGCCGTTTGAGCACACTGTTTTGACACTTAGAGCAAACCAGTCAGTAGTACTTAAGCTAAGAATCATTCAGCTTCCCAATGACCTTAATGGGAATTTATGAATATTAACCAACCTGGAAGAAATTCATCCTTTTACCTCTTGTGGAGGCTATCACAATGATGTTTTTGAGGGTTTAACTGGCATTTAAGTATTCCATGGTCTTTGTACAGATGCAAAACATTTCTTTTTGTATTCATCTTTGTACTCAACTTGTGTTAGAATTAATGTGGTGTGTTTGGTTTTTTTTTTTAAATAATTTTTAATTATTATTTCCCGGGGGAACAAATTTACTCGATACTCGCTGAAAATTCTCAGTCACTGCTATCTAGTAACTTTTTCTTACATGTGAAAGAAGTTACTTTGGAACTCTGTAGAATCTTTCAGAAGCTCCTGCCATTTAATTTATGTGAAGTAAATATCTAGCAATGATCGGAAAACTGTTACAGTTTTGACAGAAGCCAAATTCTAAGTAGAAAAAACCAGAACCTAATGAAAGACACAGAGAACATGATATGCTATAAGCATCAGATAGAACTTCAGTTTAAAGAGTAAGCATTTAAATAGTTTTCAAGACCCATTCAGGAGGTTTTTGATGTCTTTCATAGTTACATTTCTGAGAAAAGAAAGATTTGTAATAGAATTTTTGTCCCTCAAAACAACCCAAAAAAACTTCCTGCCAGTCAGAAATGCTCACATAATTCCAGGAAAGACATGTTTAATACAAATTGGTTTCCATCAAGATGTTTACATAAAATATTCTCAAATCATAGCACTATGTGAGTTAATTCTTACAGAAGAAGAAATGAAACTTGGTTTAGAGATGTTTTTTATAATTTTTGCTGTTATCAATCCCTGTAATATTTAAGTGATAGTTATTTCAGCTTGTTACCCGCTAAGGACCTTGAATTCTAAGAAATGTTATATACTGCAAAGAATGTTACATTCCTGTGTAGAAAAACATAAACTCTTCTGCAGGTAAAAACACAGAGAAACTGTTCTTTTTTATATTTAGGATTTTATTTTTCCTCAGGGATCTGAAGAATGGAACATTACTCATATAAAAGGCATAAAAATAAATTAATGGAAATAAATAAAAATACAAAGAGAAAAAAAAATCAGCTTAGTGGCAATCATAGCATCCCCCAAAAAATTCTGTACCCCAGAAACCCATGAATTATTGCATAACCCATTGATGTGCAATTGGGAATTCCTGCCTTTCACACAAGAGAAAGTTTATGGAATATTTGTATTCCAGTATTTATGATGGCACAAAGAGCATCTAAGTCCTGTATAGTGCCTACTTATTTTGAGGTATCTTCATTTGAAAAGTGTCATGACTCTGGCAGAAAGAATTAGAAAACCTTTTATTCTTTATCTGCAGCATTCTTACATAATTTTTCACTTTAAAAGGAAAAAAAAAAAATAAAAAAATTCAGAAGCAGCCTAAATTCAGTGCAGCTTCAGCCTTTAATTCGTAGCTTTCTAGAATAATGAAAATATGTGAACAATTCTGCACAATGTCTTTAAGTCTTTTTCTGCTCTCCCTGTTTGAAGTATCTGTTATATGGAAAGCATCCCACAATATCTTATGACACATTAAGATCAATATCTGAGGTAGAGAGCTTGCACTATTTTCCGCATTTCTGTGCATCCAGCTTTGGAGCCACCAACATAAGAAGGACATGGACCTGTTGGAGCGGGTCCAGAGGAGGGCCATGAAGATGATCAGAGGGTTAGAGCACCTCTGCTATGAGGAGAGGCTGAGAGAGCTGGCGTTGTTCAGCCTGGAGAAGAGAAGGCTCCGGGGAGACCTTAGACCAGCCTTCCAGTATCTGAAAGGGGCCTACAAGAAAGCTGGAGAGGGACTTTTTGCAAGGGCATGTAGCGACAGGACAAGGGGTAATGGCTTCAAACTGCAAGAGGGGAGATTTAGATTAGATATTAGGAAGAACTTCTTTACTCTGAGGGTGGTGAAACACTGGGACAAGTTGCCCAGAGAAGCTGTGAATGTTCCATCCCTGGGAGTGTTCAAGGCCAGGTTGGGTGAGGCTTTGAGCAATGTAGTGTAGTAGAGGTGTCCTTACCCATGGCAAGGGGGCTGGAACTAGATGATCTTTAAGGTCCCTTCCAACCTAAACCATTCTACGACATATGATCTTGAAATTGTTGGCTAATGGATCACTAGGAGCATCTCACAGGGAAGCTTTTCCTGGGGCAAAGCTCTTATTTTGCACTGGATGCCCACTTCAGAGCTCAAAAGTTTGCTTACTGCCCACTTGATGCTGACAGCACGTAATGTTCTGCAGGAATAGCTTTATCTCTGTAAAGTCTAAATGGATTTTGAATCATTTCTATACTGAAGGAACCTTCTTCCATCCCAGAGAATTGTTTTCATCTCACTTAGGACGTGACCTTTCTTAAAAAGTACTATTTTTTTGACTGTCCTGACCTTTTAGATAAAACCAAAAAATAAAAGATGGTACAGTTTCATTTATAAATTGTTCAACTTTGACATACTTTATAATTAACATTTACTCTGTTTAGAGATTAACTTCATTTATTTATTCTGAGTGATAAATAAGAGAAGAATAATACTTCTTGTTAAATGCAATGCTTTGCTTTGTTCATAGGCATCGTATTTTTCACAGTGATTAAGAGACAGTAATTATCAGGGTGCAGCAAGGGCTGATGACTCCCTGAAGGCTGGTGAGCTGGGGACACAGGGCATCTGCATAGGGTCCAGCAGCGCAGGGCATCACAGCCAGTGCTGGTCCCACTGTCCCCAGGCAGGGAGCAGGGCAGGCTGGGAGGCAGCTGGAGGCCGACCCAGCCCTGGGCATCGGGCACCTCTATGGACATTAGGGACAGGCCAAGGCCAGGCGGGGACATTAGCCCCATGGCCGGTCAGCGCAGGGCTGTGGGGAGCTGGGGACCAGCACTGCTGCGGTGTTGCTGGGGCAGGGACTGACGACCCCAGGCTGGGGGTCCTGGACCTATGGGCATGGGTGGGAGGAGGCCCAGGGGCACACTACTTCAGTGGTGTAAGGTACATAGAAACATAATTTACGTTTGGTATACAAAACTTCAGATCTAAAGTTAGTTGGATCATAATGCACTTACATAGTACAATGGTAGACACAGGATCTTGTTATGGCTGAAGGGAACGCAATTTATATAGAGTTAACAATTTATTGTTATTCCAGTTAAAGTTTTAACAGTCTGCTAGTCTAAATTATCTAATATATAAAAGTCTCAATAATAATACTACACTTATAAAAGTTAAGAACTGCCTTTCTATTTTTCTCTTGTCTTATTTTTACCCTTTTCACTGTCCCCCTGGGGTGGGGATTACAATGAATTGATAGCATCTGAGGGTCTGTGTTGGCAGGAGTGTGATATTGGTGGCAGTGATGGGGCTGGGGGCTGCTTCCTTTTCAGTCGTGGAGTTCAGTTGTTTCTTTTGATATGTTTTCGAAACAGAGGCTGCTTCTTTCTCATTGTTCTTTAATAAAATCTAAAAGTTGCATGTTAGCTTCCCTCAGCCTAAGTATAAATGGCTGTTGCTTGTTATGCAGTGACTATGTAGCTTTATCAGAGCTTTACTGCATGCAGTATTCTCTGAAATACAGACCGGTCAGGAAACACTCACTTGACCACTACAAATTATCAAAACTAGTGAAAACAACCTTAGGCCAAGCAAGCCTGCATGGGGTCAGCACAAATCCTGTGGCCCTGTATTACTAATGGCAAATTTATACTTATTAAGCTATGGTCTTCAGAATTTCTGTATCATTCACCATTAACATTGCTAGACACAGGTAAACAATGGAAAAGATGTGCTTAAGTATTAAGATTTGTATTCTTTCCTGTGCAATGAACATATACAGACTGATACTAAGGTAAACTGGCAAGATAGCTTTTCTACAAGCTTGTCTTTGCCATTTGCCTAGTAAACAAACAGCCTTTCTAAGAACTTCACATTATTTCTAACAAGTACTAATCTGTTTAAAAACAAAGAAAAAAATTATTAGCTCTTAAAACTATCTTCCCTGTAGTGAATATTAATACATCAGTTAAATTTTTGGAGTCTTAAATTACTTCAGTAATCTTTAGTAATAAGTTTGTGTCACATAGCTCCTTGATGCCTGACACTGGATTTAAAATAGAAAATTTGGGCATTTAGCCTGTTTAGGGCAAAGGTTAGATATCTGAGAGCAATGATACAAAGATTTTTTGATATTAAGAGTAAATGAAAGACAGTTATGACTGGTTTTATCATTCTTTTCTTTTTCCATGCATCTGAACTTCACTGAAAAAATAAAAAGTAGGATTGTCAAAGTCATAGCAATATGTAGTTCCGGCTTTAGTAGTATTGTTCTATGTGGAACTGTACATTGGATTTATGCATGGTAGTTTACTGGCTTATCTATTCAAGATATTAGGCAATGAATATTAATAACCCTCTGGAAGTCAAAGAAAAGTGTGAAATTCATTTTTTTGGTAAGAAATGAGAGCACTACAATATAATGGCATGTCCAAGGTGACACAAGAAACAGAATTAGAAACCAGGACCTTTAAATTTTACATTTACGGAAACCTCTGATTAAATGTCTGTGATACATGTTCACATTAAAATATTTTTTTAAAAGGTACATACAAGATTTTACAACAGTTTTCTACTTGCTTTAAACCTTTTTGCTTTTGTTTTGTTTCGTTTTGTTTTTTAAATTCAAGTTATAGCACACATACCAGCAATAAATTAACATTGCAACATTTTGCCTGTTATTTCTTGATTCTTCTGCTTAAAATCTCAGAAGAGATGCTCTCCAAAACTGTCTAAAATCCAGTCATTAAAATCCCATTCATGAAAGAGTGAAACAGCAGGTTCTGTTCTGGTGTATGGTGTAAGCTAAGCACGGTGAGTTATATTTCGCACTGCAGAATGTATAAAATGCATTCATTTTCCTTTTGTCCTGAGTAGTTCCTGGGACAGAAAGAAACTTATCTTTTTTGTTACATGGTTGTTTTGTACATAGTCTGTACATAGTCTTGAAGATGTGCCTATTTGATGTTGTCGTATCCTTAAAAAGGGTAAATAAATCTTTCTGTTGCACTACAATTCACAACAGCAAATTACAAAAAAAATAGAGATATAAGACAATATTGGCAAGGCTTTTTAATTGACAAATACAATAAAGGTACTCTTTTGTCAAATTACTACTAGTAAATAGGTCAATAGATATGAAAACTTTCAATTGCCAGCATTTTATCATTCATTTCATAGATTCCTATAATATTGCTGAGTCTTAAAGAATTTATAAAGTTTTTTATATGATTATGATTTCTGTGTTTCCACAGATTTATCTTGCATTAATGCACACCTCTTTTGAGAAGAAACCAAAGTAGACTATAGACTATATATATGCAAAAAATTATTATATGAAAATAATTCTTTTGTATTTCAAATCACTGTTTTCTCACATACTAACATTTATTTATGTTAAAGTTTGGGTTTGTTTTTGATTTTTCTTAAAAGTAATAGGTCTTTCAAAAATTGTTTTCTCATTGATGTTAAATCAAATGAAAGAACAGTATCCATATGTGTGCCTACACTGGTCATTTTCATATTGTTTTTCTAATATACAAACATATCTTACTGGAGTAAAATCTGTTATTTGAATAGATGTATGTAAAAGAAAAAAAAAAAAAAAGTGGTAGTTCTCTATCTATGTCCAGAGTTTAGTGGAGGGGAGATAAATCATGTTAATGTGTTCTGCATTTCCATATTTTCAAAAACTAGAAGGTTGATTTTGTCTGGATAGAAATTCAGATTTTCAAATGTAATCAGTTTGATAAAGTTAAGATACCTAAATTTACCGTATTTTCGGTATCTACTTAAAAAAAAATCTCAGGTTATCGTAAATTCACTGAGAGAAGCATCTGGAAAATCATAGAGACATGCATTTGTATGTACTGAAGCATAGCAAATATCTTTATCTCCCACATCTCTGAAAATTTCTGGCCTATGCTTAATTGTTACTCTCAGACTGTTCTGGTGTATGTCTTACTGCAGCAGTTGATTTACATTTAAAATTAATATAAAAGATGGAGAGAAAGAAGAAATAACAATAGAGTGGTTGAAAAAAATGAGAAAAAATTTGCAAGTGAAAAAAATCATTAGAGAATGCAGTAATGCAAAGAAGTGCTTTCTGGTGCCAAAAGAAATAAAAAATAAATTCTGAATCAATTTACACAAATTGTGGACAACATGAAAACAAAAGGAAGCAAAAAGTACATATATTAAACTTCTGCCTAGACAGCTTTTGGAGTCTTTGCTATTTGGATAAATCCAGGGATCATTGTTTGTTTGAAATGAAGACTAGAAACCTGTTTTGAACCATATTTTTTCATTCATGTATTTCTTTAAATCTGCGGTTTTATTTCTTTTCTGAATAGCTGGGAACTGAAAATTTATTTGGTCAGAAGAATGTTTTATGTCAGCCATTTATCCTGATTTTATATTCTCAAATGTATATTTGTGTTTCAGATTCCTTTCTTTTCTATTGCTTACTTGTAAATCAACAGAAGCAAAATTGTAATTTGAACTTAAAAGCAGGTAAAAATACTAGAAATTTATGAAGAATAAAAAAAGAGATTTGTGAAAATAATAAAGCTGGAATGACATCTAAAAAATATTTAAGAGTCAAATAAGTTGTTATATCTGCAGTAACTTGAAAATTCCTTTAACAGATCCAGAATACATTCTTCTAGTTAGGTTTGTAACTTTATCAGAAAGTCTTGCAGGCAGCCGACATTTAATGACAGAGAACATCAAAGAGAACAGTTAATTATGATATTTTGTTAGCAAAAAAAATCTCCTTCTTAATGGAATGTACTGGTCACTGCAAAGTTAGTTAACTGCAGGAAGGTTTTAAGTAAGGATACTAAATAAGTCTTGACTGAAAGTCCTTGAACATCTGAAAGAAGAATGAAGATGGAATATAGTGATTGCTCTTTTTCGAAATTCTATATATAATTGTAGCCACCTCTTTTTTTCTTTAATGAAGCATGCATTTTATTTTTGCTTAAGACTGTCAACACTTCTTTCTCAATTACCTGTTGCAAAAGGATAGAGTAGCTTACTTCTTGCTATTAAGACACACAGGAAAAATCCCAGGCTGACCTCATTAGCACTTTACTGTAGTGAGTCCCATTTAGGGTCATCTGCATTAAGGACCTTTAGCTTTGTTTGTGCAGTGTGTGGTTGGATCATATGTGTCACAAGGACTAATAAAGTCCTGCATCTTCAATTCATCCTGAATAAACAAGATAGTGAATACTCCTATTTGCTCTCACATTTTGAACTCAATTTGATTCTTAGGAATTAATCAGCAAAACTAATTCTAATAAATTAGAATAGCTGTTGAACAGTAGCCTTAGATACCATTTATTTGGTTTGATGAACAATATGCCTGTTTTCATCTGTTCTTCCACTGCTGAAGTTAAAAACATGTAAATTTAGAGGGTAGTCATAAATGAACAATACTCTATCCAGTAACAAGTGGAGTACTGCAGGCATCTGTCCTGGCAAAAATTCTATTCAATGTGTTGAATCAGTGGCAGAATACAAACTCACTGGATTTGCAGATGACACCAAAATGTCATTCAACAGTGAATATAGTCAAGGACAGGGTTGCCACCCATAGGGACATAGACAAGCTGGAGGAATGGGCCAACAGGAATCCTATGAACAACAAGGGCAAATGTAAAGCCCTGCATGTGGGTAGCAATAACCACTAGCAACAGGACTGGCTGATAGCAAGGAACTCTGCTGAAAAGGCCCCGGGGGTTGTGGGAGACAGCAAGCTTAGCATGACCCAGCAGTGCGCCCTGGCAGCAAAGAGGGCTAACAGCATCCTGAGTTATATTAACAAGAATGTAGCCAGTAGATCAAAGGGAAGGATTATTGTCCTTTGTTCAGCACTTCTGTAGCTATGGCTGGAATAGTGCATCAAGTTTTGGGCCCCATGACAGGAAAGATGAGTTCTTTGCTTGAGCAAGTTCAGTGGAGGGCCACCAAGATGGCTGGGCTAAAGCACTTGCCCTGTGAGAAGAGGCTGAGGGAGCTGGGCTTTTTCAGCCTGGCGATGAGGGCAAAGCTAATAGCAGCTCCCACATGTCTACAAGGGGGTTATTGAACAGACAGAGACAAGCTTTTCATGGTGGAGCATAGTGTGAGGATGAGAGACAACTGACAAAATTTGAAATGAGATCTTCAGACCAGATATAAAGAGAAACTTTTCTTCTATGAGGAAAGTCATGCATTTGAGAAAATTGCTCAGGGAGATTAGGCAGTCTCCATCCTAGGAGGTTTTCTCCAGACCTGATCAGATAAAGCCCTGAGCAACTGGTCTGACCTCATGGCTGACCCTGCTTTAGGTTGTCATGACAACAAGAGACCTCCTGGGGTCTATTTCACCCTGAGTTATTCTGTGATTCTTTGGATAAAAATTGCTTTAATCCCAATGTTTTACACACCAAATTCACACTACAGAATGTTCATTCTTTTTTGTCCATTTGACTCCTAATCAGCGTGGCATTACTAACCAGTGGACAAATAAATCATATTGGAACATTTGTTTGTTTATCAGTCATCTGTGAAATAAAAGCAAATTTAGAAAAATCTTTAAAACTTTTGCCGAATACTTCTTTATGAATCAACTTCTTTAGCTGCATTTCAGTCATTTAATGGTGGACTTTCAACTTAGTCAAGTTCTACTGGCTATGTTTTCAGTCTTTGGAATTATAATATTTGGCTTGTAATAACAGAAGTCACAGTCACGTACTTCATGTCAAAGCTTTATTTAAAATGGCATTGCACTGGAAATAGTTTCTTTCAGTCCCATCAATGGTTAATATATGAAAGAATGGTAATTTTGTAATTTTCCTTGAAATCCTATCTGTTTGAATCCTGCTAAAACATCGTATCTTGTAAGAAAGAATGGCAATTAAATATTGGTAGTTAATGATGTTAATTTTATGAAAAGAACCCAATCTTAAATCATATGTTAATGCATGTTGACTAATCATTGATGCTTTACCTTGTGGAAGTTTGTGGAACTGTAAGAGAAAAAGAATTCTGATTAAATAGGATAGAACAGCCACAGCTGAAATCTGCAAGCCTGGAGAAGAGAAGGCTCGGGGGAAACCTCATAGCAGCCTTCCAGTATGTGAAAGGAGCCTACAAGAAAGCTGGAGAGGGACTTTTCACAAGGGCGTGTAGCGACAGGACAAGGGGTAATGGCTTCAAACTGCAAGAGGGTAGATTTAAATTAGATCTCAGGAAGAAATTTTTCACTTTGAGGATAGTGAGGCACTGGAACATGTTGCCCAGGGAAGCTGTGGAGGCCCCATCCCTGGACGTGTTCAAGGCCAGGTTGGACGAGGCCTTGAGCAATCTGGTCTAGTAGAGGTGTCCCTGCCCATGGCAAGGGGGTTGGAACTAGATGATCTTTAAGGTCCCTTCCAACCTAAACCATTCTATGATTCTATGATCTTAATCTGGGATTGAACACAACATGTTAACATAGCATAGTACTCAAGCTTCTAAAATGAGCATAAAACTCAGGTTGTTTTGTCTGAAATTAATTGATTTTGGTTAAGAAAGCAACTAAAGTATATAGAGATTCAAAATAAGATCTATAACAGGAATTGCATTTGTCTGATTCTGCTTTCCAACACATAGGAACTACAGTGACTACTTTTTTTCAGGCCCACAGTTTCTAAAAGTTGTTGAATTTTAATTTAGTATTGGTACCTTACATACAACTTACATGAATACATTTTAAATATCTTTACAGATTGCAGAAGGAACTTAAATCGTTTTAGCATTCCCCATTTTAAAGGGAAGCTTTCTCAAGTCATAATCTTCTAAAAGGGAAGAAAAAAATCATTTTCAATAAAAACATTTTCACTGTATTGGATACCATTTTCTGCCTTAATTTTTTGCTGGTGAATGCTTCTGCAGAGTGGGCAAAGGTATTCATTATCTCCCTAGATTATATTATTCCCTCAGATATTACTTGTAAAAAGTTATTCCATTACATTAATTTAAATGAGAACTTCCATGATGAGTTTATCTGGGGTAAATTTCCTTTGCTATCATGTTTACAACAGGAACCCTGTGTATAGTTGTAGCATATTGCATATCCAAAGTGTGCGCATCTAGCACAGATTCATAATCTATTTTTGGAGCTTTATGTCAGGCAAATGTCAAAGGCTCTTGCCTCTTTCCTTTACTAAAAATGATCCTGGAATCAGGAGCAACCTCCACTTCTATATAAATAGAAAGGCTTATGGGTCTTCCATATGTTTGCATTATCCAAAGTTTTAGCAGTTACAACACTTTTGAGCAGTGGTTCATTCAGACTAGTTTTCTGAACTAAATTGCTCTGCAGTTCATCAGCTTGATCTCCTTCCAGTTCTACATAGTTGTGAATTTTTATCTTTAAATACTGCTTTGAATCTTTCCCTGCCTAAGTAGTCTAATTTGACACATGAAAGGTCCTCAGTTTTACTGATTTTAATCTGTTCTCCATCCACAGGGACTCACTTAGAGAAATGGTTGTCCAGTCTAGTAGTTCTCAGACTGCTTTAGTCTGGGCTGGCCAGGTTCCCCTTCTTTGTGAACCCACACCCCAAGCAACAATTAGTCTTTCTTGCCTCCACATCCTTATTGCTCCCTTCCATAGTTCAGCCTGGAAGTTCCTCAAGACTCAAATTTTCTCAGTGGCTGACTGTGAATTCAAAGTGATGCCCTACCTCTGAGTTGACTTCAGCTGACTGAAAGTTGTTGTTTTAAACGTTATCCAAAAAGCAGACATCACTCTTCCTTTCTTCCTTCTTTGCAAGTTTGTCTTTGCCTGTTTGTTTTTTAAGCAGAATATTAAGGGAAAATAATATGGGGGTGGGGGGTGTATCATATAGGAAATTACAATTTTTGAAGTAGTTTCTTTGACAAGCTGAAATGTCAGGAATAACTGCAGATGAATGAAGTGGAGAGTATGTTAGATTGCCCGTATAACATAGGTGTTTCAATTGGCCTAAACTTGTTTTCATAGAATATTAAGACACCAAAGTTCATGCTTTTACAGATTACAAATGATATTTAGGCAAACATGAATGCATCTATTCTGTGCAGTAACTGATACTTACCAAATTGTTTATACACGAGATTAATTTTGTCTTAAAATCTTCCGTGTAAATCGCACCACGCTGTTTAGCTTTTACTGACCTTCTGCACGGGTTCTTTTTTGCAGCATAAGTGGATTTGGGAGCCTAACAATTTAGGTGTTTTGCTTGGATGTTGCCTCTGTATCAAAGTAGTACAGTACTTTTCAATGTATAAGCTTTGAAGCTTTAAGTAAGCATAATTTTTGTTACTTTTTTCTTTTGAGTTGAACTTTCCCTTAACTTGTTTTCATTTAAAGTGCTGTGTATCTTTAAACCACTAGGATATAACATGCCATATTATTGAGTTTCTGAATATAATTTCGCTTTGAACTTGATATTGGGAGCCGGTGACTTCCTGTTCTTGTACATTTACTTGCATGATAAAGATGCGTCCACATAGATTTTGCTTTAATAGTAGTGGTTATGTAACATACAACAAGTTTTCTTTGTTTTAATCAACATTGTCCTGTTCCAAAATATCTCTTGACCAGGCACTTGTATTTTCTGTGTTTTAATCTTGATACATACCAGTCTGTCAAAATTTACTGTGTCCTGAATCATAACTAGTCTAGTCTTTTGCTATTATTCATTGTTGTGACAATTTTCTTCTTTTATTCTGAAATAAAGAATAAGACATGTCTAGGTCTATTTTAGTTACTTATATGGCTGTCATCGTAGGACAGTAAGTAGTTTTTGGTTCGGTCTCTGACACATAAACCTGGAGTCTTACCTGGTGCTTTTAAGGTTGTTTAGTTTTGCAGGGGGAACCACCACTGTATAATTCAGAAGTGCTGTACTGCAGAACAGATATTAAGACATTAAGCGTAAGATAGCAAAAATAATACATACCCACAGAAGCCCTATTAGTTGTCTGTATAATGCTTAAGTATTCTGTTGTGGTAGTATTTTTTAATAGTATAACAAAATAAAACATTTTCAGCCTAAATATTCTGCAGTAAACAAAAGAGACTTTATTAGCGAGACTGAGTATTTTTGACATTAGGATCTATTCCATTTATTTATACAGTACATTTGACAATTCTGTCAAGAGATTTGATATACCTTGTGCATGAAAGGTCCTATATACTGCTCTGTTCCTCTGGGATTCTTTTTTTTCCATTTTCTAGTGTACAGAATTTTCTAACAGTGCAAAAACTCTGGTTTGTTTCCATCCTGTCGTCACCCAGTACACTTACTAGACAAGTCTCAAAGTCTGTGTGAGAGGAAAGCTTAGAAGTAAAAAGAGAAGTGTGGAATATTATTGTTTGAATGACTGTTCAAGAGCCCTTTAATCATTATCATGGAATGAAAAAGCCATGTTTCCAAGATACTGGTATAATATAGTACAGTTCATGCTACATCAACTTTGTTTATGCTAATTTGTTATTATGAACTTTATTATGCATTGCCCAGTCATTTATTCGTTCCAGTCAAGATAGAGTTGCTACTGTGTTAGATGTTCTAAATGCTGACAGGTGATAGACTTGGCCTGCAAACATTTGCAGCCAAATCTGGGGAATGGGGAAGGATGAAAAGGTTAACAAAATATTAAAAACTCCTACATGAGTAATATATTTTAGCATCTAGACAAGTTAAAAGCGTTAATATTTTCACAAGCAGTGCATGGACAATTTTTAACTCATCAAACATTTTGTGGGTGGATTTTTTGAGTAAAATAATCTGACCTATTACAGAAACCGGACAACAAAAAGAGAATTACATATGCAGCCTTTGTCCAATATCAAGTATAGATAATTATGCTTAGATGTATTGTTTAAATATGTAAATTTTACTATCCATCCACCCTTCTCCTTGTACCAAGTCTAAATGAGCTTTTAGAACACTGTCAAGCTTTGATGAAAAGAATCAAACGCATGAATGTATTTGGCAGCCTTATTAGCAGTCGGAGTACAGAAGCTTTGCCTACTGCCTGGGTTACTATATAATGCTGCTGCATCGCTCCTCGGTAGGGTGGTTACCATTTGTCTACACATGTGGTCCCTTTTAATGATATAGCCATATATCTTGCTCTAGCCATGCTGATTTCAGAACTGCATTTGCAGGGGTGGAAATTATGTACTGTCATTCTGATTGGTACAAAAGTTTATACTATCAGTTTTTGAGGACATTTAAAACTAAACATGTAACATTACCATAATTACAAAATGTTCACTAGCATTAAAAAATGTTCTGATTACTTATTAAATAAAGTATATTGACTTTCCTCTTTTCATGTCAGTTGTCTTTACTATGTTAAACAGAGGGAAATTTAATCTCTTAGGTTGATCAGGAAAACACAATTCAAAAGAAAAAGTTAGCATCCAGTGCTACTGTGTGTCCCACAGGTTCTTCCACTTTGATCAAAACTGCCTCCACTGGTGAGTTAGAGGAGCATATTGCGGCCACTACTGGTGCTATTACTGTTGCTAGCACATCTGCTGATGTTGCTGTATCCAGTGCGGTGACCACCTATAGACAACCTTCTGAAGAGCAACAAGTGCAAGCTATGAATATAAGAAAATCAATTCTGGAGTCGACCACTTCCAAGGAAGCACTTTGTCTGCATCAAGCAAATTTGCAAAGCACACGAAGACGACCAAGAAATGCTGAGCAGATAGAAAGAACTAAAGAACTTGCAGTTGTTACTCATAGAGGTATTGGATATTATTTTATTTGTGCCCATGTAGTTACGGAAAAATATTTTGTATAAATTAAAACTGAAAGGTCAGGCATTCATTCAGGAAATGTAATTGAACCAAATGGGAAAGGGATTAAATCTGCTTAAAACTGAGTTCTAGTGGGGCAGCCAGATGGAAAAATGAAATTAATAATAATATTGTCATAGTAATTTTAATTAATTTGATTTATAAAAAGACAAAAGGGAAAGATAAGGAATTTTCCTTTCGTGCCGCTTTATAGTTTATATCATTATATTTCACTATCAAGCCTAGTCTAAGTGAGATCTGATGAAAGTTTAGAGAATTGAGATTAAAATATTAATCTATTCTGCATATGTGTTTAGATATAATCAACTATAGCATAAAAATGTACTTTATAAATAGCTGCTTTGTTCTAAACTAATCGGTGATGCAGTTGTAATCATCTCCCTTTTGCTTAAATCTTCAGCAAAATTTTGGCTTTTTAAAACATCTGTACATTTTTATTCTATCAAACATGAAATCAATGAATGAAGCAAAGTTTAGAACACTAGGGAATTCAGTTGCAAGTATTAAAGTAGTAAAGCTAAAGATTTTATTTTTATGAAGACTTATAATCTTCTTATATGAAGATTTTAAAATTTTCCCATATTTGGAAGATGAAAATTTTAAAATCTTCCTATATTTGGAAGATGAAGATTTTAAAATTTTCCTATATTTGGAAGATTTAATCTACATGCTGAAGTACAAATAATGAACAACATTTGGAGTATAAACAAAGCATTATTTATTGTGATAAATGGTTAATGACAATATCTGAAATATGAGGCTGAGAAATATTTATTGTGTGCTAATCCATTGTTTCATGGTATTCTATTGTGCATGAAGAATTTATACAAAAAAATATATGGAGAAGAAACATCTTTTATAGCACAAGAAATTTGTAGAAGTCTCATTATATGGTTGATATCTTGTAAAGACTAGTTTAGATTGGAATCTGTCGTACTACTGGATCAGATAATCACCTAGTATAAGTTATTGTAGCTTCTTTTACTAAGACCTATTTAAACAGCAGAGCTGCAATTCTGCAGAATTTTAAAACACGTAATTTACGTAGGATAACTGAAAAACAAGCACTGTATTTGGTTTGCATATGAAACAGAAATCATTGAACAACTATTTATGTTTCATTTGTGCTAATTTCAGTATAAATCTGAATTATTTTCCTGGTTTTCAACTGGCATAAATTAATGGAGTTTGGTTTGTACTGGGTCTGTGGCTATGCATTCACTTCAGAACATTTTTGGCCAAGTTAAAAAAAAAGCAGGCTTCTTTTCACTTATGAGGGACTATCTGAGAGCCTGTAATAATCTCATCTAATTTAAAGATGTGAAAGTGTACTAATTTGGCAGCTAAATTTGACAGTAATGGTGATATACATACAGTTTCTTCCATCTCCTGTTTGTAATCATTACACTACAATGTTGTCTCCACTATTTTCTCACTGTCCTTTTCTTCTTGGACCTATCCTTTAGTATAAGATATAGGTAAAGCACATACTTCTGAATTACTTTGTCATACTAAAGTGCTAAACCTTATGTTATGTAAAAAAAAAGAAAAAGTTACAAGCCAATATCCTGCTAAAATAATATTATGGTGCTTATATGTCACATATTAAAGTAGTAACACAGGTACTAAAGGGTATCACAGCACACATACAGATGGAATCAGTCTTGTATAGACCTTACTGGAGAAGAAAGCACATACCTAGTTTGGTGGGCAGTTTGTTGCCTCATGCCACATTTGAAGTCTTGATTTTGCTAGCATTCTTTATAAAAAATCTTTTAGATTTTTTTTACTGTATCGTACACATGTGTATGCTATTAGAGTGTGTATTCATATACTGAGCAAAAAATTAGCATTTTTGCTTAACAAACACCAATATTTGAAAGTGTACTTCTAACAGCCATGAAAACATATCAAATTGACCTTCATTAAGTAACCTCTAATGGTCTTCCATAAAATATTCCTCATTACAAAGACACAGACATAGTTTGAATAAATGTTTGTGAATGTGAGACTATTGTTAATTGACTTGAAGAAATATCCATTACGGGGAGATATTCCACAGGTGTTTCTATGGAGTTTCCTGTAGGTTCCTATAGAAGTATTTTAGCCTCTCTTTAACAATGAAAGATGCACAAAAGTATAAAAACTACTTGTCTTGCTGTGCTTATTAAATTACTATGGAACTATATATATAAGCTCTTTAACAAGTTTATGTAAACACCTTCTTTAATTCCTTCTCTATTTAATAGATATTAAAAATTAATTTTTACTTTAGAAATATATTTTTTCCTGTGCGCTTGATCATATTTTAAGAAATATGCTCCCAAATCTGTGCAAATTAATTAATACTTGAAAAGATAAAATTTAATATGCTAAATAAATTTACTAAAACTTACTATATCATATATATGTGTATTTAAAATGGAAAAATGTACTGTACATGTAGTCTTCACTGTAGGCTTTTTTGAGAATGTTGCTAGTGAGATCAGAATAGTGCTGTTTTATGATGTTAGCATTGATGCAAAATGATAACTATAGAATAAGAGTCGTACTGTTGGCTTCTTAAAGATTGTTCTTTGAATAAGGTCTTTCAGAATGAGTAAACAATAACAATACTGTTTTGTTTCCTAAACTGATATTTTTTGAAGTGTATGTATGAAAGAGATATATAGAGAAATCCAGAAATCTCTATCTAAAATTAAACTGCTAGGAGTAAATTCGTCTACCACCCTTATTATCTGGACTTCAGCAATAATTGTAGGTTGTGTCAACAGCTAGCTGAAGCACTTATTTTTTAAGCTTATTAGCTGGAAATCACAGAAGAGGAGATGACTTTGTGTTCAGACTATATAAAGAGGAAGAAGGAACCCTAGATACGTTTGGTGAAATACTTCCGTTAGAGGTAGGGAAGTACAAGTATTTTATAAGGCAACAGTGAGATCTCATGAGGAATACTGTACATGATTTTAGTTCCTTCATCAGAAAGAATTCAGACTGAATCAGATGAATAAAAGAACTATAATGGTGTTACATTGTTCTGATTGCCCCACCTTACAAAAGAAAATGTAAGACAGGATGAAAAGATAAATATTTCAGGAAGTGAATGCCAGTATGTGGAGAACTTCAGTAAGGACAAATGAGTATATAATACATAAGTAGATACATCAGTGAGAAGAGCAATGAAGCCTTCTGGTAGAAGGAGGGAGTAGATGAAGGGTGAAGAGCTTACTTTCAAGATGCAGCTTGATAGGCTAATGAAGAATATATTTAGATATGATAGCTGGAAGAGAAACACAGCATTTTTTGGGTCCTGAGTTCTAATGAAACCAAGGGCCCAAACTCAGGAAAGTGTATCACTTCCTCTGTTCAGAAGTGGGGGGGGAAGGCAGGTCCCTAACCACTTTCATTCAGCTAAATCTAGAAGCCTCAAATGCCGAGCATTCAGTAGCAATTCATGTGGATACTATAATCACAGTTTCTAGCATGTACTGTCTTCTTCAGATGTGAAATCAGGAAGGAAATTAAATGTGATTTTTTCCCTGTGTTTATTTTCTGTTTAACTATGTAAGTACTGTTAGCTTGATCATAGCTACATTAGTAGATGATAATTTTTGGTCTTTTCTACTATCTGTGTTTCATACACTTAAAATTGAGAGTTTAGTAATGCTGTTAGTCCTATCGAATTGTTCATATTAGCTGCATCTTTTCTTTCTTAAGGCTGTAGAATTTTTATTTCAGTATATGCAAACATCATGAGAGATATTTTAGAACTTTTTCTTTGGAGTGCTTTTATAGCATACTTATACTGTCGAAAGATGTGCCAAGAGGCATATGTCCAAATGCTAAGAGGCAGTTGGACAGTGCTCTTACTAATATGCTTTAACTTTTGTTAAGCCCTGAAGTGGTCAGGCAGTTGGACTAGATGATCATTGTAGGTACCTTCCAACTATTCTATTCTATTCTGTTCTGTTCTGTTCTATTCTATTCTATTCTATTCTATTCTATTCTATTCTATTCACGTTCATTTTAATATGGAAATACACATGCATCCTAATTAAATACCACTGAGAATAGTGGGAATCTTATTTCTGGTTTCAGTGGCACTAGAGAACAAATACAAGGATCTCTAAATAAATCTTAAGACAGAAGCAAAGAAAGAATAAAGTAAATGTGAAAGCTGATGATGTTGATACAGCAGAGGTTTCTATTTTTTCATATAATTGAGAAGAATCCTTGATCTATTAGTGCCAAATATAATCAAGTCTGATTCTCACTTTTGCTGACATGATAATACACTTCTGGTGTTTTTTAAAAGGATGACAAAATGAGTTTAAATAATTTTACAAAGTGAGTATAAAAATTTTTAGAGACTTCTTAATTTTACTGAAGGAGTATGAAGTGGATTGAAAATGAAGTATCTCCAATCAAGTCACTGGAGTTTTGCACTTCATTGTAATGAACCTGGACTTCTAACCCAGAAACAAATAAGAACTAATTCCTACCACATAACGTGAACTCAGGATAAACAATTTATAGTAGCCATCCTTTTTTTCACCTTTCAAGGAAGAGACATAAAGTTTGTATCTTTTTATTCAGCAATATGATCAGTGGAGGCAATTGAACAGTGATATAATTTCTTATATTGAAAAGCGAATAAATAAAGTACTGTGCTTTTTTTCCAATGAACTGAATATTTGCAAAGAATATTTAGCGTATTGGCAGGCATATAACTATATGCACTGAGAAAGTCACAAAAAGAAAAAGACTGAAATTACTTTTAAGGCTTAATTAATTTTAGTATACTGTTAAGAAGTCCTGCATTCTAAGACAATATCCATCCCAAAGGAATTTTTAAAGTAAGACCTCTGTAGTATAGGCACAAATAAGTCTAAGATTCAAGCAATGTAACAAGACCACTGGTACAGTTCATAATTAATAAATGAAATATAGAAAAACAATCAGTGTGAAACAGAGATATAAAGGTTGGAGCAAAAATATTGCTTATCAAACTCAAACTCAGATAGTACCAGGAAATCTTAATGGATGACACTAGTCATCATGTAGCAGTTCAAGAAGTGACTCAATGCTTTCTTTAGGATTTTAAATCCTATTTATTTTCAAGAGAACTTTATATTCCAACACGTTTCACTGCTCTGAACTTCTTCTAAAGAGCAGAAGCGTCATCAAGCATTTGCAGATTTTTAAACATATCTGGTCAGTTTGAGGATTGAAATATAGATACATGTTTTCCTGATTTTACTTAACTATTTGTTTTCAAAATCTTATTTATTTTACTGATATCTCCATTCTCTTTTCTTTATGTTTTCAGCTCATTTTTTTACTGACTCTCTTATAAAGCCTTTATTATTTCTCTATCCTTTCCCCTTCATTCTTTAAGAACACTTATCTATCACACCTTACCTTATGCTTTTTGATATCTGACTTTATGTAGTGTCTTAGTAATACCCAGGAAAAGTTAATCAGGGAGAAATAACTTGCTACTGAATGTTTCCCATTAAGCCAGTATTTCTTTTTGCTGTGTGTTAGAGGAGAATTTATGATGGTAGGAGGCAAGAAGATTTTTTTTAAGATTTTAAAAGATTTTTAAGATGTGTTATAAGGAATCTCATAATGTCATAAACTCAAAATAATAATCTCTTATAACAAGATGCTAATGCAACTTCTCAAAACAAAAGGATTTAAGAGCAAGTAATTTAATTATCTTGATTTTTTTGGAAAGATTCAGTGAATGATAGAGCACTGCTTTGGGATTAATTGATATAAACTTTTTAAGGATTTGTTAGAAAATATATTCATATGTCATAATTTTTATGAGGTTTACTTAGAAGCAAAAGAGGAAAGAAAGAGCAGGGAAGGAGAGGTTTTCTGAAGAGCTGTTAAAGATTTTTAAGAGTCAAGTGGGAAAAAAATGTGTGTATGTCCTCAGTTTTTTTTTGTTGGGGGCTTTTTTTGTTATGAGTGAAACCCAGAACTACAAACATGGGAGTTTGAAGAAAGTCAATATATTTTGCAGCAAGATTCTTATATTCTTATATTTATATAAGAATATTTGTATATAAGAAGATTTCTGTATTTTAAAAAGTTATTTTTTAGAATAATTTACAAACTTCCAAGAAATGCTTATTAGCATAACACAGATGTAATTTAGCACTCAAGCATTTAATCACTGAACTATGTTTATTTAATATTTCATAATACTTTTGCAAATACCAGTTTAATATGTGCAACGAGTCATATAGATATGTTCTGTTTGGTGGATGAACTCTATAACCCATTGTTTGTTAATTTAAAGATTTTTATTAGAGAAAACCTGATAATAATGACCTAAGCTTCTTGACATCTTCCCCCTTCAAAGTCATAGGACAGGGGATCAGTTTTCATCCAATAGTTGAGTCCAGCGTGATTAAAAGGAAGAAACAGAAAAAGAGAATCAGTCATACTGATTTCAAGAAATCAGTTGTGTTAACGTTTTAATTGAATTATTGCTCCTTATACTTGCCTGCCAATTTCATTCTCCTAACTTTTTCCTTCTATATATTTTTCTTGCAGTTCCTGCGGTTCTTAAGTGTTCTTCATTGTATTATACATGTTTACTTCTATAATTGATATTTGCCTTCTGACGTGTTGCGTCATTAGTTTCCCTCAGTGATTCAGGTTTTCTTATTTTGACCACAATATGTTGGTGTAAATGAAATACATTGCACTTACAATATAAAAAAAAAAAAAAATTAAAAAAAATCATTACTGCGATTATATTTTATGTTAAAAATTTACATATTAACCATACTTGCTTTCTTTTAAATCATTCTTTTTCCAAATTAGAGAAATTTGAGATTCAAAGAATATAGAATATAGTAGAAAACCTGTAATTTTGAACATTTTAAAGACAGTCTGTGTAAACTAACTATATTTTCTCACTCTTCTTAATTCAATACCAATACATGGAATAACCTGTATTTATACATACCTGTAACTTGTATGAAAATAATGTTGTTTTATCAATACATTTTCTGACTGATTTTACATAGTTCAGCTCATTATCGCACTACTTTATTATCCAAACTTGTTTTTTATATTAA
Organism: Burhinus bistriatus; assembly: GCA_013397275.1. NCBI lineage: Eukaryota > Metazoa > Chordata > Aves > Charadriiformes > Burhinidae > Burhinus > Burhinus bistriatus. The sequence goes on from VYXH01005718.1 coordinate 460,758, forward strand.
TTGAGACTTACCTAAGGCATATTTTTATAAATTTTAGTGAAAATATTGTAAAGTGGGAGGGTCCCAGATATAATTTTTTGCCAAATGACATAGCACAGTAACACTTAAACTTCCAGTTCTGCTCCATGCTAATACTACTTTTCAGTCAAGAGAACAGGAGGGGTTTTTTTCATTCAGTGGTTCATCAGTGTATTTTTAACTGATAAGAACCCAACTAGAAATTTTCAAATGCATATTAAATTATACATAGCTTATACCATACTGTTCTCTAAAAATTGTCATAGGTTTTCATCTCTCAATAAAAAGTGAACCTGTGAAGTTGCACAATTAAATTGGAAATGCATCATATTAAAGTAAAATCAAAATACATTAAATTTTAATATAGAAGTTAAATGCACACATTAGGGTAGAATCATATGCCTGTGGCATGTTTCATTAAAGTATACAATTATGTTCATTGAAGTATCAGAGCATTTCATTTTATGGAGAAAATTTTACATTCATTCTTATTTGCATTTTCTTCCGTTATGAGTAAAACTTTTTGACTGTAGGGTAACACTAAAACAGAACCTCTTGTCAGCAAAACTAAGAAACCTGAAAGGAAATAAAAAGTCTAATTTTTTTATCTATTTAATAGATCATAATGAGCAGTAACTTTGTTTAAACATCTCTACTTTTAACAAGGAGTCACAAAGTCATTTTCACTATTTTAGTCATTCAATTTATTGTCCACCAACACATCATGTTTAAAATATTGTAGGATCAAGAAACAAATATTTATTACATGTTGTACTAATGCAGAATATTAGTGCAGTAATTAGTAATACAGAGCAGTAATTCAGTACAGTAATGCAGTAGCTGCAGTAATTTGAAGTATAAATCTTCTATACAGTTTGCTTTGACCAGTGCACTTCAGGGTTGAGAGAGGCAGGGGTGAGAGGAATAGTAAAACAGAAACCAAGATCAGCTCATGTAAAAAGCAAAAAAATAGAATATCAAAAGTGGATGGTACACCACTTTATAGTCTGATTGTTCATCTTCTGAATGGTTCTTCATATTTAAGGAGTCATTAACCTATGCAGTTGATGCTGTACTACAAAACTGATGAAAAATCATGTCCTCTAATACCAGGTTTCAAGGTGCAGAAAGGCTATAGAAGATAGTGCTACATCAGTTAGTGTGTTGGGTCACAGTGAAGTTTATTGGGGTAATTGCTAGGTTTAGATATTTTTAATGTAAATTTCTGGAGCCTAAAGTGCCATCACGTAAAAACTAAATAGGTTGCTATATCTTCCTTCCCCCTGCCCCACTTCGCCCCCGCCATTTGTGCAATCCCTTGAAGTGGCGATCCCTGAGATATCTGGATATCTAGCACTTGTGTTGTCAGAGTTTGGAAATTCTGGATAACTAATTGCATCACATGTGTAGTGAACATGAAGTGTACAAAATAAATGGAACTGACCTGTACATGAGTAGTAAGTTCAATGCATTCAGGCCGTGGATGTGCTGTGCATGTGGATCAACTTCTAGAGGAAATATAATGAATTAGACCTATGCTCAAGATGAGCTGGAAGTATCATGCATGATTTATTTGGCATATCTGCACATGAGCACCAAATGTTGGAAGTCCAGAGTATATCAGACTCCTATTTCTGTCATTAGAAATAGCAGCTGCTGCAAGTAAAATCTGCCATCAGATATTGAAGTTCTTGAACAATCAGTGAATTACTGATTCTGCACTAGTCAGAATCAGTTCTACACTGTATTCCAAACAAATATCTTCTGTCTCTTCAAAAATCTGTTAATGAGTTAATTACTCATTATTTCTAGGGTAACATAAATCCAGCAAATATACTTATTGCAGAAGATCATGCAATTCCGAATCTACAAGTTTTCTTAATGTCAGTTTGTGTTCCCTGACATCTGGACCCAATGCAAAAAAAAAAAAAAAAGTATTGATTTCTGTTTTCTAAACAATAGTAGTGTGGTGGGAAGAAATTTGAGAATGTAAATTCAAAGAAAAGATTAACTTTTCTTTCTAGGTCTTGTGAAAAAAAAATCTTGAGAGAATGTGGTCTCCAAGACTTTCATCTCAGAATTTATTTTAACAGTTATTTTTGTTTCAGATATTATCAAGCAGAATCCTTTGCAGCTGACTTTAAACAAATGTTGAAGATGAGAAACAGAATACAGAGATTCTGAGGAGGCACAAAGAGATTATTTCCAGAGACATTACATATTTTTTAAAACACGTTATATGGGCATTTATGTATATGCAATATAAGTATTTAGGTACAGTCAAATAAGCAATCTACTGCCTTTTTTCACATAATATTCTATTTCTGCAGATGTCATTTAAGGAGGGCTGTACGTGCAACCTTGAAATAATGTCTTTGATATTATGATATTGTTCTCCATCTCCATTAGCTGAGTGGTAGTGAATACAATGTAAGAACAGTTCAGGACAGGGGAGGGGTTGTTTCAGTGTTTGAACTGCTTTGAGCTACACCCAAGAAAAGTATATAAGGTCAGAAGACACCTAAATTTCCATGGTTAATACTTTGTATAGTTACTTGTAGTAATGCAACCTGAGTGCCTGTTTTGCGTAGAATGGTGGTCTTTAGTCATCAGCATTTCAAATGTACTTTATACTTGGTTTAAAAATTTACAAAACTTAAGACAAGCTGGACAATTTCTTTACATAAATGCTGTTGCATAACTAAAATAAAGACATGAATTGGTGGGTTGTCAGTGTTTTAAATAGATCTCCTTTACATGGCTCTATACCCTGATGCTTCCATATTGTAGAAGGAAATTTTCCATCTTGAAATTTATGTCTCATGTAGCTCTCAGGATGCTAAAACTGTTTTTGAACAGTTACCATTTTGCTCCCTGTTTCCACATTGGCATGTACAAAATCATGCCTAGTTTACCAAGTATTAAAGAATGTACTTACTGTGTTTTGGGTATGGGACTTTTTGGTGATGGTGGGGTTGTTTTTAAGTGTGTACATGCATATGCAGCCTGACACATAGTTTAGTGATGGCATGTTTGGATCAAATGCATATCCATAACTACCCCTTCACAGTGTTTTCAGAAAATACTATTCAATAATTCAACACATAAAACCCAGTTAAAATTCTTCCCTTGTAGTGTAAAGATGCTTCAGAGATCTTGAGTTGCTTGCTTTCCTAGTAGTATTTGATAGCCTTGGCAAAGTGATGCGAATAGTTATAAAAATCTCTGATTGATTTAAAGAATGTGTTCACCAAGACACTTTTGTAACTGTTTTCAGTTCCACCATAGAGCTTGTGAACTCTGTTTCTTGTGTACATAAACTATGTATATGCAATTCAGGTGTGTGAGGATGAGTAGAAACAAACAAAAATCCCAAACCAGTCTTTGTTCTTTAATGTGTGTTATGATGATTTCTGAAAATAAAGGACAAACATCTCCGTAATGCAAGTATTTGAACCCATCCCAGAACCTGAGATCATGTATTCAAGCCCACTCTTATTTTACTTAGGTGTTGGAAGGCTAGCTAGGCCTGTCTTCTGATTCATGAGGAGTTATATTACACTGATGCTCAGAGAAGGCCAAAAGAAGCTTACAGTTATATTCCTACATTCACATTTATGTAGAAATAGCATCTTAGAAATCTCACACAATGATGAAAGAGCATTATTGTTATTCCCGTATGGCCCTACTGTGTGAAGGTTCGGTTCTTGTGTTCATGACTTCCACTGAATTACTTATGGACTTCCATTACTTGGCGGGGGAGGAGACGGGGTGGTGAGCTTCTGGTATTAAGCATTAAAAATAAATTAAAAAATATAGTATTTTGTGGCAAGAGATATGTTATGCTCCTGCAAATAACATATTTCCCAGAACCATTAGCAATGTTTGTACGTTACATTATGGTGATACACAAGGAAATTTACATTTTGCCTCTTGAGATAAAAGCCTAGGTGTATTTAGAAGAAAATTTGGTCTCTTCCCTCAGAAATGTAAAAATATTTATCATCACATCTTGTATCTATCCCATAAACTGTCTTAGTAGCATGCTATTTTTTCCTGAATCTTGTTCTGCTCTTGGATGTGGTAATGATTACTTTTATTTAATAACATCAATCCTATTTTGCTACTTTGCTATTTATGCCTCATGTAAGGGTTTCTTTGTCTATTCATTGATTTTGTATAAGTTAACATGTGCTGAAAAATTCTTTGGCGATGAAAGACCCAAGAAGTCTCTATTCTTGGGTTGTCTTCTCTTAGACCTAGTTCCTTTAATCTCTGCTGTCTTCATCTTGTAGCCAACATACATCTTCTTCCATACAGTTTTTATATATACCTAATCTATAAAGTCACTTTAATAGAATGTACCTAAAATTAACATATAGTTGGAATTTAAATTTTTTTTAGAAGGTCATTTTTATGTAGAGTTCATTGGTTACTGGCAGAGTGTATTGGAGAAAAGGGGCACACAGTTTATTGACTGAAATAAAAAAATCTTGTGCTCTTTTTGCATTATTCTCTCTTACCTTTTGATATCTGTTAAGTTTTGGGTTTGCTCTCTTTTTATTAGGTGTTTTGTTTCAAAAATAAGTTGAGGTCACATGGTTTGCCTGGATTAACTGCCTTTATCACAAACCCAGCCCAAGACAAGAGTTTTTACAGAAATAGTTGAGCGGTGGGCTTAGGGGTGAGATGGGAGCCAACTACCTTCCATATCACACTTTGCAAATAACAATTTTCAAACCAGAAACAGGAACCAGTTACAGAACCAACAGCAGAACAATAGACCGTATTTAATTTTTTTGTATCCAGATCTCTGTGGTTAAAACAGAAAATTAGCCTGATATGTTTAATTTAATAATGCAGTGTTTTTTCTATGATCAAAATATTTCTGTTTTGTCTGTGTAATCTAAACACAGATAATAAAACTTCAGTATTTCCTGAATAAAAATTATTCTTTCCTACTAAAGCTACGAACATAGCTAAGGTAGATTTTGAAAACAACTGGTGGAGATACTTTTGGAATGGGGAGGTAATCTGGGTGCCTATAGATCTTGAGAATGTATTCCAATGTGTTACTTTTACAAGGACTTTTGTCTGCTAAAACCTTGTAACTTTTTAGCTGTTGCCTCTGTTTTGTCTTTTTCCCAAACGTAGTGCTGACTTTTAATGTAAATTTTAAAATCTGAAGTAACAGGCAAAATATATTGACATTTCTGCTGCTGATTAAAACTTTGCAGAATATATGTGGATTAATATATGTCCTGTATTGCTTGGATGCCTATGGAATTCAGATCTGAGCATATATACTGAATTTTAATGTGCTTTCAATAATAGGTCGTGGACAACTCTTTTTTCCTTTTAAATTCTCTGTCACTGGGAATAATAATTGAACTAAAATTTCACCAAAAATCAGCTGTTTAAAAAATGTCATAGTATCTTTTCTTGAAAGGTTGCTGACTTTTCAGTTGGCAAATATGACGGTATTCTGTACTTATTTTCTTTTTGTTTTTAATGAAGGGAGTGGGGGATAAGCACTACTGTTGTACTGTTTCTTAATACAGAAGAAACACCAGATAAGATTCAACTGTTCAACTGTTTTAGAGAAACATATCTATCATTCTTTTAATTTTCCAGGTTCCCTAAATGTGTGACAATGTTTTACCCAGCTGTATGGTGCATGGAAATAAACACTTTTGGAGACAATTTTTTTTCTTGGTTATGCAGGAGAAAAATTAAGTTACAAATCTTACTTCTTTCCTTTGTCAGATGCACAAATTGGTCTCAATACTTGTTTTGTAAATTGTTTCCCACCAAAGGTAAACAATATAAGCTTGTTAGGTAGTCAGTACTCTAATTTGTATATACTTCCATGATAAAATTTGTCAAATGAAATGAAGTATTTTAGACTGTATTGCCTGATATGTGTTTTTGTTTTTGTTTTTTTTTTTTTTTTTTTTTTTTTTTAACTAGTGAAAAAGGCCATAGATTTTAAATCTAGAGGATTTAAATTGTTTCCAGGGAAAGACAACAGCAACAAGTTTTCTATCTGTGAGTGTACTCCTTTTTTTGTTACTTTTTTCTAGTGCAAGAGTGAAGTTTGTGCTGTCTGTGTTGTTTGTGTGTTTTCAAAACTGTTTATGTATTTCTGATAACTGACTTAAATCTGTTTCTCCAGTCTGCATGGTGAATTTTTAAATATGGTTCTACTCTAAAGGCAGGCTTTCTATAAATCTGGCATTGTAGAATGACATACTATTTTGTCAGTAATTTCACATTAAATTTGCAGTGTTTACAAAGAAGTAAATATTCAGTCTCCTAGGTGTCAGCTGAAATCTTAGCTATGAACAGGAGATAAGTTATTTTAATTGAAAATTACTACTAGCTGCAAAAGGCTATACAAACCAAAGTCTATCCTCATTTACAAATATGCAACCACATATTTTTTTAAGTGACACACATGAGGTCACTTTCTGAATTTTTTTTTCTTCATTAACTTTGGTATTTTGAACTGATTAACTAACTGTAGTTTTAAAAATTCTAGAGATGCGTAGTGCCTTTGATTTTAATTACAGAAAACTGAAACGGAAAGTGCTTAGCATCTTCCAGCACTGAGTCCTGATTAACTCAGAAGGAGTCAGGCAACTTTCTAACATAAATTGACGAGGTATGACTCTAAATACATGAAAGAGGATATCTTTTGCAAAAGAACGTGCCATTTTTATAGAGTTCCTTTTTGGACTAGAACCACATTTTAAATATTTAGAAGTAATTGCTTAAAATAAAGATGGTCTAACTGCTTAGCCTATGTCTGCTTATACTACATTCATTATTCTTCACAGGAGTGAAAGGACGTGTTTTTGAAACTCATTAGGTTGGACACATTTGCACTAATTTTTTTGTTTAAAGTGTTAGTGATGGATTCAGTTTCCAGGATTTTGCAGTGCACATTGCCATAACTTTTAATGCATTTTTCAGTTTTAGGTTTTAAACTGTTGACATATTAGATGGGATTTTTTTTATAAAAAGGTGTCTTCAAGCAGCAAGACCCTTTAACATTTACCAAGTAAGAAAAATAAAGCAAAATACACTTCTGTTCAGTTTTTATAATGTAGCTTATTGCCATATTCATCTTTTCTGTAAACATCATCACCTAAATAGTTCTGTAAGAATTTCTGGGTTTTTTGAAAACTTTGTATAAAGACATTTAAAAACAAGTGTTCTTTTTACACATTTTGGGTGACTGGAAAGCAGAGTGATTATACAACAAGAAATAACAGTAAGATAATTACAGTAGTTTTTATAAGGTACATCACTGAAGTCTCTGTCTAATGGTCCACCTGTACTTTTAGAATTACAAATGAGAATAGTATAATGGCTGATAATACAGATTGTTTCTCTATAAATTTATTTTGCACAAATAATTAAATATTCCACTATATAAACATTAATAGGAATTGTATATTTATATTGAAATACCAGAAACTTGTAATATCTAAAGGTGATTGTTACAAAATTAGTGATGAAATTTATCAACATATTTTTGAAAATCTTTACAGAATTTCATATGTTATTATAGTCTATGTAAAACTGAAAACTGCTGTATCTTGTTTTATTGGTTACGCAGAGTAGATTACCTATATGAGTCAATAAAAAGTGAAGGTGAAAACCTTTATGATTTGTACATTTAGTGATCATAATCTTTTCATAAATAGATAACTAAGATTTTATATTGTAATCTAGCATTTGGTTAGCTAGTCGCTTTGGTAGCTGAAGAAATTGAAGAAGCAGTATTTCATGAAAAGCCTATGTTGACTTCATGAGAAAATTGAAGAGGCAGTATTTCATGAAAAGCTGTTGACTTCAGATAAAATTCGCAATGTGGCCTCAGCTGGATCTGTACTTGCATGACAATAACAGATAGGGTCCTTTAAAAAAAGGATGTCCATCATTCAACTGTTAGTGGAAATAAGATAAGGATAAATGAATACCTATTTTACATTATGCCTTGAATTAGCAATGTCTTTAGAAAATATCATTTAACATTTCTCATGTGTATGTCTTTTCCCTATTTTACTTTTATTGAACGTATCAGGTATATAACATTCAATACTAATGCACAGGTGATTTGCACATAGTAAAACCAGAATGATAATATCTGACATGATGATATACTTTGAAACAAGTATGCATCATCTTCATTTTGCAGATGTTGAGATTAACAAAAAGGAATCTTTGGGGACCTACTTCAATCTGGATTAGAACTCTCGAATTTCTTGCTCCCAGTTTCATGACCAGACCACAAATGAATGTTTACTGTAGAGGAGCCATTAATTTACTACAGGAAACCCTTCATCGCTTATTGTCATATGACTATCTGGGGTGTAAAACAAACAAAGATAGACAGATAGACAGACAGACAGATAGATAGATGATTAGATAGATAGATAGATAGATAGATAGATAGATAGATGGATGTCTGGGGAACTATAGAGAGCTGTATTTCAGTAGACTGAAAAATCAAGCATTACGTCTGGAAAAGTAACGTCAACACAAAAATAATAAAATGTGCATTTATTTTTTGCAAAGTACTTAACAGAAATCAGAATGGATTTAAGTTTTTGCTTAAATGCATTTCTGCTTTGGAATCAAATCAGAAATCAGTTTAGTGACTTCTACTTATAACTTTTTCTTCTGAATTTTTACTGTGGTATAAATCTTATTTTAATTTTGTTGCTGTAATTTTTTTTATTGATTTCCTTTCACATAAGTCTTTATAATTTAATTTATGAATATTAATAAATCCATAATTTATAATTTAAAAATACATTTCACAGAGTTTTTTTAAGAATGGAACATTTTACAGAAGATGTCAAAAACCAATAGGATTTTCAAGCTTCAATTTTTGGTGGGAATTGAAGTATATGATAGTTCTTATGCTCTGAAATCCAGTAGAATATTCTTTTTTATATGAATAGTCACTTTATTTCCTGTGTATAGGGAAATATAGTGTATAAAAATAAAATAATTATTTGAAATACTAAATCATAAATTACAATAAATAGAAATAGTTCTATTTAAAGAATATTTTTACTTTATTTTGTTTATATTGAAGAATTTCTTCTGTATGCATAGACATATGACACAGCCCCCAAATGGCGCCATTTTATTTTAATTTCTTTAATTTTATTGGGCATAATGAATAAGTTTTTAGCTATAGTTTTAATATATTTTTAATGTCAGAAAAGTTAACAGACTATCACAAAAGTGAGAAGGTGTCTTTTTCCCTATTCATTCTCAAGTACACTTCCTTTCCCTTCCTGCATTGCTCAGTGAATCCTAACTGTCTACCCAAAGTTTTAAGGTCTTTTCTATATATATGGGCTACTTATGATGATTCTGGATTTATCACATCTTGATATAGGCTTTGGAACTATATAAAAGTACCCAGAGATTTCAAAGAGAGAGTTCATTCTAAATGTTCATCCAACAAGTTCCTACTAGATGCCCTTGTGAAATGTAGTTTATCAAACTGTAATGGTCAGAGACATATATATATTCCAACATTAGCAGGAACTCGGATTTCTATAGCTAATATGCTTTCATCACACCTACAAGTATTGGGGGAGGAAAAGACTGACACCCGGTAATAGGAATGGGCTCTATGGAAGAGCCCTCCTTGTCCCAAAGTCCTCTGAGCATAAAGATGCAGATGAACAGAGATTACCTCTGTTTGCTATTAGAACAACCTTGGACATGGTGCAGTTCTTTCGGGGCAGAGGAGGATACATACTGTGGTTCCAGTTGACAAGGGCTGAGCCTGTCAGGTTTTTTGAGCAGTGTGCTAAGTTGAGACATTTTGCTTTTAACCCTCTGCAACATTTTCATTTGGCCTCTGACTTCCTCAGAGGTACCAAACCAATGCTTCCCTTTGTGTGTAAGAAGACAAATTTCAAGGAAGGGAAAACCCCCAAGTATTCTGAATGTTTTTGTCCTTCATTAAAAGCTGAAATTTAATGAACATCCTTTAGAAGTATAGTTAGAAACTATTATTTTTTTTTTTTTTGGGGTACATTCAATTTACAATGTAATGCGATTAACCTAATTATATGCAAACTTTTTCTTTAAAGGAAAGTTAAAATCTAATACTGCACATCCATTGGTCTAGTTCCTCAGAAATAAAGATTAATAAAGGTGAAAATATCTTTCTGCTTAGTGTAAATCTCTTGGTTTCAGGTCAGCTTGCATTTTTGAAGAAAATATTCTTCTGCTACCTCCTAGTTCAATGCATTTCAAAAATTAAATGCAAATTTATTAGTATTATTTTGGCCTAAAATTATTTTTGTATGATATACTTTTGAAAGTTGTAAAAATTACAAGAATATGATGCCTTGAAAAAAAAAAAACAACAAAAACGAGTGAAGAAATTGTTTAATATGCTGAGGGCTAGATGACTACATATAAATTTCTGGAAAAACACATTGAAAGTTTCACAGGAAGTTTCTCTCTGAAGATCCATTTTAGTTTATTGTAAGATAAATGTATGCAAATCAAACTGGCATTTTGAGTTTACCTTCAGATCACCATATTTTGGGAATATCTGTGTTTTCAATACTGATTAAGGACAATTCTCTCAGCATGAGCCTATGTATTCAAGTTTTCTTATAATTCAAGGAGAAAAGGTCAGCTCTTAATGGAGATGACATTTATTAGATTATATTCAGAGTAAAATCTTACAGCCCTAAACCTGATGAACACTCCTTTAAATGTTAATGTTTGTAAAGGAATAGTAATAACATTTCCATATCAGTTCAATAATATCACAAGCAAACAAAATAACTGATTAGTACAACTTCTAAAAAACTTGTGTTATTTTTTTGAAATAAAAAAAAAATCCAAACCAGAAAATACATGTTTTGCTTATTATAGGGAGGAGAAACTTATGTATTGAAACTAGATTATACGGGTGATCATATTCTGTAGAAAATATGTTCTAAAGGACCTAAAATGCAGATAATGTACTTTTTCATATTTGGTAATTGCTTAACTCTGTATTTTCTAAAAATTGTATTATTTTATCTTTTTTTGTTTATTTTGTTTTATTTTGTTCTTTTGCAGTAAATGAGGGAGGTATTAAACAGGCATCCAATTTGTGTCCAGATCCTGGAGAACCGGAAAATGGAAAAAGGATAGGCTCAGATTTTAGGTAAAATATAAACCCTACCATTGTATCATTTCTCTAATACTGAACTTTGAAAATGTGTATGTTAAAAAGTTGTTGCTGTTGTTAAGCTACTCTTTCAAAACTGAACTTCTTAGTAAAAATTGAAATGAAATTCTGTATAAAATTATGTAGTTCAATATAGCCTGTATTTAGTATGCAAAGAAGATAAAATACCTACTTGGAAGAGAACATATATCTCTGATAATCTGGCAAAAAATGGATTGAAGGTAAGTTAAAATAATTTTCTCATGTAAATACTGTATTACATTTACAAATATTGAGCATACATGTGATACTGGAGATTTTTGTAAAGGACAAAGCAAAATTGAATGCAACACAAAAAGAAAAATAAAACCTCACAGAAGAGGTTTCAGATTTTATTATAGAAATATTTGTTGGAATCTAGGGGAATATTGTATTTCCTACAGTATATTTTTCAGGAATCCAGAAGTTTGATGCATGCAGGTATATTTCCCTAGTAGTCCCCAGAGTGGTTTAGCACTCTTAATGCATACTATTTTTTAATTAATTTTGATACATACCAAATTAGTAGAGTATACTATTACTGTATTAAAAAATAATAATTCAGAACTAAAAAATTGTGCTTTGTTTCTAGCAAATTCTTCCTTTTCATTCCTTGCTGACTTTTTCAAATGTTTCCAGGAAGACCCCAAAGTATCAAAGAATTGTACACTGCCTGTGATCTATTCCACCTCATCTTCATTTAACCTGAACTCAGATTTTAGCCCCTTTCTGCCTGCATTCTCATCTATCTTTCAAATACCTTACCTTGTAAGAAAAAAAAAGTTTGCAATACTCTTTTCAAAACATTGTGGTTTTTTCTCAGTGAACATATATGACTCCTACGGTCAGTAACAGCAGTGGTTGATGTATGGTGTGCGTAGACACACATATTAAACATTTTCAAGAAGTGATTTTTAACTTCTTGAAAATGTTTTGAATTAATATTAAGCTCTTATCTGTCTGAGTTTCTGAATTGTTTCCTTTTTCATTGTTGAACATTCATGTCATCACATACTAAGTATTAAACATACATATTATATATTTGATATATAGACAAATTTTGGGCTGTATTAAAAGAATAAATCTAAAGGTATTTTCTTGCTATATGTCACATATTAATTTCACATTATCATTAAATTTACAAATCCTTTCAAAACACCTAAGTGAGGAAAAAGAAAAGGAAGAAGTAAGTAGGAGGGAGATTGATGATTTTCAGATTAAATGGTTTTATTACATTCAGTTTTGTTTAAAAGATGTATTTTACATATCACACAGCACACTTCCTAACATTTGAAGATAGTAAGTGTTAAGTAATCTGGAAGAGTTTACGAAATTATGTTACTTCATTCTTTTACAAAACTTCTTGTACATTTGTTTTGTTTTGTTTTGTCTTTTCATAGAATCATAGAATCACAGTATCATAGAATCAGTTAGGTTGGAAAAGACCTTTAAGATCATCCAGTCCAACCATTGACCTTACACTACCAGGTCTGCCACTAAACCATGTCTCCAAGCACCACATCTACACGACTTTTAAACACATCTAGGGATGATGACTCAACCACATCTGTGGGCAGCCTGTTCCAATGTTTGATAACCCTTTCAGTGAAAACTTTCTTCCTGGGGAGGAAGAATGCTAGGCACCAATATATGTTAGGGGTGGACCTGCTGGAGAGCAGTTCTGAGGAGAAGGATCTGGGGGTCCTGGCAGACAGTAAATTATCCATGAGCCAGCAATGTGGCCTTGTCGCCAGGAAGGCCAATGGAATCCTGGGCTGCATAGGGAAGAGTGTGGCCAGTACGTCGAGGGAGGTCATTCTCCCCCTTTACTCGGNCTAGGCATTCCTGCATCAGCAGGGGAGTTGGACTAGATGATCTCTAGAGGTCCCTTCCAACTCTGAAAATTCCGTGATTCCATGATCCAGTCCCATCGTAATGGAAAAGAATAAATAACTAGGACATTTCAAATGTATGTAAGTGAAAGAACATGACTAACACATACAATATCCACTGGAAGTGGAAAAAGTGAAAGTGACAAGGTGTGTTCATTTTAATGACATTTTTGGTGAACAGAAAAGGTAAGTAAGCTTTTGTTCAAAACAAAATAAACAGAAGATATAACAGATACAGTATTATGCTCTTGGTCTTATGAGTTGTAATTTTGGGGGGCAGGAATGTTCATTTTGGTGAGGAAGTATTTTTCACCTTCCACCACAGAACGTATTTTCAGATCAAACCGAACTCAGTTTTTTTGTATTGATCCTTATTTTGATCACTTCTTGACACTAGTATGGAATGAACCTTTTTACAAAGAAAAAATGAAAAAAACCAGAAAAAAACACCAAACTGGTACTTAACTGATCCTATTTCTGTTAAGGGAAGATTCTAGGAACTGTCTAAAACCCTGCTGATTTTAAGGGAAGCCTACTTGCTTCCTGGTTTCTCTAACAGGTTAGGTTGCAGAGCAGTAATAGTTTCTGAAAGCACAGGATTCTCAATGGCTTCATTGCCACCTCAAATTTATGCTCAAAAGCTGTCCTTGAACAAATTCCTTTCAACTAAATATTTGAATTTTCATGGTTCAGTTTCTTTCAAGATAAGAACAATCTGGTATGGATAGTCTTCTCTAGACAAATCCCACCTAGTGCAACATTTCTGTAGGCAGGTCTATTCTGAGTGTCGCTCTCAGAAATGACCCAGAAAGGACTAGTTTCCTTTCAAAAGATTGAGTCTTTCCAGTATTTTATGGTAGCCTCCCTTTATATACATTTTATTTGGAAATAGTGGGAGGACATATATACAGACACACGTGCAGTTTCTAGCCACTTTATTGACAGGCCTTGAAAAACAGAACAATTACTCTTTTGGTTGTATTCATCTTACACATATTAGTGATTAACAGGGTGGTTTCCTATCTAAGGCTTGTTAAAGGTCTTAGGAATGTGAATGGTGAGATTTGTATGGGTGAAAAACAGGACTGGTGATGTTAGTAATACATATGTCATTTATCTCAAGTTGAACACTTGATATATTGAAAAAAGGTCTTATAAGGAACAAAAGCAAACTAAAAATTTTCAGCAGACTGAATAAAATTCCCTTTTAAATTAACCTGGTTTCAATTCTTGCCATTATTATAATGGTTGCTCAATTGCTTCATAAGCTTCCAAAGTAAGAATGCCACTAATTCTTTAAAATAAATAAGACATTGAAAGAAAATTCTCACATTTACTTAAAAAAGTACAGTAGTTTGGAAAATCTTTTCCAGGTTGTCTTATACCTGACAGAGAGAAAAATAGCACACTTTTCCATTCTTGAAGTCACTCTCTCTACAATGTAGGAAATAGCTTTACTTTGACCTTGTCTTTTTTTCCCCTTCGGATAAGGAAGTGAAAATCCTAATTACAATACTTTAATGTTAAAATATAGTGTTTTGAAGAAGAGTTTAGATCTACCTTTATCAAGATCAATCAAAATCTAATTTCAGTACAATTTAATCTATTTTAGAGAAGAGCATGATCTTGTCAGTTCTCTTTAGCTTTCTTCAAATGTGAATATATAGGTTTGGAAGCATTTTATTGCAATTTCACTCCTGTCCTGATTATAAACACTACCTGCTCTCTCAGCACTTTTATACATTCTTACATGGTTCTTACACAGAGTTAGAAAATCAGCAATGCAAGCTGTAAGACAAGCTGTAGCATTTCATTACATTCTTTGGGACCTGACACTCCATGTTCACCTTTTTGGATATTTTTTTCTAATGTGACAATTCCCCATGGCTATATTTTGAAGTTTTAAGGGCTCTGTTTCTGATGTTAGCTGCCTATTTGAGCATAACAGTCCTTTCCAGGTTGAAATAACGTCAAGAAGACTTACCAATACTTGCCAGCTTTTCCTGTACTGAAAAAGATTATTTACCTCAGAAAGAAAACTACTCTTCCCTAGAAGTTTCTTAAAATTTTGGATCTACTAGCGTTTATTCTGCTGGAATTTCAAACAGCTTATTTTATGTTACCTGTCATACAGTAAAATACACATCTTTTCCACATGACTGTCCAATTTTAGAATCAATGCAAGTATGGAAAATATAAGAAAGATGTAACAGATGAAGAGAAAAAGTTTTCATGTGATCTTCTTGGGTTTTTTAATTGTTGGGTTTTGGAGGCTTTTTGTTTCTTTGTTTATGGTGGAATACACATAGCCAAACTGAATTATACTTGGACAAATATTTTATTATGAAGCAAACATGTTCCTCCACCACCATCCCAGTTCTGGCTTCATAAAATGAATGAATGAGCCTATCTCTATCCCCCTACCTCTGTAGTGTAGTCCAACTAGGTATTCAGAGATGAGATTCAGATCAAACTTGGATCACAACAAAACAGTGAATGCTGTTGGACCGCCACAAAGATGTTAGTGTGGTCTTAAAAATACAGATTTTATTGAGAGAAGGAAGCATATGAAATTTATATTAAAGACAATTTATTATACCAATGAGTTGAGTTACAGTATACCTAATGATAATTTTTTCTTCCATTTTACATTATAAATTAATCTGTAGTTATTTTCTTTGGAAGAATGACTTTGAAGTGTAACCACATTGATTGACTGGCAGTTTCATGCTTAGTTTTCCTTAAACTTTCTCTGAATCACATACCCTTCTCTGCAGATATACAAGGTGAGTTTCTAGACTGAAACTTCAAGCCAAATGTCATGAAAATTGAACAAAACTCAGATTATTTGCCGTGTAAGATGTGAGGCTAGTTTAAAGGGGAATAGTATGTTTCATTTGTGAGCAGTTTATTGGTTCCTTTGTCAAGCAGAAGCCTCCAACGGCACAAGCTTTGTGGGAAAAGGTGACACCTTAAGAAGTGTTCAACCAGAATTATCAATGATCTCCAGAGTGTTGGGAGATCCTCTGCAACTGAAATTTATTCATCACTTTAGTTTGTTCAGTACACGGTAAGGAATTTTCTTGACCAGAATCACAGAATCACAGGGGTTGGAAGGGACCTCTGGAGATCATCTAGTCCANAGGGCAGAGTAGAGGGGGAGGGTAACCTCCTGCGACCTGCTTACCACACCCCTCTTGATGCACCCCAGGATGCCATTGGCCTTCTTGGCCACAAGGGTGCATTGCTGGCTCATGGTCCTCCTGTTGTCCGCCAGGACTCCCAGGTTCCTTTCCGCAGTGCTGCTTTCCAGCAGGTCAGCCCCTAACCTGTACTGGTGCATGGGGTTATTCCTCCCCAAGTGCAGTACCTTAAAGAAGCTTTGAAGACTTAAATATTCTAACATTATATCTTGGAATCCTAACAGTAATATTGCAGTAATATTTCCAAGTACTGTATCAACTGATCTGCAAAAAAGTTCCAAGATGTGCTCTTAACTTGGGACAGATGCTGTGGCATAGCTCAGCTCTCCTACTGTGGCTCAAATAGACTACAGTAGATTCGATCTGTAGCTTGCACATAACTGATTATGGATCAGTTGTGTGTAGAAAGTTACTAGGTGAAGAAAATGTGCTTCACTGCATAGTCTTGAGAACTTACGTATAGCTTTAGCTTCTGTTACTGCAGATGGAGAAAATAATATATGTGCTGCAATACTGATTATTTATTTATGGTAGCATTAAAATATATCATAATATTAAATTAATTCTTTGACAGGGACAGACTTTAAGAGCTGATGGTTAGGTATTTCTGGTTGTTTGTTTTGTTTTTTTTTTTTTTCCTACGGTAAACAATGGCATACTCAAACTTGTTCAGTTGCTGGTGTGGACAGAATAGGTTAATATGGCAGAAAGATCTGAATCTTTGAGAATATTTTTTTCTTTAATGTGTATATGGCTTTTCAGTTGATTCTACAGAAACAGAATAATACTGCAACATATGAATTCAGATGTATTCCTTGCACATCAGTGCAAAAATCCAAACTGCATCATCACCACCTTCTGCTAGTCTGTCCCACCTATCCACCACAAAATTTGCAAGAGAAATTTAAGTTCAAAATGAAGAATAATATAATTTATTGTTACAGCTGAGTTTGAAGTTTTAATTCCTTGCATAATCAATTCTTGTTCAATAATAATTTAAAGAATATATGGAGGAAAATAATCTAAAATTACTTAGTTTGCTACATGTATGCCAACTGTTAAAATAATACTATTCAATATAAACTTCATATAAAGTTCAAAATATTAAACCTGCTCTTTCACATCCTTTAGAGATTCTGTAGCTTCATTTTAGGCTCCTTCTTACTGCTTTTAGTTTGTGTTCTCTAAAGCGGGATCCCAAATTTGGGGCAGATGATGGAGATTTCAAAAATAGGTATGAGATTAAAGTGTTTTCTCAAATTTGCATAACTGTCTTACTTAATATACAGTCATACTTTTTTTCTAATGAAAATATATCTGAAGTTTGAGCTTTCTTCCTGAAAATGCAAACCTAATGGCAATCATCTTTTGTCCTGTTAGAAATTGGCAGATGAAGTTACTGAGAGACACAGGTCAAGCATTCATTTTTGAAGCTATGAACTGCTTTAGCACAGTATGTTGTAGATGCAGAAGTTTTATATGAGTTCAAAATAAATTGAACAGCTTGAGTGAGTCATAGAAATATTGATTGGAAGGGTCCTGGAGAGAGCATCAACTCCAGCCTCCTGCCCAATGCCAACATTGAATCTGATCAGCTGTGGCTTTGTTTAGCCAATCCTGAAGATCCCCAAGAACGGAATTTCACAACAGTCTGGGTATGCTGTTCCAGTTCTGCCCTGCTTTTCTTGGAAGAAGCTTCTTGTAATGTAAAACCCGAATCTCCTAAACTGCCCCTTGTATATTGTCTGCCACGTTAAGAAAAGTTTGACTTCATTCTTTGTAAAGGTTCTTGAAGTAGTTATGGTCTGCTATTAGACAGTAACTTAGCTTCCTCTTTGTCAGACTAATTAAGCCTAGCTGCCTCAACTTTTTGCTGGAGTTCTCCAACTAACCTCCAAACCCCCTAGAGTTTTTATCCATATCTCTCTTGAAGTGGAAGACTAAACACGGGGCTTAATATTGCAGATACAGCCTCACCAGCTGAGTAATAATTTCATTTGATCTGCTGCCACCACTTCTAATGTAGTTGAATATATAGTTCATTTTATTCAGGATGAGAACATATTACTGATCAATAGTGCAGAACTTCTTACCTCTACTTGTTGAGTTTCCTGAGGTTTCTGTTGGCCCAGTGTTGAATTTTGTCAAGTGTCTGGGTTGAAGCTCTGCTATTCAGTATGTCAGCTACTTTTCCTAGTTTAGTATGATCCAAAAATTTGCTGGGAATTCATTCTGTCTCACCATCAAGGTTGAGGATGAAAATATTAAACAGCATAAGACCCCATATTATTTCCTATTGCTCAGCTTATTACTGGTCACCAGCTGAATGTAAACCATTGATTCCTACCCTTTCAGCACAGCTGCCAGGCCAATCTTAAATCTATTTATTCAAGTGCATTGTCATGGTTTGCTCCGAACTGGCTGCTGAAACGAAATTTTGTCAGCTCCCAAAAGACACTGCTGCAGGAGATGTTGTCAAAAACCTTCCTGATGTTGAGCACTGTTACATCGAGCACTATTACATCTACCACTGGTCCATGTAGCCAATCATTTTGTTATAGAAGACAATCAGGTTGATGATGTATGATTCACCTTTGGTAAATCCATATAAGTGCTCCTGATTTCCTGTTTGTGCTTTCCTAGAGGACATGTTCTTTCCAGGGATTGATGTAAGGTTCCTAGCTTCTCTTCTTCTTGCCTTTCTTAAAAATTCATATGATGTTAGCTTTTCTACAGTCAGTAGGAACTTATCCTCATCACCACAATTTTTCATAGATGATACCAGCCTTGCATAGAATCAGCCAGCTTTTTCAACATACTTTGATGAAAGCTATCTGCCCCCCTGCCTTTGAATACAGCTATCTTCTTTTACCTGTTGCTCCCCAGTATTGGCTGTCCCTCTTCTTCCCAAATCATGCTGCTACATGCAGATGTCTAGGAACAGATGTGCTGCAGAAATTCATGCAGAGAAGGCGTTGAGTACTTCTGCCTTTTCCATATTGGGTTCCAGCACTGCAAGGTTGCCTCACCCATTTATTAATAGACTCACATTGTATATGAACTTCCTTTTGTGATTAATATATCCACAGAAGGTCTTTTTCATACTAGTGTGCCTTACCAGTCTTAGCTCTAGCTGGGGACTGGCCCAGTAAGTCTAATTTAGTCACTCAGGGACTACTAAATTAGTAGCTCCAGTTAAGAAAGTTCCTTAAACATAAATGATTGAAATATGATAATGATCAGAAGATGAACGATAGATATTTTCTGTATTCTGAAGTTTTTCTCTAACCATTCACTTTTCACCACACACAGTGTTAGCATACTGGACTAAATGAACCCAGTCTGGCCTTTGGCTTTATCCACAGACAGAACTTCATGGCTGAATAAATTCTGCTTTTGAAACTTGTTGGAGATTTTGCTGCTGTCCTTTAGATTTTTGGGTTTTGGTGATGTATGTCTATATTGTACATAACAATGAACTGCATAGATACATCATGCTTCAGTTCTCTTGAGATTTACAAAACAGCTATAGTCTACACACATTTTGAAGGGGCTTCCTCTGCTAAGCAGTTTGGATCAAATGTAAGTCAGGGAATCAAACTGCTTTTAATTGTCCACGCTATTTTTTGGTCATCTCTTCCCACACTCTGTTTCTCTAAAATAACACCTTCCCACAATTCAGAAGTAGACTGCTCCAGGGACAAGTCCCCCAAAACCAGCTTCCATGATCTGATTCTCTCTCTCCACAGTTTGTATTTCTCTAACATACCAGCAGGCGTTGATCAGACCTCCCACATGTCCTCATGCAGTACTTCTGGACATGTAATAGCTATCATCAGTTTCATCCCATCAAGAATCCCTCTTTGGCCTATAACACAGTCCTCAAATTATTTGAGATTCTGGAAAAAGAAAAAGAAAAAGAAAAAGAAAAAGAAAAAGAAAAAGAAAAAGAAAAAGAAAAAGAAAAAGAAAAAGAAAAAAGGAAAAGGAAACCCTACTGAAATGGCTGCTGTGTCACCACACCACACCAGACCCACATCAAACCCATGGCTGAGTGCTCTAGAGAAAGCTAAGTCTAAGGAGTGTAGATGTGACTCTGTCTTTTTCATTTTGTGTTAGAGCTGATAATTATTTCCTGGTAATCTTCATGTCTTTTTTGAATCTTCATCATATTCACCTCATGTACTATACCTGGGGAGGGAAATGACACTTTACCCTCCTGTATGCAGTTACCAAATTTTTTTTAGAGAAATTTTGAAATGAATTCTTGTATATCATAGATAAAAGGTATTGGAGAAAAAATATTATTAGCAGAAGCAACAAGAAGAATCTCTCCTACTAGACGACTGTGAAAGAATTAATGCTTTTCCATTTCTGAAGGACTTTATAGGTAGATAATGACAGGAAATGTTAATCTTGACTACAATTTTAAGTTTCTGAGAGATCCATTTTCTTAAAATTTGCTTGACAAACTCATGATAGTCAATATACTGGCCTTTATGGATACCATTTTTAGACTGCAACTCCAGACGGATTATACAGATTTCCTGCAGGATTTCTTTACTTCACCATGCTATTTGCTTTTATATCAGCACTTCCCTTATTCCTCCATGAATAAGGACTGCTCTTTTGTTTTCACAAAATATTAGCACGGCTATGTTTAGTTAGGTTATGAGTGGGTCTTTGTGCCTTAGTGCTTTACACTTACTAACATCCATAGTATTAGCTGTGCCTAGACTAGGGAGTACCCTTAGTCATGTAATTTGTGTTAGCTGTTCCATATAAAGGAAATATTTGTTAATATTAGGCCATCTATAAATAAGGATAATGAAGGAAAAGGAGTTTGTGCTTTTCCACGTTTACATTTTCCCTTTGGAAGACTTTTCAAAATACTGTGTTTTGTATTTCTTATTGTAAAATGCCAGTCTTGGTCATGTGCGTGCAAGTATCTTTATGCAATCACTGTGCAGTTTGGTAAATAATGGTGTATGATTTTTTTCTGCAAGGTTTCATCACATCTTTTTAATACCAAAACATAAAGCTTTATTAGTACCCACTATAAGGGTGATAAAAGCAATGATACTCTTCCAAATTCCACTTACAAAATATCCTTCACTACAAAATGCAGTATCACCATATGTGAGATTTTCAAAATATTAATTTTTAGTTTACTTGACTCTTCTCAGAACTTCTTCAGTAACATCTCTGCTTCAGTCTTTTGGGCTTATTCCTTCTTAATTGGACAGGAAGAGTATTTACCAAATGTCATTCAGTTTTGGCACAAGCATGAGGTAACCCATTAAATCACAGATCTATAATTCTTCCTCATCAGTCTTATATAAGGAATAGGATAAATAATAGCATCAGCTTTTAATTCAAAAACATAATGATGCTCTTTTAGCTATTGATAAGGTAAAAGGTGCTCTCCGAAGACCCTTGTGACACTATAGGTTGTCCACAGTCACATCTTACAGAAATACTTTATAACTGTGACAGGAAACTTTTTAAAAACAGCAAGATGAAATTATGGAGTGTAAGATTTGGATGTCAGAGAAGGGCCTGATATATTGACTATTTTCAAGTGTTAGCAGGATTTGAAACAATAATGATATTAAAGGAGAAGAATTATATCAATAATACACATTTATGTATTCAGTTTTTTAACTTTTCCAAACTGAAAAAAAAAAACAACCCTCCCCTCAGAAAAACATAGCAAAACAAACAAACAAGCCAAACAAGTTTTTCTGGGCTTATTTCCTGTTTTGTTCTGTGCCAAGTTTGCAACACCAAATGTCAGCTCAATATGCAAAAGTCTAAAATCTTTTGAAGCCAGCATTATCACTCCATAAATAACCACAGCTTAATACCTAGAAAGATGTTTTTATAATTCTTTTATTTTCTTCCATTAATTTGAGAAACAGATGCCAGTTAAAGGAGCAAATGTTCATATTTACCTTGTAACTTTCATTGTCTAGTAGTTGTTACATTCAGAATCTTATTACTGGCAAGATTCTGGTGTTACACACCACTTTTATGGAGTCAAGACTTTACTGCTAGCCTAGTTAAAATCTTAACCTACTAATCAAAATATACAAAACAGCTATTACTAGTCTATTTACAATAATGCATTCCTAGTCCAAATTAATACAGGAAAGTCTTATTAAACACATACCAATTTTTTTTAATACAAGAAACCTTATTAATATCTAATCTTTTTCTCTGGTATTGTGCTTCCCCTTCCAATGCCCCTCTGGTTCTAAAGTCAAAAGCACCAGACTTCCTCAAGAAGAATCAGGGGTGAGGGACCTTTACAGCAAGTCATCTGTATCCTGAGGTCTTCACTGGGAGGAATACAATGTTTGTAATGGGGACTTCTTCCTCAGACTTGTGATTGAGCTTTTGGCCCTTCTTCTAGGTGATTTCCCTATATCTCTTTCTCATTGTTTCCTAGCTTCAGTTAACACAAATAGCTACTGTTTGTTATATAGTGCCCAGGTTTGTCAAACCTTTACTATATGGAAGGCAGAAGTTAGGTCAGAAAATAGTCACTTGACCTCCAGACGACTGTTAAAAAGAAGTAAACTAACTCTGGCCAAAGCGAGCCCAGAGAGGGCTGCACGCTGTGAGCTGTCAGGCCAGTACATTGCCTGCAGCCCTTTATAGCAAAAAATCGTATTTACTGGATTACATGTTTGTATTGTTTGTCAGGACCATCATACCTAAAAAGAATGGAAAAAATTGACTAATATCTATTTGTAAAAAAATACTTTTTCTTTTTATGTCATTGTTTGATTTTAGCTTGGGAGCAACAGTACAATTCTCCTGTGATGAAGATTATGTGCTACAAGGTTCAAAAAGTATCACCTGTCAGAGGATAGCTGAAGTTTTTGCTGCATGGAGTGATCATAGACCTGTGTGTAAAGGTAAAGAGGAATTCTTACCCTCACAGTGATTTTTTCATTTCACATGTATCTACGGTATGATAGCCAATTCTATTAAATTAATACCTGAAGTTTTAATCCTAGTGTCCCCACTTTCTAGTGAAAAAGGTTCCACCTATACTGTTTTGTTTAACATGAACTTTGTATTTCCTTATGCTTTAGTTTACTTGGGAACTTACATCATGAAGTTCACTTCATAATGAGCTGATGAAAATCTATCACATGCTAAATATTAAGACCCACCAAGATGGATTTCAAAATTGCAGTGATTCAATATACAATTAGTAGCTCATGAAGCGTCTTCATTACATATTTACTAAGCCAGTGAGAAAGACTTGAATTTATAGAATCATAGAATCATCTAGTCCAACCCCCCTGCAATAAGCAGGACTGATAAGGACTGATAAGGACTGCAGAAGTAAATTTACACCTGGTTTTGACCCTGACCAAATTGATAAAGGGCAAGAAATACAGAAAAATGTAAGAAGAGCAAAGTCATTCTGCTGAATATGCTTGATGTCCAAACCAAAGGAAGGTTTATGGTTGGAAACTAGCAAAACTTTCTGAACTAAAGAATATTTAGCTATGTGAGTAGAAGTTTTCAAGAGCATGTAAGATATATATACATCAGGATAGTTTACACACATATAATCTCATCTTGAGCTGGAGTAATCAACTAAACACCTTTTCAAAGTTTTCTGTATTTTCTAAATAAAAGAACACCCAGGTTTCAAAAATTATTCATGAAAAAAAAATCATCATTAAGATCATATATACGTGTGGCTGCATGACAGCATTTATATATTTCTGTATCATAACCAGGATAAAATAACATTCTAAAGATTCTTGGCTTTCATATTCCACATAAATGGTAATGCAAATGACAACTGTACCTCAAATCTTTCTATCCTCTGTATATTATGTGTTTGATAATAATACATAAGTTTAGTAATCTGTCATTGAAAAGTCACTTTAAAAGGAAAGCATACTGCAATTAGCATTTCATTTATCAATACCAAAATACAGTTGCACACTTTCAGGTTTTTTTAAAAAGTATCTCTCCTAACAGACAATAAAGCCATACTGTGATAAGACTGAGATGTATGCGTAGCTACTTCTAAATTCAGAAAGGCAGCCCAGTAGCTTTTTGGGACTATGACCTTCAAGCATAAATGTTTTTTAAAGATACTGGTTTTTACTTTTGTATAAGTTTTGAATTCTGAATAGCAGCAGATATCAAAGTACTTAAGTATAAAAGGTTAACCACATCCTTCAGTCCATTTTTTATTTTTTCCCAGTATGACTATACTTAGAACTACCATTGTATAATGATTTACTAATCACGCTTGTAAACATGTGTCTAATGATAAATTAAGCATTAATACTAAACTAGAAAAAAAAAAGGAAGTAATAAATCCATTGGAAGCTAGCAGTTCTGTTAACATTCTATCTAAATGTGAAACTGGAGAACTTGTATTAAATAAATAGCTAAACCCACCATTATTCATAGGTAGAAAATGTAATTCACAACCAAAAGGACAGTGTTTCTCTTCTTTACACTCATCAACTTCACAGAACTAGCTAATTCCACCTTAACAAGCAGAGGACCAATATTAACAAAGTTATTAGGAATTGATACAATGCCATATGGTGAAAAACTAGACAGATGGTATAGATATTATAGTTTGTCAAATATGAAATGCTTTAAAGTGTAATTAGTTGCATTAAAATTACTGATTCAAGTACATTTGGTGTGCTATAATTCTGGTTCTTTTGATTAACAAGATGTTTCAGTTCAACTCTTAGATATGCTGAAGGTGGAATATAAGCATTTATTCTAGAATAAGAATTACGTCTTCTCTAAATTTCACACACAGAACATACAATAAACATTTTGAAAGAATTTTGCATAAGTAGCATAAATATCACGTAGTAACTTGAAGAAAGTATCTGCAAAAATATGTGTGCATCTGCTTGTTGAACTTGCATGTTTGTGTACAAACCATTTGGGCAAAAAAAATAGGTAATCATGCATAACTGCTATTTTATGCAAGAAATTAATATTTTCTGATGAACTGATGCAGCTTTGCAGATAATGAAGGCACAGGTGGTATATTAAATACGTCATCTGTTCTTTAAAATGTCACTTAAAGTGCTGCTTTTTATCATGTAGTGTTTGCTATTGGAATGGTACAGCTTGAAAACGTTTTCATTCACTTATATAAATTATATTGTGCACACATAAAAAAATCCCACAGTAATAATACATTTTTCAAAATATGGCATGTGAGTATCAACAATTAGTTACATTATTATACAGCAATTGGGTAGAGTTCTAAACAGGAACTTTCCAATTCTGCTAGAGGTATTTGATTTGACATCATAAATCCCCAGGACTTGTTCTCATAGGTCACATGAGTGGTTGAGTATAACTGCCTGTCAAAAATGAAAGATTAACTCTCTTTAGGAGTTATCATATAATACCAGCTGGAACTGGCATAAGATCATATTAATGAAAGTGAATCTGGAATGTCTGAAGCATTTCTATGAGAGAAATATCATAGGACTCTCTAGAAGGAAAACTGATACAAATATTGTAGGTTATCAACATCTTTTAGACGTTAAGACTAGTTTCCAGGAAAATGCTGCTCTGGAGGTTTGGTTTATTTCTGAATCTTTTGAGCTCTAGAAGAAACTATGAGAAAATTGTAAAGTGATATTAGATATCCTGACTAGAATTAATTGCAGTTGGATTGTCTTGTAGTTTATCAACAATTATCCTTTCTTTTTCATCTTTTTTTTTAAATTTATTTTTAAAATATATTTTATAATTTGTGTCTGCCATCACCCTAGCAAAATAGCAGTTGCTCAGGTAGATGTACCTCGTGAAGAAATATGGCAGAAAATCAAGGCATTTGCCCCATTGTGATTTATGGACCAGGTATATTGAAAAGTTGTTAGAATTTGGAGCTATGAGGAAAGTATGGCTTTAATTTGTAAGCAAGCAGATAAATTAACATAAGCAGCAGCTGAAAACTAATTAGTCACTTTCTGCATTTTATTGAAATTTTAAAGTGGAGTCATGCTCTCAAACAATTGTTTTTTTAACTGGATTTTTTCAAGATCAATGCATCATGTAAGCCTAAAATTCTGCTGGTGATTTTAAATTTGTTCCAATTTAATTGGCCTCATGCAAATCTTGTAGCATACCATTGTTACAGGACAACAGAACAATGTCTTCCCATCCTTCCTCGGAAAGAAAAAAAATGCTCAAAGGATGACATGAGAATCTTTGCCCAAGCATTTACTGCACAATGAGTTATGTTGAAGTCTGTTATTTGAAAGATGAAAATTTCTGCAGTTGTTACTTATTTGGTATCCCAAGAAATGCTTAATACATGTGACTGTAATAACATGACAGCTTACATTGACTTCTCTGTGACTTCATTCAAGCGAGAAAGTTTAAAGACTTCAGAAATGAGACTCTACTTATTTGTCTGCCATGGGATTCAGTGTTCCTCTACAGGGCAATGCCATTATTACAAAGCTAACTTGCTTAACCAGAGACAATTATCTACTTTATGAAACTATTTGCCAGTTGATAAAACTCTTTCTCTCATTTACGTTTCAGGAAGCGAAACAGATAGATATATTCACAGTTGGTCGATTAGCCTTTTTATTTTCATGCCTGCCGCTCCTGTTTTCTGCTTGCTTGTTTCTCAGACCCTGTGAAACATTTATGAATGCTGCCTTTTATAAGTCTGCTGGCAAGTCAGCAACAAGTTCTGCAACAAATACAGTATTTTGGAAAAGCTCATCTAGTCTGTAGAAAAAAAAAGTGTTTTTGAAATAATTCTTTGCATCTGAGAAAACTAAAGGAGAGACATGATTTATGGTTTAAATCATGATCATCCAATTAATAGGCAGGCTACAAAGTAATTCGGATTATTAGTAGAAAAAAGAAGAAATTATATTATTGTCGTGGTTTGGGCCAGATTGGCCCAATCCAGTGGAATGACAGATGCTCGCTCCTTCTTGCTCCGCTCCCGAGGGGAGGCAAGAGAGAGAGAGAAAAAGAGAGACTTCAGAGTTTAGAAGGAACTAAACTACTTTAATGAAATATTAATAATAAAATAATAAAAAGAAAAATAATGAAATATATACAAAACCGTATCAAGCTCCCAGGATGACAATCACGTCACCAGCAGGCGCTGGGGAAGTCCCAGACTGGACTCAGTGATGGACGGGAACTGGATTCCGGATCTGGATTCAGGATCGGGATCAAAGGCAGATGCAGAGACAGAGTCCTCCTCAGATGCCGACCACTGAAGAAAGAGGGCTGACCCTTTGATCCCTCAGCTTTTATACTGAGCATGAGGCAGATGGGATGGAATACCCTGTTGGTCAGTTTTGGGTCACCTGTCCTGTCCGCTCCTCCTCACAGGTGTGACCCCTCTACACTTTTCCGCTTCCGACCCTCCAACGGGGCAGGTAACAAAGTTGGCTGGCCTTGGTGGTTATACCAATAAATATAAGCAAGAGCCTCTCTGCATCCCATTCCTTGGCATCAACTATAAACATGGGTCTTATCACTCTGAGAGTGAACAGTTTCTGCACAACATGCTGGCAATTTCAGCAGTTAGAAGACGCCTAGCTAAAAAGTAAAGTTACTGAACAAAATTGGTCCTGTTTTACCTCAAACCAGGACAATTATGCATTTGAATTGGGTTCGGACAAATTTAGAACACAGGTTTTTTGCTTCATATTGCTATTTTGATCAGTTCACTGACTAATGTGGCTTTTAAACCAACAGTGAATTCATGGACTCAGTATCTTTCATTTTATAGATTGCAAACATCAGTTTAATTAACATGGATATGCAAGCAGAATGTATATTATGAATTTTAGATCTTGCCTTTATAAATACCTTTACTTACCTATAATACCATTTTAAAAAATCCACTTTTGCCTCACTTCTCTCCAAAATGCAGACATGTATCTGAACCTCTTAAATGTGATGCTGAGTAAAAATGTATGCATATATGTATACACACGCCCATATATACAGGTAACACTCATCGTAGATAAATAGGGCTGAAAGTGGTCCTAACAAGTCAGCACTATTTTCTTACTCCAGCTATATTTATTCCCAGAAGATGTTTGCCTAACTTCCTTTATTTCCAAGGAAAGTGCTCTTAGATCCTACTCAAGCACTCCAGTCCTTCATTAGCCTTGCAAGTAGAAGAATTTTTCTAATTCAAATGTGAACCCTTATTGCTGTACTTAACTTATTTAAATAGGTGTTTCTATTTAAAAAACAGGTTATTTAATTCATCTTTTGAATAGTTTATTGTATACTTTAAGAATACCTGCTCTTCTTTAAACTAACGAACAGCAGTTCAGTCAGTCCTTCCTCACTGGTCACATTTATAGACCTCTAGCCTTTTTCATAATTTTCCCAATGGGTCCATGCCTTTCTTAAAATCCAGTTTCTAAAAACCAGCTTAGTATTTTAGAACAGGCTTTCCCAGTGCTCACTAGAGAGGAGGAATTATTTCTCACATATTTACACATTTTTCTGCCTATAACTATTTGCATATCTTCCAGTTTGATTGTCTTTTCATAACAGTGGGGTATTTTTTACTCAGGTTATGTTTCTGAGCTACTGTAACCCCTGAAGACTTCCTGCCGAATGGCTTGCCCCTTATGCTGTATTTGTGAATTGATTATTCTTGCTTTTATGCTTTGTCCTATACTTATCTCTACTGAATTGAATCCTATTTTAATGTCATTTTTTCAATGTCTCATTTTTAATTCTAATTGTGTTTGCTAATATATTCACAGTCCTTCCCAGCTCTTTGTTAAATGCAAATTTAATAAGTATGCACTTCATTCTGCTGTCCATGCTGTTAATGAAAATACTGAATGAACCTGACCCAGGACAAACCCCTGTGAAACTCTATTCAATTATTCTTTCCTTTTGACACTGAGACACAGATCATAGAATCAGAGGAGTCTAGGTTGGAAAGGACATTAGGAAATAATCTGATCTCCTGTTGTAAACAGGGCCTTAGCTTAGGTAAGCCATGGCTGTCTCAAGCCAAGTCTTCTGTACTTCCAGCAAGGGAGATTCTACCACTTCTTTCAGCAACCTATTCCAGTATTTAATAGTTCTTATGAGGGAATTTCTTTTTCTTATATCCAGATTGAATTTACCCTGAAGAAACTTGTGCCTGGTACCTTTTATTCTGCCTCCATGCATCCCTGTGAAGAAAGTATCTCTATGTTTTCTGTAACTATTTTTTAGGTACCAAAGGCCTGTGATTAGGGTCCTCCTTGAGGGTTCTGGTCTCTAGGTCAAACAAACCCAGTTCCTTCAATCTTTCTTTGTCTGTCA
Organism: Burhinus bistriatus; assembly: GCA_013397275.1. Lineage (NCBI taxonomy): Eukaryota > Metazoa > Chordata > Aves > Charadriiformes > Burhinidae > Burhinus > Burhinus bistriatus. The sequence continues at coordinate 490,454 of VYXH01005718.1, forward strand.
AGTTCTCCAGTCTTCTTGTTCTTCCACTGGACCCTTTCAAAATTCTCAATGTCTTTTTTAACCTGGAGGAACTACAAATGGACAGTATTCCATATGTGACCTAACAAGTACCAAGGAGGGCTGAATAAGCACGCCTCTTCATCTGCTGGCTCCATTCTTATTGATACAGCCCAGGACAGTTTGCCAGCCTTGCTGCCAAGGCACATTTGCTGGGTTTTGTTCAGCTTCCTATCCACCAAGGCTCCCAGGTGCCTTTCAGCAGAACTGCTTCCTAGACAGTCAGCCCTCATCTGTACTGCTTCTGGGGCTTATTTTATCCCATGTGTAGGACTTTACATTTATCCTTGCTAAAACTCATGTAATTCTTGTTGGCCCAGTCTTCCAGCCCACTCAGGTTTCTCTCTATAGTGGCTCTTCGTTCCAGTGCGACTGCCTTTCCTCCCTCTGAAACTTGGTGAGTGTGCATTCAATCCCATCATTCAAACCAGTTTTGAAGATATTGAATACTATCAGACCCATTACTGACCCATGAGGAACTCCACTCGTAACTGTCTGCCAGTTTCACTTTTAGCCTTTTACCACCATCCTTTGCACTCTGCAGTATATCTACTTTTCCAAACATCCTGTGGTCTGTCTGTCCCAAACATGCTTTATGAGTTTGTGAAGAAAGTGTTGAAGGACATTGTCAGACAACTTCCTAAACTCAAGGTAAAATATGTCTATAGGTCTCCTCTCATGCTCTGAGTGTTTTTTTTCATCACAGGAGGCAATCGGGTTGGTCTAGTTGGACTGGACTTCTGAAGTTGTCTTTATTCTGCTACTTGTTTTTCTCATGCCCTTCAGGATCTTAAACTCTATGATGCTACAGTCACTGCAGCAAAGGCCAACACTGAGCGTCATGACACCAAACAAATCTTTCTTATTTTTGAACAGTAGGTCTAAAAAGGCAGCACTCCTGTTTGGCACATTCTGCAACCGTGGTAGGAATTTGTCCAAATTTCACTACAGAAATCTCACAGATTGCTTTTGCACCACAATGTAGCAAATATCAGGGTAGTTGAAGTGCCTCCTAGGAGAACCAGGGCCTGTAGACCCAAAGCTTCTGGGAGTTATTTGGGGAAGGCTTGGTCCTGATCAGCTGGTCTGTAGCAAACATACCATGAGATCTCTTCTGATGGAGATCTCACCGATTTTGAAACAGAGGCTCTCTGCAGAACTGTCCTCTTCTCACTGATAAACTCTGTGCACTGAGCAAGAAAGCAGCAAGTGGGTGTCACTCAGGAACAGGAAGCCATGGGAGCCACTCAGAAGAGGACCGTGGATTCCCTGTTCTCTGCAGGCACCAGCTCTGATG
>VYXH01005720.1:0-32277 GCA_013397275.1 Burhinus bistriatus
TGATGGGGGTGTGATTAGGGGTGTGATGGGGTAATGGGGGTGTGATGGGGTGATGGGATGAGTGTGATGGGGGTAAGGGGGTTGTGATGGGGTGAGTGTGAGGGGATGGGGCTTTGAGCAACCTGGTCTAGTGGGAGGTGGTCTTGCCCATGGCAAGGGGGTTGGAACGAGATGATCTTTAAGGTCCCTTCCAACCTAACCCATTCCGTGATTCTGTGATCCCGCTCTGCTCCTGCTTTGGGTTTCTTCTGCCTTGCACCGCTCCTCTGATGGGACTTTTGTGTGGAGCAAGGCAGAGCGGGGCAGGAGCAGCGTGCGCCCCTCTCCAGAGCAGACTACGGGCCATGGGTTTCCCCGGGACAGGTGGCACTGTGGTCTCCTCCTGCCACTGATTCTGCAATGTCTTGGGTCCAGGATACAGAATTCGCTCCTTTTAGAGAAACCTTAGGCATACGTACGCTCCCAGTGTTGTTACCTCTATCCCCGCGGTTCAGCAGAGCGCATGACACCTACATCTCGTCAGAGGTGTGGCCACTAATGAAGCTTAATGCTTCTGGATGTCGTCTGTGGGAGCTGCTTTCTAGACACCGGCTCATCCCGTTGAAGGTGGCGTGCGAGTCCTGAGGGAGGCTGCGGCCACCCGGAGCCAGATTCAGCCAGGGATTGATCATCTGCTCAGCGACGGCCTTGAGGAGAGTTATTTTCAGTTTCTTTTACGTTCATGTAGATCAGAAACAACCCCCTGGAGACTAGTGCCACATTCGTTGTTTGAGCAGGGGAGGAGGATCGTTAAATATAACGCATATGTGCAGCAGATATCTCTAACAGTAGAGCACCGCTTCCTTCCTGCTGCCTGCTTCTTCTTGATCAGCCCCCTTGCAAGATGCCTGTGTTCATTTAGAGATTACGTTAATTCTGGAACACCTTGCAGACAGGGGGATTACTTCTTCATACTGTGTTAGCGGTAGGTCAGACCCCACCTGGGTTTTGCCCTTGATGGGTGCTTCAGCGGCAGAAGGCAAAACCACCGCCAAGAGGTTTCAAAATCAGGAAGCATTCACCAGCCCTTATCAAATGACTTTAAACTACCCCGGACTTTACACCCAGCAGCACTGACTCACTCGCGATGTGCTGGGATACACCTGCTCCAGAGGCGCTCCAAAAGGCTTATAAAAATAAAGTACATTATGCTGGGACTCAATAATTATAGCAAAAATACCATCTAGAACCACCTTAGACCGTAGGCATAAAGGGATGTTATAAAACACTGCTTCCTGGGTTAAATACACGGGACTCATCTTTACAGAGCTTATATTGGGTCAGTTTTCTGCTTATAGAGAACGTTCAGTGCTGAGCACGTCACCATTGCAGCTGCCGTAAAAATCCTCCGGAGCTGTATCTCCCTGCAGTTCAGCCTCGTATGCAAATGCCCATGGATTTCTCTGTTCCAGGATGGATGAGACTGTCACGTACTTGAGTTCAAAATACTCACAAAGTACCAATAATTGCTAAATGTGATTGATAGCCTCCTTGTAATGTGTCTGTTTAAGCAATAAGTTTCACATTTACACCTCGGGTGCTTAGAATTCCTGTTTCCTGTGGCTGTAATAAGGAACTGAAGAGCAATGTGAAGATTTTCTTCCTTTCTATCTCGATACACATAAGCCCGAAAAATAGATCGGTACGCTTTATAAAGCCATGCTGGGAGCAGATTCTGATCCGTGTGGTTGCACAGGTCGACTGGCATGAAATATCCTCTGATCCTAAAGAGGAAAAGGTTCCAGGGAGAACTGAGAACGGTGAAGGATAGATAATATTGGGCCTGGCAGAGCTACGCAGCCTGGCCGGAAGATGAAGAGATGCTGCAAGTGAGGAGCAAGGAGTCCTGGCTGATAAGGGAAGGTGGGTTGAGAGCTCTGGACGACGTGACAGGGTCTGAAGGGTGTTACAGGTAAGGGCTGCAGGGTGTCTGCGGGGTTGTGGAAGAGCAGAGGTGCACCGGGGGTAGTTACCAGAAGGGACGGGTTGTACGATGGGGATAAACTGGCCAGGTGGTGGCTGAGCCATGGGAAGAATCTAGAAGTGCATTGGATTTTTTTTTCTTCCTATTATATTTTATTGTGATTTTTTGAGCAGGGATTCATGAGCTGCTCTGGTAGGACATCTTGCATCAGGGTACACGGAAGGCTCTGCAAGGCACGGTAGATGGCTAAGGTATCTCATCTCAGCAATATGAGCGCTCTGCTGGACCTCAGTCACCCTTTTCTCATACCTCTCGCCCACTTGTCCAAGCCACAGCCCTATGCCATGATGGTCCAGCACCCTGGAAGGGGTTAGCAGAGCCAAGGCACCATGTACAACGTGAACCCTGGGCCTGACGAACAGCCGAGACCATCAGACCTCGCTGCACAAATTCCTTCAAGTATTTTGTGTGAGGGTGGCTGCAAAGGTGCTCCATGGTCTCTGAGCTTGAAAGGTGAACCTCAGCATCCAGGTCTCCCTACGGACCCTGTTTACTATTTACAGGGATGCAGACCTCATATTTCCCACTGCCTGCAAAAATGTTTGAGATGATTTTACCCTGATAATCCACAGAGTTTAACACAGTCCCTCATGCTTTTTTTTTCAGCCGGATCCCTTATTTCCCGCGCTCACACACTGAAACAACCTTCTCTGCATGCTCTCCAAATCAGTATGCAAAGCAGCGAGTCCTCCAACATGAGATCATCTTCTGTCTGAGCCATCCGCACACCGGGGTAACTAGCCAAATATTTGTCTTCTCCCTATTTCTTTGCTTGCAGCGAGGCTGGGAGGCTGTCGAATTGATTTCCCCATGGCTGCTCCATCTCACGTGTTTTTTGACTCAAGGTCCTACACTAATGTATATAAAACCTGATGCTTCAGGCGCTGTTCAATCGCCAGGGTTAGCCTCGTGCTCTGGGGAATAGCCCGGCCACTTAGAAAACCGTCTGTCCAAGCGATGCTGGGATTGCTGCAGCACTCAGGATTCACAGCCTGCTTGATTTCAGATTAATTTCCCTGAGCAGACAAACCCGAAGTGACAGGAATTAGGAAGAAATTCCTCTGCAGGCAGAGGATAATGGGTGAATTCTCGTTTCATTTGCCTCTGCAGCAGCTGCTGCCTGGTCCCTGTTACGGCCATCCCACTCTCACTGGGTGACCTTGCTCTTCAACACCTGGGATTTGGTTGCTGAAGAGGACATGTCCCTGGTCCCTGCTGGTGGTGGGAGGTGCTCCGTGAGCTCTGCTAACCTCCCTGTGCCCCACTGCCTGCCTTCTCCGGGGAAATCATGGGATCATAAATGGGCTGGGTTGGAAGGGGCCTTTGAAGACCATCTAGTCCAATCCCTGGTCATGCCCAAGGACATCTCCCACCAGATCACGTTGCTCCGAGCCCCATCCAACCCGACCTTGAACCCTTCCAGGGATGGGGCATCCACAGCTTCTCTGGGCAACCTGTTCCCGTGCCTCACCACCCTCATGGCAAAACGTATTTTCCTTATGCCCAAACTAAATTTACCCTCTTTCCGTTTAAAACCCCCCGCCCCTCGTCCCCTCACTACGGACCCCGCTGAAAAGTCCCTCTCCATCCCTGCCTTTGCACAATCCCACCAAGAAACGGCCGACGCTGCGTCCCCTGGGTGGTGTGCTCGCCTCGCCTGCTCCGGCTGTCCTCACCTCTCCATTAGTGCTAATTAGGGACAGCACTCTCCCTGCTCTGCTTTACGCCCCCTGTGCCCAGTGCTTTGCCCCCCGCTCCCCGGAGCAGGCCGGGGGTTTCCTCTCTGCCCAAACCCAGCTCCTCTCCCAGCTGCCTCAAGCCTTTCTTCCTGAAAATGCGTGCCACCTAGTGCACGCTCAGCCGTGCGGCAGCCCGAAGTGCCAGCCATCCCTCCGGAGGTTTGCTGGGATCGGCCTGGGTTAGGTGGACCTCGAAAGGTGCCTTTCAACCCAAAGCGCTCTGTGATTCCAAGTGTCAGGCTCGGGCACAGCACCTCCATCCCGTGCAGGTTCCTGCACCGGCAGGCACCGACGTCCACCCCGTCCGTCTCCTCGGTCTGTCTGTCCCCAGGCGGGTCGCCACTTCTCACTCACACACTTCAGCACAGTTCAAGCTAGCTGGCCTTTATTTAAAGTCCCGTGTGGTGTGGCTGCCGCCCTCCCATCTAACACCAGTAATGCTTCAGCAGAAGTGGGCTGCCTCTATTCCCCGGTGCTGGCAGACGCAGGCAGAGAAGCCACCGCGCACTGGTCCCAGCGGAGTCTCCCTGACTCAGGAAACGGGCAGGCTGGGCACGACGTGCACCTCAGAGATCTCGTCCTCACTGTTCTCCTGAGGCAACTGCTGGGTAAGTTCTGGCTTTCTATAAACGCATACTTCTTCGCCCAAGAAAACCCTTGCCAGCCTCATGAGGATCATGCAGAGAACTGCAGCCCAAACCATGACAGCCATACATCAGCGGCTGTTGTCCGTAGGATCCCACTGCCAGCAGCCCAGCGTAGGGGGAGGTTTCACCCCAGAGAGGTAATGTCACAAGAGGGGACCCAGAAAAGCGAGGGAGTTCCAGGCATACCCTAAAGCTAATGGTCCGCAGCGCGTGCCTTTGCTGTGACTGACCTGGGTGACCAGGGGGACCCAGCTCCCTGTTTCCCATCCCCTCTTCCGCCCTACGGTCCGTGCCTGCTCCTCCGCAGCTCTGGATGCCGGCTGTAGCCCGTGGCATGGGTCGGCTGCCCTCTGCAGAGCCGACTGTCAGCGCCGTGTCCTTGGGCTGCTCTTTCTCACCTGCCGGGGTGGTTTCTGCAGCCCGTTGGTCAGGAAGCAGATTACAGGGAGGAACAAAGGTGATTTTGTCTGGGGTGGGGATGGGTACCTCTCCCCGCGCTCCAGCTTGCTGCAGCCGAGGGCAACGCTGAGCCTCTCTGGAAGCTGCAGCTGCCCTTTCTGCAGCCCTGCCCTTCCTTCAGCACTCATCAGCTGCCAGAAAATCCGTTAAAATTAGCCCTTGGGCTACCAAATAGTGCAGAGGTGTGCTAGGACCACAGCTCCAGCTGCACCGAGGCAGGGCCGGTGCCAGGACAGGGGAACCAAAGTGCTCTTCTACTGCGCTTACATCGTTCCCTTTTCCTAAGACCGCTGGACACCGGCTGGTTTGGGGTGCGAGAGCTCCTCTCCTGGGACCCCACGTCGCAGGGTCCCGTCTGCTGCCCGTGCCCTGGAGCAGCAGGAGGAGCGCAGGAAGGCACGGAAGGAGGGGGAGGTTCCATCCCGCTGCAGGTGCAGCATCCTTGGTGCCAGCGGTCCTCAAAGCGGAGGCAGCAGCGGGAAGGAAACCCGTAAATACCTGGTGATTTAGCTCAACAATCAGCAGGGGAAACTTGTCATTCACTATAAGGCAGCTAATGGCTCACAACAGCAACTGGTGTCTTGAGAAACAGCTCAGCCCCATCCTTTCCTCCTGCCAGCAAAAAGATGCCTTTTGTTTTTAGCTTATGGCTTTTTTATATTGCACCAGGCTCTTCCTCTAAACCGCCAACATATTTCCTGGCAATAGCGTAGTACGTACAAATGACTTTATCTCTCCTCTCTGTATTTTCCCAGCTAATTTGAAAAGGGAAACCTTTTTTATTATTATAATTTTTCTGGAGGCTCTCTGTTTTCTGCAGATTTGTGAGCTGCTTGTTTTCCCCAGCCGCCACCCATGACTGAGCTGATCCGGCGACATGCCATCCACCCTGCCACCATGGGAACCTGTGGCAGATGCTGCTTGTGGCACGTGGCAGATGCTGAGTGGACGTGGGCATGGTCCTGCTCAGCCCTGACCCCTCCAGAAGCTGCTCTGCCGTGAGCATCACCGATGTCCCCGAGTGACCAGGCAGCAGAACTATCACGAAGGACAACAAGAGCTTTTTTTTTCCTGGCGAACAAGAGAACAGCCTTGCTGCCCTGTGGAATTTTATAATTAGCCTTTCTTATGTTGTGGCTGCTCCTTGAATAAGGCTGGCTGTGTTTTCCCTTCCTCGGAGCAGCGTAAGCCCCGCAGCCTGATACTGCCAAGCCACTCAAAGCACATGCAGTAACGATGGAGACACGGAAATCATCTGAGATGCTGCCCAAATGGCCCAAGAAATCATGGACAGGATGGAGAGCACCTTCGGGCTGCTGACCTTACCCCCGCGCGTTTGCGTTTAGGAAGGCTCACGTTCCTGGTGTTCAAAGTCTGGATGCGGAGCGATGCTGAAGGTGATGATTTCCAGCCTGCGGGCCCTGGCAGCTAGCCAGGACAGCAGAGAGTTTGTCAAAGTTTAGGCAAAACAGACTTAAAAGGCACCTTTGCAACTTGCATTTGCGAGCTGGCTAATTAGAACCTTGCTGCTACGGGGAAATAAAAAGTAAATGCCTAATTTCTAATTACTGAATCCCTACAAGAAAGTAATGGCAGATGGGTAACCATGCAGTCAGCGACAGCTGTAGCCAGAGCCTGCTTTGTACTGAATTAAAACACGAAGCCCGGGCGTTTAAGGGCGTTTAAGGGCATTTAAGGGTCTGGGCTTCGTGTAGGAGGAAATGAGCAACCCAGCAGCAAAAGCAATGAGCAAGAGTTGCCTCCCGTGAAAGCGAGGGCAGGAATCCTGCTGATCATAAGATCGACTTGTTCGAAACCAAAAGCATGCCAGACTCCTAAAATTGCTGGGGAGCTTAAGAATTCACAAGTCTGGGAAACCCAGTGCGTTTGGGAATCCTTTTTCCATTGCCTTCAAGGCTGCCGAGACCCGAGTCTCGCGTTGTCAGGTCTTTATTTGCAACAATGGTTAAAATGGTTAAAAAGGCTGTAATGGTTAAAAATGGTTAAACACACACTTCCTTTTAAAAGAAAAAGAGATGCCCTGGTCGGGAGCTGAAGGAGGTGACATGAACATGTAGCACACGAGGTGATGGAGGTGGATGGGAAAGGTTTCCAGCCCCGGGTACGGGCATCCCTCACCACGGGCTGAGACTGCAAGGACGTGGCAGGTCTCTCCAATGTCCTCAGCAGAGCTGCCTTGGGTGGCCGGGCAGGAAAAATCCTGAAAAAAAAGGACCTCTGAAGGCAATTTCTTGCCCAGGAACAGGCAGGGAGGACCATGGTTTGCAGGAGGAGCGGGGCCACTGGCAAGCGGTTCCCAAGTCTCCTGGACAGGGCAGGAGGTTTGGGACTGTCCCCTCCTGCTGGGTCCCGGTGCTGGCTCAGGCATCGACAGAAATATTTCCAGCCAGATGGTTATTGCTGTCTTCCTCTCCAGGTGGGCATTCAGAAAGCCAAGGAGGGAAGGAGCTGAAAAGCCCAAATCCTCTGAAATAGCTTCTCCCTTCCCCCGAGGCGTAACCCCGGCTCTGCCAGTGCCCAATTTAGGGACGTGTCCCTGCCTGCCTCCCTGAAACCCGAGCCATTCCCTCCCCGTCATGTCTCCTTAGAGGTCTTGCCTCTCTTCCTCCCTCTCTCCATCTCCTTCCTCTTCTTCTTCCCCCTCCTCCTCCTCCTCCTCCTCCTCCCTCTCTTTCTCCTTTGCTTTGGGGATGATCTGTCCCAGGACGGGATGCGGGGCTGCCGTCCCACGCTAGAGCCGTAACCCCGCGGACAGCAGCCACCTCCCGGTCCCAAGGGTGCAAAGAGATGATGGGCTGGAGCTGTTCGGTTGATGGATGAGACCCTTTCTCTCTTCCTTCTTTATTTTTATTTTTTTTTAATTTACTAAACAAAATCTCACCTAAAGAAAAAATTCCTCCCTTATCCCCGTCACCTCTCTCCTGGGAATATTCATTTCAACAATTATTCTTTAATTTTTTTAACTAACTAGCTAGCTCTTTCCTTTACTCCAAAAGAGAATATTTACTTCTGGGATTAAATATACCCATCTTTATACTGGAAAGAAAATACCAAACAGGTACGTGGATTTATGATGCTTATTTTTTTAGGTCAGCGCGGTAATTGCTAATAATGATCTGACAGGGCGTCGGCGGCTGAAAGACTGTAATTTCTCGCGGAGTTGTTTGAATAATTGAAAAGTGGAAGAAGCGGCAGCTAGAGAGCGGGCGGGTGGGTCCAGCCGTGGCCGGGGGGGACCAAAGGGGACCAAAGGACCCGTGGGGTCTCATGGCCAGGTGAGAGGAGTTTTCACCGAGGGCAAAGAGCTGGTTGGGCACAGCGTGTCTGCCACGGTCTGCGTTATTTGGGGTGAAAGCTGGCACTTTCTGTGCCCGGCGTTCGAGCCCTGCTCCTGCCCCGTAAGCGTTGCGTCGGGCCCGGCGGTCAGCGCTCCTGCAGGACGGGGGCTGACGCGGGGTACGCTGCCTCTGCCATCGGGTGCGCGGTTGAGAGGCCTCAGTTTGAAGGCACTTTGGGAAACCCGCATTCAGCAACCCTTTAAAAGGGGTGCTGTGCTTTGCGACGGTGCCACAACGGCTCACTACGGCTTAAAAGCGGTTTTTAACCTACAGCCATCCTTTAAGGGCCCCAACACCCCTGGGTGCAAGGAAAGGGGGTTCAGTTTGCAGCCCAACCCTGAGCGTTGGGGTGAGGATGGAGAAGCAGGTGGAAAAGCGCAGACAGAGAAGGAAAATCAGTTTTTACCTTTTTGGGGTCGGCCGTGGCACAGCATTGCAGTGGTTAACGCCCGCTGCCGCCCTGCCAGGGAGCAGGAACGCGCTGGCTCTGGCACAAAAGTGGCCCACGATGACAATGTCCCTGAGAGCAGGACATGATGCAGGGGTTTGGCCAGGGCAGGGCAGCAGAGGGGCCGTCTGTCAGCCGTGCCCCACCGGAGAGCGGGGAGGGCTGGCGGGACAAAAGGCGACATTATTCGGTGCTGCAGGAGGGATGAATGGAGTATTGAAGAACATCACCTTGGAGAGTAGATTGATTTTCATCCCCCATCACTGAGCCGTCTGTCTGCTGGCGGGTCTCCTCCCAAGGCTTGGTCAGCAGGAGCTGAGCGGTGAGAGCAGGGAGGTGTAATGGGGCCGTATCCCATCCATGGTGGCTCCATCCTGCACCTCCAGTGCTGTGCTACCATCATCTCTTGCTGGTGCACACAAAAACCCTTGGTCTACCGTCGCCTCTTGCTGGTGTGGGCAACAAAGTCAAAGGCCTGGTCTGGAGGCTTGGGAGCCCACCCAAGGTCTTGAGGGACCTTGGCTGGGTGGACACAGCACCAGCACATGGTCCCAACCTGGGAGCTCTTCCCACCCTGTGTCTCTGCATCAGAAAACCAGGAGCTGTGAAAGGCTGGATGACAGGTTTCCAAAGGGGGGATGTTTGGCCACCAATACAGCAAATTTCAACATCCTTTCCCAAGTTTCTGACCACCAGTAGATACTTCAAGCAGCAGCAATCAGTGCCCATCCCTTCAGGAGATGTTGTGCCTTGCGTAGGCAGGAGGGAATAATTTTAGGGCTCCGCTTAGCTGAGCCTTACAGCCTGGCTTTAGAGCCAGCAAGTGAAAGCATCCTCACGATGGCACTCCTCCACCAGCGCACGCTGCTGTCCCAGTGCTGCTGCCAGGCCAGCTGCTGGGACTGCTGGGACCTTGCTCTGCGTTCCCAGAGGTGTAATGGAGAGCAGGATCAGCCCCCGTCCCACTCCCCAACAATGTGCGAGTGAAACAGAGCTGGAAATCCACTACTTCGGCAGTAATTTCTGAAGGAGGCAGTAAATGAAGGGGAAATGGCATCTTGTGATAGTTAATCTCTTCCTCGCTTTCTGCCTGACACTCCCCTGTTTGCTTTCCATCTTATCCCCGTGGAGTTTGCGTCTCCATCCTCCAGGTGAATGAGGCTGTCCTATCAGACCCCAGAAATTTCTGTCTTCCCACAGAAATTTCTTTCCCTGCTTTTTCCCACAGGGTGACAAATGGTGGAGACAACAGGGGTCTCTGGGTAAAGCCCCCAGGAACGTGCCAGCAGAGGCAGGGAGGTCTCCTGTTGTGAGATCTTGGGGGACTTGGGGGATTAGAGCTGCCCAGGAGAGCTCTTGGGTGCATTAATTCATCACAGGGTGGTGAAGAAAATTGGATGCAAGGCACCAAACGGGAAATTTTGGTAGCTCAAGTGCCATATATGACCATGTGCTGCCTGGTGGGACCCCATGGTGACCCCAGTGCAGGCTGTGCACTGGGAAGGGTCCCTGGGAGCAGGGAGGCTCTGTCACCCGTGGAGCAGACTCCCTTTTCATGCAGGAGAAGCTGGGCATGGTCTCCAGGAGCCCATTGGAGGAGGGCACCGGAGGGAGAGGAGACAAGGCAAAGCAGAGGGATGGCCACGGCTTTGTCCGGGATGAGCTTTAGCTGAGTGTTGGTCACTGGCAGAGCCAGAGCAGCCTTGCCGGGGGGACATGGGGTGGGCAGCCTGGCTGGGGGCAAAGTGAAGCACCATCCCTTTCCAAACGGGGTCGTGTGACATGACTTGGTGGAGTACTAGGTCTACTCCATGGTTTAGGAAGTGCCTTCAGGTTTGTGTGGATGGGGAGCTCATTCCCAGTTCTGCCTGGATTTAATGTGTGACTCAGTTTACCCACACGTGGTACGGTATATAAGTACTATGGGGTTTGCTTGTAACCTCATGTAGAAGTAATAGAAGGAAAAGATCCACATGGATGCAAACAAGATGGTTCCTTGAACATCTTGGGGGCTGAAGATCCTGGGTGAGAGCCCTGAGGCTCAGCATTCAGGTGTCCTGGTGCCTCTTCATCCTTCTGCCTGTACAGCAGCCCAGCCCTGAGACTCTAGTTGCTTCCAATTTTGTCTTGTGGGTGGGATGTGGCTCTGCAGCTTCACCTTGCCACCCAAAAAAATATCTCTTGTTCTCAATAAATCCAACCTGAATTATTTTTCTTGTGAGTTCTGGTCACTGCTCCAGCAAGCAACCATGAGGGAATTGTTTGCAGGCCCTGCACGGCCCTTGGTGGGGCAAAGACCCTCCTGGCCATCACCACTAACGCTGCTGTCTGCATGTTTCAGGGACAGCCTCCTCTGGACACCCATCTCCAAGAGGTCTACGGCACAGCAATGAGACTCGGTCCCCATCCGACCAGCCGGTCCGGCGCAGGGAGGCTGGACATTGGGATGCTGCCTGTCTCCCTGATGCCAGCCACTCTCCTCCTCTTCCTCCTCCTCGGCCGCACTGGTGAGCTCCCACGTGGTGTGGCGGGAGAGGGTAATTTTAGGCACCCATGATTTCCCTCCCGGCCTTGGCTTTGTGGGCAGGAGATTTTCTTCATGGAGAGCCATGAACAGGAATGTCACGATGTCCCCAAGGGCGTTGAGCATGCGCAGGGATGGCGGGAGCATGTTCAGCTCTTATCTCCCACCATGACCTATGCGTGATGGCAAGTTCAGCATTCAGGGCAGGCAGGTGGCTGGAGCAGGCAGCTGTTGGCAACGGGGACAGCGCAGGTCTGAGCCCCAGAGCAGGCAGAGATGCTGGGAGGATGCTGATGGCCAAGGGATGGGAGCTGTGGGATGGGTCCTGCCCAGACAATGGGTGGGATGAGCACCCATCCCCTGAGGACACCGGTCCCGAGTCACTCCTGGCAGGCACCGTCCGGCCAGGCTGGGAAACATTTAAATCAAACTGGAAAAAGCCATTCCTGCTCTACGGAGGGTCCCCACGAGCGCTGCTGCTGCGGCGTAATTATCCTGGTGTGACTTTATCAGCGTAATTACAGCCAGGCGGTTGGTAACACCTTCCTGCCTCAACAAAGCCCTGCCAAGACAAAGCCAGCCAGAAAGCAGGCAATTAAGGTGTAGTCAGACACCGTAATTGGATTTAATCAGTTTTTACAGTTCCCACTCCCTCAGCTAGTGCTTCCCGCCCCCCCCCTCCCCGAGCTGCTGGTGGCAGCCGGGGTGTGGGGACCCCAGGGAGACCCCGGTGATGATGCCACTGTCCCCTGCACCGCTGGGCTCTCCCGATTCTCTTCATTAATGGGCACGGCTAAGTTGCAAACGGAGGGTGATTTGTCCTCCCATTTGGTGGTTTTATTTAGCACTGTGCCTTGAAGGGGATGGTGTTTATTCCGAGCTAGTTCCCCTTTTTTTTTTTTTTGCTTTCTGAAGCTGGATCAGAGAAATGTGGAGGGCTCTATTTCTTCTCCAAAAATGCCGGTTTTCTCTCGTTCCTCATTCATGTAGACATACCAGGCATATTTTTTCAGGTCTCTCTTGACTTTGCTGGAGGATGCTCTCAAATGAATATTTCAGAGCTTTGATTTTGACTTAAAGAGAGATGAATATTGAATATTTAACAATGTCCTTTTTATCCACTGCTTTTTCAGCACTGGAGTGGACTAGGTGTTAAAAATCAATACAAACCAGGATCAAACAAACACTCTTCCTAAAAAGCCTTGCATCTCCCTATTTTTGGCACAAAGGTGATGCGAATTACACCTCTCCTGTTATCCAGCCCATGGGGCTGCCGTGTCCTTCCCCGTCCTCTCCTTCGGCCAGCCAGCCTCTCTCTTCCCGTGGTCTCGCCTGTTTAATCCCCAGTTCTTGCTGGCATTGCACCATCACTTTCCAGCCTGTCTGAGTCCGGCTGGGGTGGCTGGAGAGGACAGCAGCACCTGACCACAGCTGGAGCTCCCCGGCTGCCGTTGTTCATCCCAGCTATGGGTGGCATCTCGCTCCCAGCCCCTGCTCCCAGGTGCTAAGTCATAGTTACAGCCAGACAGTTGCTTTACTCTCATTTTTCTTGGGGCTTCTAGATCTTTCCTTGACCTACGTCAAGGAAAATGTCAGCCCTGTTTTCTAGCTGACTTAATGGTCACCCAGGCCGTGTCCTAGCAAGGCAATGGGAGGTGGATTCATCTGCTCGAACGTCCCCTCCAGGCTCACGCTGCTGCTCACGGTGGTGACATCTGCCTCCGGAATGGCAGGAATTGACCTTCACATCATTGCTCGTACGCTGAGCATGAAGCAGGACAGGGCTGGTCCAAGCCAGGGGTAGGAAAAAAGGCCACGGAGCCACCACAGGGATTGACCAGCCCTTGGCTGCTGTAATTAGCGTGAAGGGATTTTGTTTGCTCGGAAGGTGTCACCTGCGGGAGAGGGCTGTGCAGCCGGCGTCTCAAGCCCGAGGTGCCTTGGATGCCCAAGCAGACCTGTGCTGCCCTTGCTGCCAGCTGGCCTCAAGCATCAGCCGAGGGCTTCCAAACTCCTGGGGCATCTGCAGGGGCAGCGATGGGGACATGGGCACAGTCCAGCCACCCGTCCGCATCCACCGTCCCCTGGGGCATCATGATCACCCGGTGCTTAAAGCACAGTCCCACCACAGAGTCACAGTCACTCACACCACATGCTGCTGCCTCAGTTTCCCCACCTGCGCAGCCTACCCTGGGCTAGGGTGTCTATTTTTTCCCCTACAAACCGCAGGTCTTTGAAGAAAAGGGAAGGGTCTGAGGGGGCTGCCGGGTCCTGCTGGTCCCCACCATGCCCACCCACATCCCTGCTGCCGTCATCCTCTGAGCTGCATCCCTCCTCTGCTCGCTGCGAGGACACTGGGGAGATCTGATCCTTTTTCTTCTCCCTTGCAGGCACCACCTCCGAGCCCGCGCTGTTGCCATTCCCAGGTGAGGTTGTTCTTTTAACGTCGCTTTTCTCTAGGCATTTTTGCAGTTGGAAAATGCATTTTTTGGTTAAAAATGGGGTTTGGGGAATTTCAAAAGGGAAGCCTATTGGTTTGGAACAAAAAGTGGCAACAAAAAGAGAAATTTCTTTTACAGAAAGGAAATAGATATTCTTTATTATCCCTATTCCACTTATTATCCCAAGAGGGGAATTTTGCCATCTCCTGCTGAGTCCCTGTCCCTGTGCCATTCGTCACGCCCGAGTGAATAATTCCATAGACATGGCTTGCCAGGGGTGCTTACACGCCTGCTCCCCATCGCCAGCAGCTTGAGACATCATCTCCTTCCCACCAGCTCTCACGTGGGACCAGCTCCGGACGCTTCCGTTGAGGCTAACAAGAATTTGCTAATTGCATCTTGTCACTTGTCACCCAAGTCATATGCCATTATGTGATGTCATGTGTCTGGTTTCCTCTTCTCCCATTGGGTTATTGCCCAGGTCATTAGTAGGCAAGATGATGGGGTGATGGTGCATCTCATTTATGTGTTGAGATGTGTTGAGTCTTCATGTCTGTTGCTTCCAGCAGATGAAGAGAAGTCCATGCCCTACCATCAGGTGGGTAGCACCAAGCCAACACCTGCCTTGTGCTACAGTGAAGGGTCACCATTTTATTTAAGGAGCAGAGATTTGGTGCAGAGAGGGCTCCCAGCCTCCCCGTGACACCCACCGAGTGTTTGCCTCCTGCTGGCCCCAGGGCAGGCTCATTGCCTGCTGAGGGATCTCTCTCTGCTCATCCTTCCAGAGGTACGGCTTGCCAATGGGCCCAGCCGGTGCCAGGGGCGAGTGGAGATCCTCTACAATGGCTCCTGGGGGACGGTCTGCGATGATGACTGGGACATTGTGGATGCCAACGTGGTGTGTCGCCAGCTGGGCTGCGGCCATGCCATTGCCCTCCCAGCTGCCATGACCTTCGGCCAAGGGACTGGACCCATCTTCCTGGACAATGTGGACTGCAAGGGCCGGGAGGCAGCCTTGAGCGAATGCTGGAGCCACGGTTGGGGCATCCACAACTGCTACCACTACGAGGACGTGGCCGTTGTATGCAATGGTAATGAGGCCGGGTTCCTCGGGAGCAAGGAGAGCAGGGGGGAGCCTGCGGTGCTGCAAGTCCTGGGGTCTGCAGACATCTTGGGGGAGCCCAAGAGTCATATTTCAGAGCATGTTCCTCTGAGCCTGGGTCAGCCAAACCTCCTCTGCTTCCTTCCTCCAGCCCTTTCCTCAATCCAGGTCATGTCCCAGCTCAGCATGCTGGTGCTCCATAGGGTGACCAGCCTCTTTTGTGTTCCCCGTCACTCGCAGCTCAGGGACTTTGCAACCTCTCCAGCACAATCCCTGGAGAAAGAGCACAAGCCCACCCACGCTCCTGCCTCTGAGTCAGCCGCTGCCCAACTGCTCCTTCCCCTTTTGACTTGCCTTTCTTTAAATTGCTGAGCTTGACAGTAGGAAATGTTCCTAAAGGTGAGAAAAGCAGTGGAAAGTGTTTGAACGTGGCATGTGAAAGTGGAACAGCTCCATGCTGACCCCTATATGCCCTACACATTCCTCCCGCACAGCTACGTAGGGTTTGCTCATCGGCCATGCATCAATGGCCGGTAAATGTGAGGCTGTGCAGACCCCGAGCTCATCCACGGCTGCAACTGCTCGGTGAATCCCTGCATCCTGCAGAAGCCGGTCTTGGAAAGGGAGGGATGCCAGGTTGGCTGGTGGGTTGGGCCAGCAGCAACCAGAGAGAGGAGGTTGTGGACTGAGCAGGAAGCCTGAAACAAGGCGCTGCGGGAGGGAAGAGGTGGAAGGACTGAAGAAGGAGGTGGGGGAGATGGGTCTGAGGGCAGAGGAGTGGCTTGAGCCATTAGGTGTTTGTAGCTTGGTTGGCGAAGGAGAGCAGGAGGTGCTCTAGGGTGGCCCTCAGAGGATATGCAGGAGTTTGACCCAAGCACAAGACCCCTAGGGAAGGTGCTCCCACCCGTGCCACCTGGAAGCTTTCAAGAGCCAGCTTTGTGTCGAGTTTGGTTACGGAGGAAAGCGTGGAGCCAGCCAGCTCTTCACCGTGTCGGTGGGCTGGGTTTACCAAAGTGTTTCCCACAGCGTGCGGCTGGCTATCGGACCGCTTGGCTCTGCTCCCATTCAGCTCCCTGCACCACCCTCGGATAATTCCACCAGCCCAGCCGAGGAGCTGGGACAAGACGGGCAATATGGTAGCTTGAAACAACATTGTTAGCAAAAGAAATATAGGTAAAACCAGCAGGTAAATCAAAATATTACTGTTTTCTTCTTCATATATGCTATGACTTTGAATCCAAATCCCACAATAGGTGGGAGCCTGACTCCCGACAGCTCGGCGTAGCGTTATGATTTAGTCCAGGTCCTCATGCCATGCCACCGGTCACAACTTCCCACCGTGCCAGCAGCCGAGGTGCTGGTTCCATCCGCCTTCCTGCACCTACAACCAGGCAGACAGCTCTGGGCAGGGTGGTACAACTGCACACCCCTCTTTCTTTCCCCATCAGGGCTGGTTTGGTCCAAGCCCTCTTGTTTTCCATGCGCTTGCCAGCGCGTGTGCACGCCGGTGCCCGAGCCAGGGGACCGGTGGGGTGGGCAGCCTGCAGGGCACTGCTCACAGCCGGCTTCCGGACGGCTTGCTGTGGGCAGAAATGGATGCCACCTCTCTGCTTCCCTTTTCAGAGCTCTCGCCCACGCAAGCCAGCGAAGGACCGACAAGCAGGACCCTCACAGCCTCGGTACAAGATGGGGAAAGTAAGCTGCTTTGCCATGGCTTGTAGGGTCCTCCACCCTGCCACCCACCCACCCGTCAC
This sequence comes from Burhinus bistriatus, assembly GCA_013397275.1. NCBI lineage: Eukaryota > Metazoa > Chordata > Aves > Charadriiformes > Burhinidae > Burhinus > Burhinus bistriatus. The sequence goes on from VYXH01005720.1 coordinate 16,497, forward strand.
CCCCTGTCCCTCCGTGAAACACCCCGACTCTCCGGCTGTGAGGGGCAGAGACTCGGGGACCTCATCATTGTGCCAGGCACGGCCAAGCCCTATCCCAGAGGTTCACCAAGGCTCCCATCAGCTGGGCTGCCCTAAAGCATCGCCCCTTCCCCGCTGTTTCTCGCCCCGTTTCTTTGCTTTCATGGGCACTGCTGGATCCAGGCTTGGTGGCATCGCTGTGCCGTGGCGTGTGCGGTGACCTCATGGGAATAGCAATGTCCTTCTCACCGCCTGCTGCCACCCTCCAGGTGACGGCAGCATCCGTCTGGTGAGCGGGACCGACACCTGCCAAGGCCGGGTGGAGATCTTCTACCGCGGGAACTGGGGCACCGTCTGTGACGACGACTGGGGCCTGAGCGACGCCAGCGTGGTGTGCAAGCAGGTGGGCTGCGGCCAAGCCCTGGATTACAAGAGCAATGCCTATTTCGGCTACGGCACGGGGCGCATCCTCCTGGACAACGTCAACTGCGACGGCAGTGAGCCCTTCCTCTCTGCCTGCTACAGCCTCGGCTGGGGCATCCATAACTGCGGCCACCACGAGGATGCTGGGGTCATCTGCACAGGTACCGGGGCAGAACATCACCTTTGGGGCTGTCCCCTGGGGGGGGAAAAATCCAGGGACATCCTGGTCTCCGAGGAGAAATGGCCTCAGAGAGATGCTGATGTGCTCAAGGTCAGGCAGGGACCGGGGCTGTGCGCTGCAGGAGCATCCTTTCTCCTTATCTGCCGTCATCCTGGCGCTCCGGAGCAGGCTGCGACACCACGTCGAGAGCCTGGGACACGGCCCGAGCAGCAATTTGCAAGGGAAATGCATCTGCCTGCCTGCCGTTTCCCTGCTCTGCCGGCTGGAAAACAAGCTGCCCGCGTCCGGAAGGAGCGAGCGGCTGCCAGGGACCAGGCACGATGCCAGGCCCAGCCTGCCTCCCAGTCCCCCCCTGAAATGATGTATTTCTCCCATTCTCCGCTGATTACCATTTATAATGTTAATAATCTCCCTGAATTCCCTCATTATCCTGGCTAATGATGGGAGCAGTAAGTGCCAGCGCTTTCCCTTTCCCACTATTAAGAAACAAAGGGGCTGATGTGGGAGAAAAGGGACAATTTTCTCAGGCTGGTCCTTTCCTCCCTAAACGTTCCCGTCCCCTCTGGCACGTTGCCTGGGCACGGAGCCAACGGCACCACCACACATGGCCCCCACGGCAGGGGGAAAAATGAAGCTTTAGAGTTAACGAACCCTGTCTGATAAACCTCTCAGGTATGCGGAGAAGCAAGGGACCCCTCGGTGCTGCAGGTGGGACCTCGGCGCTTGGGTTGGAGAAGCACCATCTCCAGCACGTGGGCAGCAGGGATGTGCAGGTGGACATGGGCCATCTCCATCTCCATCACCCTGGAGCACGCAGACCACCCTGGGTCTGCCTCCCGGAGTCAGCAAGTTCACAGCTTTGCAGCTTGTCCCCTCTGTCTCTCTGTGTCACCGCAGGGCTGGACAGGTCTACCATCACGTCCTTCACCACCTCGGTGGCTCTGGACTACGAAGAGACGCTCACTGCCACGGCCACAGGTAGGAGGTCAGCAGCCACCCAGCTCACCCTTGCACCACAGCCAGGGCTGGGGACTCACTGGGGGGGACCAAGTCTTCTGTGTCCTCCTGAGACCCCAGCACAGTCACCCTGGGTTCCAGCCGCACGTAGGTGAGGCTCGGGGGGTGACATTGCCCATGGCAAGACCTTGCCATGGGGACGCCGTGGTGCTAGAGGCCCCTGGTACCAGCCGAATTGGAGCCAGCGACTGCTGGAGCTGGACACCCCCCCCAACACCCACATGTCCCCATGCTTGTCCCAGCAGTGACAGACGGCAGGGACCAGCCCTCCCAGGCCACCGAGCTGGTCACCACCTCTCTCCTTACCATCGAGCAGGAAAGTAAGTGTGCGGCCGCTGCTAGTCCTGCGCAGGATCCAGCATGGCCCCCCGGGCTCCATGTCCCTGCGGGGTTACCCCATATCCCCAGGGCTCACCCCACAGCCCCGGGGGTTACCCCATGCTCCCAGGGGACCTTCCATATCCCCTGGTTTTCCCTCATTCTCCCAGGGCTCACCCCACATTCCCAGGGGATCTTCGGCACCCCATGGTTCATCCCACACTCCCAGGGCTCACCCCACATTCCCAGGGGATCTCCGGCACCCCACGGTTCACCCCACACCACTGGGGAGTTTCCCCATGCCCCCAGGATGTGCCCCACCTCCCCAGGGCTCTGTTATGTCCCCGAGAGTACCCCGGGGAGTTCTGTCCCCAGAGGTCACCCTACATCCTCAGGGCTCACCTCGTGTCTCCAGGGAGCTCTCCCACATCCCCAGGGCTCACTCCATGCCCCCCCAGGGGTTCACCCCACATCTCCAGGGATTACCCCATGCTCACAGTACTCACTTTGTGCTGCTTGGGAGTCTCCCTACATCCCCAGGGTCACCCCGCATCCCCAGGACTCACCCTATGTCCCCAGGGGCTCAGCCAATGCCCCCGGGGCTCACCCCATGTCCCCAAGGGCTCACCCCATGTCCCCAGGGGCTGATCCCACATCCCCAGGGATCACCCCATGCCCCCAGGGTGTTGCTCCCATGTCCCTAGGGGTTACCCCATACCCCAGGGGCTGACCCCACATCCCCAAGGCTCACTCCATGTTCCCAAGGGCTCACCCCATGTCCCCAAGAGCTCACCCCACATCCCCAGGGCTCACCCCATGCTCCCCGGGGACTCACCCCATATCCCCCGGAAGGTCAGCATGGGGGGACATCGGACGCCCCCAGAGCCCCGGTCCCCTTGGCGGCATGCCTGTGCCGGGGCCCCCAACGCAGGTGGCGGCGTGCGGCTGGCGAACGGGAACGGGAGCTGCCGCGGGCGGGTGGAGGTGCGGCACCGCGGCACCTGGGGCACCATCTGCGACGACGACTGGGACTTCCCCGACGCCCAGGTTGTGTGCCGGCAGCTAGGCTGCGGCACCGCCCTCGCTGCCACCATCCTCGGCTCCTTCGGCTACGGCAGCGGGCCCATCCTGCTGGATAACGTGGGCTGCGGCGGTGGTGAGGCTAGCCTGGCCGACTGCTTCCACCTGGGCTGGGGCCAGCACAATTGCGGCCACCACGAGGACGCCGGGGTCATTTGCCGAGGTGAGAGTGGGAGCGAGCCCAGTGGCCACTGGCTCCCACCTGAGGGTATTCCCTCACCAGCTGGGTGGGAGAGGGGAAATGGATGCCACCACACAGGGGGTCCCCAAGTCTCCCCTGAAACCCGGCCCAGTGGCATGGAAATCCAATGAGATAACGGCCATAGAGAGGATTTCAACCATGCTTAGGCTGGCTGCGGGAGATGGTGTCCCTAAAATAGGGTGGCAGGTGAACGTGAGCCCCCAGACCCTGAGGTTCCTCCTGCCCGTGGCAGGACAGCAGCGGCAGTCGAGTGCCGTGGTGTCAGGTGATGACCAGAGCATGGGTACCATCTCTGGTCTCTGTGCACTTTCCTGGAAGCACAGTGGCTGCACATCGCACCCCACACGTCCCTGCTTCCATCCCCAGCCAGCCCCACACCGCTGCTTGGGGGGCTCTGACCTGGCCCTGGGGGGTACAGGCGTCCCCTGAGTCACTTTTCCTACCCCTTCCCCACTGCACCAGGCGCAGATGATGCTGGAGATCATTTCCAAGAAGCCACCGCTACAACCACCACGTCGGCCCCAACTCATCCCAAGGATGGTAGGTATTGAGGTATCACCGGGGACATGGTGCCAGCCCTGGGGACGCTCTGCACCAGCATGGGGTGGAAACAGAGGCAGCTTGGGCAGAGGCCAGCAGCTTTGACAGTGCCTGAAGCACCAACCTGGAGCAGCCCATGGGAGAGGGAAAAGCCATGCCAGTGGCACCGTTAAGCCATGGCCTCTCCTGGTGCCCCCAAGGCTGGACCAGGCAGAGGAGGTGATGGACCTCAGGTCATGGACCATTAGGTGATGGACCTCAGTAGGGAGAGGAGGGGATGGACCTCAGTGGATAGAGGAGGTGATGGACCAACAAGGCGGAGCCGGGAACAGAGATTATTGTCTGTTCCTTCAACCTGAACATCCACCATGATGCTTTGGTGGTCAGCCCCAGCTCACGTGCTGGCAAGTGGTCACTCCCTTGTGCTCCTGCCTGTGCAGAGGCCATGGTGGAGCCGTGGGCAGCAGAAAACATCTGCCCAGCCTTGAAGAGACCAGTGCTCTTCTTGCCCTGGGGCCACTTGGCCAGGAAGGGCCCCTTTTCTGCCAGCCCTGGGGAGCCAGGTGGTGTCCCAGGGCGGTGGCAGGCAGGCAGAGGGGGATGCAGTGCCGGGGTGGGCACAGGCAAGGGCTGGCCCTGGGGCTGCCTCACCCTGTCCCCTCCGCAGGCTCCCTGCGCCTGGTGAACGGCAGCCACCGGTGCGAGGGGCGCGTGGAGATGTTCTACCTGTCCCAGTGGGGGACGGTGTGTGACGACGCCTGGGACCTGCAGGATGCTAAGGTGGTGTGCAGGCAGCTGGGCTGCGGGCATGCCGTGGCGGCCTGGGGGGAGGCACGCTATGGCCAGGGCACCGGCTACATCTTCCTCGACAACCTCAAGTGCAAAGGCCACGAGCCCTCGCTGCTGCGCTGCTCCCACATCCGCTGGGACGTCCACAACTGCGACCACTCCGAGGATGCTGGTGTTGTCTGCGGCATCCTATGACCACCCACCCACCGGGACCCTCCCGCAGGTACGGGGGGACGGGGACAGTGGAGGGAGCTGGTGGCAATGCCCGTGGAGAGGGGCTGAACCCTGGCTGCTGGTCAGGGACACTCACTCTCTGCCTCAGTTTCCCCACTCACCCCACAGGGGCCCTCGCTGGCCCCTCCGTGGCTGTTTGGGCTCTGAGGATGGGAACAGCTGGGTGGAGACTGGGCTTTTCTCAGCTCCTAAAATACTGGCTGAAGCTTGTCCCCCTGCCCTGAACTGCCCCTTGGAAAAACAAAACCATTTTTGGTGTGAAATCTGGTTGGTATCAGCCATTTCATTTAAGAGATGGGGAGAGAAAAATGGACTTTCTGATTTGAAAATGAGATTATACTCAGAAAATGTAAAAAGGGGCTGAAATCAAACCAGGATATTCCAATGGCTTCTGCAGTGAGTTGCTGCTGTTCTGCAATTTGCTTTGCAAACCTCCCAGCAATCTGAATATCAGGTTTTTCTTCCCATTTTGGCGGAAGAAATACCAAGTCCTCACCAATTTCCATGCAGTAGGAATGCAGGCGTTAGATCTCACACCGTCTGCAACCCCATCCCGCTTCTCAACTGCCCAGTATTCCTTCTTTGCGCCCATTTCATCTCCTGTTTCTTTTCCATATGCTGCTGGGTTTGCAGAGAGCTCGGCCGAGATTTCCCTTCCCCGGGGGACTTCGGCACAGCCAGTCCCTGCCCAAAAAAGCCCTTGGGGAGCAGGGAAGGACCAGGCTCCCCACAGCCTCCCCATCCTTCCTCCATCCTGCACGGTCCACACGAGCTCTGGCTGCTCCTTCCCAGGAGCTCCGTGATGCTCCATGCCCCGAGGTGTCTGGGGCAGGCAGGGAGCTGGCAGACAAGGGCAGGAGCAGACAGAAAACCCTAGGGAAGACCCCAAATTCCACCCCAGGGCGAGGGGAAGGCAGCCGTGCTGAATCTGGGAGCCCAATGCCTCCCTGGTGCCGTGCCTTTGGGGTAAAGGATGATCTCCAGATGATCTCTGGATGGTCCCTTCCCCCAGGGGTCCCTTCCAAGCCCTGTGATTCTGTGATTCTGTGATAAAGGCTGTTTCCCTCCCAGCTCAGGTGGAAGGACCCAGCCTGCAGCACCGGCCGCCTTCACCATCAACCGGTTCTGGTTTCCAACGGGACACCGGCAAAACGATCTTCGCGTTTTCATCGAGGGGGTGCGAGGGTGGGGAAGGGCTCGTGCAGCGGCGCAGAGCGGGTCCCGGCTGCTCCCTCTGCCGCACTCACTCCTTTATTTGTGCAATTCTTTTGTTAATAATAGATTGTGCGGATTCCTGGGGGTTTCTCCCCATTTTTCTTATAATTGTTTGGGTTTGGTTTGTGAATAAATAAAAGCCCTTTGAAAGCGTGCTGAGACCTGACTTGCTTCCCTGCCACCCCCTCGAAGCCCGGGCAGGAGCAAACGCCTGGGGAACCAGCGATGCCCCAAGCCCAGGGGCGAGGTCTCAGCTCTTGCTGCCAAAAATTGGTGCAAATCCCTTGCTGGCCCCTGAGCAGCCCTGAATTCCCACCCAGCTGAGAGCTGAACTTGGACCCTTCCCCACCCCAGCTCCGGGGGTCCAGCCCTGACCCCCGCCAGGCTCGGAAGGGTGAGATTGGGTCCAGCTCTGGGTTTGTTCCCGGTGGGATTTGGCAGCCCGGTGGGCTGCGGGGTGGCTGCTGAAGCGGATGCGTTGCCGTTGTGCGGCTGTACGGGCTCTGCAGTGCTGACAGCAGTAAATTCGGTGCTGCTTGCTAACAGGCAGATGGGAAGAGAGACTGTCCTGGGAGCTGCAGCCCCTGCTGCTGCCTGCTGCTGCCTGCGGGGAGAGGCTGTGACCGTGGGGCTTGGGACCGCGAGAGAGGGCTCCCCAATTCGGTGAGGCTTTTCTGCCGCCCGATGGCCAGTGGCGGTGGCCTGAGCAGCAGCGTGCTGTGAGACGGCATGTCCCAGCCTCTGCGGGCATCGGGGATGTGTCCCCAGGCAGCTCCCAGGCTGGTGGGGGTCCCCTGGGGTGTCCTTGGCCCCGTGCTCCGGCAGCCAGCATCAGGCTGATGTTTGCCACCTCTCCCCCGCTTCCCGTGGGCAGGGCTTTCCCAACACTTTGCTCCCAGTCCAGATTTCCACTAGTGGGGAAACTGAGGCACAGAAGCATCTTCCAGGCAGGCCGTGGCAGCACAGTTGGACGTGGGCTTGCTGGGACACTGGGAGAAGGCAGGGAGGTGGCATGTGAATAAAGTCTCTCCTTTCACTGTGTTCCCTGCATCCTTGGCTGCCCACCCCGCTCCCTCCTCACCTCCCCGCTGCCACCACCACCTCCTGCCTCACCTCCTGCCTCCAGGACAGCTGGGCGATGCCTGGGTCCTGCTGGGAGCAGGAGGGGGACAGAACTGTCCCCGGCAGCTTCTGGCCCCCCTGCCCAGCCCACGCCAGCTGGGGATGGGTCAGAAGGTGCTGTGGGCTCCACCAGCTTTGCCCCCCACCCCCCGCCCTGTGGCTATGGGAGACGGGGATGAGTGTTGGTGGCCAGCAGCTGCTCTGGAGACTGCTGCCTCTTGGGGTGTCCTGGGGTGGGATGACGAGAAAGGCTGGATGGCTCTTCCTTGTTTCCCTTGGGGACTGTGCCTTGAGCTGGCAAAACCAGGCTGGTGTTTGGTGTTATCCCACTCCCTGCTCCCCTTGGCTTTGGGCTGGGAAGAGCAGATCCCGCTCTCCCAGTGGGCCATGACCTGCAATCCAGCAAGCAAAGGGTTTCCAGCCAGGAGAGACAGCAGCCTCCTCCCTTGTCTTCTAGCCTATTCTCCCACAGACAGGGCTTGGAATGTACTGGGATCCACAGGGATCCCCCCAGATACTCCATGCCCAAGCTGGGCACCAACACCACGGGAGCAGGGAGTGACAGGCAGGGTGGGAGCCAGGTACCAGCACGGAGGGATGCACTGGCTCTGGAGCAGGGTACCAGCACGGGGGGATGTCCCAGCCCTGGAGCAGGGTACCAGCATGGGGGATTGCCGGTGGCGCGAGAGCATCCTGCTGCGGGACCACAGCCAGGCCGCGGCAGCTGCGTGGGAGCCAGGAGAAGCCGCGGTGTCCGCCTGGCTCTTCTCCTCTTGCCGACGTCAGCTGTTTCACCGCGCCTGGAGCAGCTGCAGTTCCCCACTGGTCGATGCCATCGATTAGTTCCTCTCCCCATCCCTGGAGAGGGGACTGTGCTGGGGGCGGCAGGGAGAAGAGAAAAAATATTTCAGCAGGCTCGGGCAAAAGCTGGGGTTATTTTGGGGCTGGGATTTATGGGCTATTAGGAATAAGGAATGAGTCTGTGCTGGGGAGAGGAGACCCATTAATCCAGGCTGAAGGAGCACAAATGAGCAAGGGGAAATGGAGGAGGCTTTAATTATTTCGCTGTGTTCCAGAATAATAAGCCGCGTCCCCAGCCGAGCGCCGGTGTGGGGCTTGGGAGCTCTGCTCCCTGGAAGCCGGGGCAGGCGAGCGGGCACTCACAGTGAAATCCCCCCTAGCTGGATGGACAGTGCTGGGAGGGATGGGGGTCCCATTCTGGGACCAGCATGAGACCAGTACAAGCAGTGTTGCTGTCTGGGATGTGGTATGGAGGATGCGCCGCTTCTGGGGGAAGGCTGCAGAATGCAGGGATGGCTGGAGGGGCATGTGGGTTGGTGCCCGGTCCCAGGGGTGCCCTTCCCAGGCTGGCCACCCCCGCCATGCCCCGTTAAGGCAATCCTGCCTGTGCCTGTAACCGGAGGAGCTGGGCACTGGTGCAGGGGTGAGTCACTGCTGGAGGCAGCCCTGGCCCAGAGAGCATCCCTGGCTCTGCTGTGCCCAGCACCACCTGGGTGACCTTGGGCTGCGCTCCACTCCCTGGATCACCATACCCCCCCCCCAGCTCTCCCTGCTGCATCCCCCTTACGTGCCTCAGTTTCCCTGGGGGCACCCCGGATGGTGGCCCTCATCACCCTTGGGGAGCTGCAGGAACCCAGCCACCCTGGCTGAGAGCAGGGGGCAAGGTTTTCTCCGTGGGGGACACTGAGGGACAGATTTGCCCCCTCCAGGGCAGCCTGCCCCACTCTTGGTGGTGGTGGGTCCCAGGGATGTGGGCACCCACGTGGTGGGGATGCAGGGCAGGGACAGGCTTGGACCACCTCCTCCTCCAATGGGATGGATGAGGAGGAGGTCTCCCTGCGGCATCCCTGCGGCACAGCACGTCTTGCTCCCTCGGAAGCATGGCCCAGGGGGTCAAGGTCACCCAGTGAGACCGCGGTGGGGTGCAGGAGCCGTTCACCACACCCCATGGCAGGCAGCGTCCTCCTTCCCCGCTCCTGCCAGGCCTGCCGCCGCGGCTCCCACTGACGTCACCCCGCCGGAGCCAGGAGTTATTTTGGGAACTGCAAAGTCACTGGCGCAATTAGTCCGCTGGCAAAGGGAGCGGGGCGGCGGCGGGGACCGCGGGGCCGGCTGCTCTCCATGCCGTGCCGGGGGGCTGCGTGGCCATGGCCCACGGGCATCGGCAGATCTGTGCCTCTCCTTGCGCCTGCAGGCTCAAGGGCTCCCTCCGCCAGGGTAAACGGCCACGGTTGCAAATCCTCCCATCCATCATCTCCTCCTCTCTGCCTTTTTTTTTTTTTAATTTTATTTCGTTCCCCTGGCAGGAGCCACCCCACGTGGGCTGCTGAATGCTGGCAAAAGCCAGCTCGCTGCCGCCTCACTGCCATCGCTTGCATTTAGAGAGAGGCAGGAAAGAAATTAGCCGGCAGCGATGCCGGCAACGGGCTTCCCATGGCGATGCCACGGGTGAGGGGCTGCCCGGGTGGGAGCAGGGCTCCGACTATGCCTGGGGTCTCTGCCTCTGGCTACGCCTTTGCTTTAACCCAGCTAGCATCTTCTCGGATGCAGCCATTGGGGTGCAGGATGGGTGCTCCCAGCTGCACAGCCCCAACAGCCCCCTTGTCCCCGGTCCCAGGGATGGGGATGTGCCACGTGCTGGTGTGACAGCAGAGGGACACCCATCCCAGGGGCACAGCACAAGCAGACACTGGGGTCCTGCCCTGCAAGTGGCTTCATGCCTGGGGATGTGGGGACAGTTAGAGGGGGCAGTTAGGGTGCTTGGCCCTTCTCCCCCAGTGCTGGTTGCTTTCTATGGCCACCCTCCTCGCCTCCCAGTAACCTCCAGGTCACGGCCAGAGGGGATGCACACAGAAGTGCTGTGAGAAGCTGATCCTGGCAGGCTCCAAACACCCCGAAAGTGGGGCTCAAAAAATCCCTTTAAAAATCCCAAGACTTTCCCGTGCGACCCCGGCACCTCTTTCAGGCCCATCCCCCAGGAAAAATAAAACCCAAGCCCTTTCTCCCAACGCCTGGGGAGGTGCCATGGCAGGAGTCGGTGCTCAGCTCCCCAAACCCTGTGCTGGGGCTTTGAGCAGGGAGACCCAGGGGGCCGCATCCAGCACGCTGCCCGTCCCCTGCCCAAGGGGATGGCAGAGGTGCTTGGGTGTAGGCAGGTTGACACCCACCGTTCCCCACCGCTGGGAGCCCCGATTCAGTGCTGGAGGGGGTTCCCTGCCCACGTTGGGGCTGGAGGAGCAGGCGGTGGTCCTGGGGTGGGGATGGATAGGGCTGGGTGGGAACAGGGGTCTGGGGGGTGGCTCTGGGGGTGATGGGGGCCATGGCAGGGCAGTGGCAAGGTGGGGAGCGTGTGTGTCCCCCCCGGGGCTGAAGGAAGGGACTGGGAGCTGGGTGAGGCTGTGCTGAGTCACGCTGCAGAGCCGGCAAGCAGGACTGCAGCAAGCGGCTCGCTGCCGCCCGCCTGNCCAGCCCGCAGCATGCTCCAGCGCCTCGCCTGCTCCTGGGGGTCCAGGATGTTGATGGGGGGGTGATGCCCAGGCTGAGGGGTCCCGCTGTGCCCAGGTCGTGACTGTCTCAGTGCTCCCAGCCCTTTTTGCACCTCCCCTTCAATAGGGACGGGGCAGCTCTGGGGTGGGGGTCCTGGGGACCCCAGATAAGGAGGGAAGACTGAGCTGTCCCTGGAGGATGAGTGTCCCCAACCCCAGTGCGGGAGGGGTGTCCCCAGGCAGCCGTGACCGGAGCGGGGCAGTGGGGTTGGGGGGCCACTCACTGCCAGCACAAACACAGAAAGGCAACCACTGGAACACAGGGTGGCTTTCCCCCGGCACTGGGGGATGGGGGAGTGGGTTGGCAGAGGGCAGAGACCCCCCCAGCTCCCACCCAGTGCCACCAACTCAGGGCACGTGGCCGAGCATCCAGCCCCACACTGGGTCCCCAAGACCCCTGCCACCACACGGGACAAAGGGCCGAGGCAGGTCCCCGCTGCAGAGGGAAACTGAGGCATGGCGGGTGCCTGGAGGATTGGCCCCAGATGCTGCCACTTCTGATGTTCAGAGCCCGGAGCAGCCCCGTCCCCGCAGGACGCTGGTGACCACTCTGCCTGGTGCTGCCCACTGGCCCCGCAGAGCTTGGAGTTACTTCTGGAGGGACCGAGACAGTCAGGGCTTTTTTTAGGTGCTTCATGAGTGCTGTCTGGGCGGTATTTATATCGGCTCCTTAAATAAGAGCTGCCATCTGAGCCCGACGTGCCTGCTTAATTATTAATGCCCCGTGGGGAGGAGGTGTGCCTGCCTGGCCCCAGCCCACCCTCCTGCTGGATCCATTGTGGGGTCCTGCACCCCGGGTCCCCCTGGCTCCCCGGCAGCATCCAGGGTGAGGGCTGATGTCCCAGCCACCCCAGGGCACCCCAGCTTCCCACGGGCAAATATCCCACATAGCAGCATCTTCCCTGGGGCTGGGAAAAAGGCTGGGGGGGTGTTTTTCTGAGTGGAGGGTGCCATGGCATGAGCATCACTGCAGTTCTCAGCGCTGGGGCACTTGTGTGGGTATCGGGGACAAGGGGAGGGTGGGAGGCATGGTGCGCTACCTTCCCAACCCATCTTGGTGGCTTGAGGTGGTCCCAGGGAAAATCATCCTCGGGAGCCCAGCTGAGTACCCCGAGGTGTACGGGCAGCCGCGTTTCGTGGCAGGGCTGATGCTAAACAGCGCAGGAGGGCAGGAGCTGCAGCAGAATTAATTTGGGCTTGAAGTGCTTTGAAACCCCGCGAGGAAAGGCCAGGGCTGAGTACAAAGCACTGCTGCTCTGCAGACAGGGGGAAGGAAGTTCCCCTTCAAAGCACTGGTGGTCTGGTGGGCTCGTCACCAGCTGCCCCACCAGCCATGGCCCCTCCATCGCCTCCCGCCCCAGGTGAGGCAGTGTCCTGGCTCTGGGGCATTTTGGGGAGGGTTGGTGCACCCCCAAGCTCACTCAGATGTTGGTTGCGGGGTCCTTCCTCAGGGCTGGCAGGACCCCCCAGCTTTGGTTCCTGGCAGGGTGGAGGGGTGCTGGGCTGGGACTGAGCCGTGGCAGGTTGGGGAGTGCCGCTGGTGGGTGCGGGGGAGCTGCTGATGGTGGCACCACCACAGGGATGCCCTTGGCCTGCTCCTGGGATGCCTCCCTTGCCTTGTCGCACAGCCAGGCTGGGGGGCAGCGAGGTGGAAAAGGGGCCAGGGTGTTGAGGTACTGGGGCCAGGCACTCTGGCACAGCAAGGGAAGACGTGAGGACATGGCTGTCCTGCAGCCTGTGGGGAAGGGGACACTGAAGCCAGAGGTTTCCCCAGCTTGTTTTTCACCAGCCCAACTGCAGGAGCCAGAAAAGTGCTCCCCTGGGCAGGCAGCACCTTCCTTGGGGCAACCCAAGCAGCAGCCGCCCGGGCAGCAGGGCTGGAGGGTGAGCACCCAGGCTGGAGGGTGAGCACCCAGCCAGGGAGCCCTGGGGCTGTGCAGGAGCCAGGGCAGCATCCCAGGGATGGGACCCAGCCCAGCTCCACACTCTGTCCCCGGGGAATGCCACCCTGTGTCCCCTGCTCTGCCCGGCTTCACCACCCATGGACTGAAGGCACACAGGACCCCAAGCACTGGGTCACTGCTTGCTGTTGGTGTCAGGTGGTGCCTGCACGCGAACAGTGACCACCCTTGCCCTCAGTGTGGGCACAGGCTGGGGCACCTGCACCATGCACGCCCCTCACTGTGCATCCCCCATGCCATGCATCCCCTTCGCCATGCATCCCCCTCGCCATGCATCCCCCTTGCCATGCATCCCCCTCACCATACATCCCTTCACCAGGCATCCCCCCCGCCATACATCCCCCTTCGCCATGCATCCCCCTTGCCATACATTCCCTCTCCTGGCATCCCCCTCGCTCCAAGCAAGAAAAAACACAGAGGGAAGGGACGCATGACCGTCACTCTCCCATAGTAAGCAAGGGGTGAGTATTTCTGGGTCCATTTCCTGAGCACTGAGCAGCTAACCCAAGTGAACTTCCAAGTCAAAGAGAATTTATCGCCTTCCTTTGGGGTGTCCCACGGCATTGACAAGACATAGTGGGGAAGGCAAGAAAATGTGAAGAGAAGGACTCGTCTTCCAGGCCTCAGGAATTAACAAAGTGGCACACTTGAACACGCCGGAGTATTTTTAATACCGTAGGCGGAATCAGGGTTATTAGGTTTTTCTGGGACATCTGCAGAACAGACCCGCGTCCTCTGGGTCTTTGTGATTTCCCAACTCAGCAGCTGCCTGGGCTCTTGCTGAGGGGTGTCTATAGGAACCGGGCAGAGGTGGAGGAGGGCACGTAGTGACGGGCAGCCAGATGCCACCTCCAGCTGCTTGGGCTGCCCACCAGAAGCGCCAAGCTCAGCTTCTAACTCCGGCCATTCACCCCGTAACCTTCCTCCCACCGCTGCCCAGCCTGGGAAACAGAAGAACTGAGTGGTGCGAGGGGTGCCGATTTATGCATGGGAGCCCAAAAAGGGGGCTGGATACACTGCAGGTAAATATTACAGCCAGATCACTATTCTGAAGTATTTACAGCATTATGAATATCACGTCCTGACCTGCGATGGGGAAGGAAATCATCTGCATTGTGAAATGTATTTATTGGTATCGTGCTTTGACAGGAATAAATCAGTATTTGTTCGGTCAGGGGCAAATACGTGGTCACCGTAAATGGGCAGAGCTGTGGCAATCTGGACTAGCTGAGAACCTGCCGTATTTATGTAAATTACTAGATAAGTGTCATAAGGTTTGTACGGAGAAGCAATATTTTTTGTTAGGCCAGTTGATATATTTGGAGAAACTAGACGACCTTCGAGGCGCACAAGCGTTTCTTCAGGTCCAGGCTTGTGTTCGATGTTGTCCGTGAGAATCCAGGAATTGTACCCAAGGGCTAATATTATTTTTTCCAAGGTAGAGGAACCATACATCCAACCCAAATGTAGGAGCATCACTCAAAAGGTGTCCAGGATGAGCAAGCAGCTCCACTCTGGTCCGTACCTAGAGATCTGATAGTCCTGCTTGGCTCAGGTGACGCCCCATGGCATTTCTAGATACCTCCAGATGGTAGCAATAGCTGAAAAACCAGTTTGGGACCCACGACCTACTTTAATGCACTCTTGCATTCTGCACTTTTTTACTCAAATTCTCTCCCCAAAGCTGGCGTCATACAGAAAACAACGCAAAAACCCGCTGCTGAGCTCTCCAGAGATGATGGCGAGCCTCCTCAGAAGAATGAATGCGCCATTGTCAGAAAAGAGGCATAAGCTGCCCTTGTCCACGGGCGCTCTCCTTGGGATAGCCGTGGTGGTAAACAAAGGACGGGCACAAAGGCTGTTCTCTCTCCAGAACCACGTGCGCCGCGGGGTGCGAGGCCAGGGATGCGAGCAAGGAGACAGCGTTTTGCTTTATGGAGGAAATAGAGAGAATCTGGGCGTATTTCTAGTTTTATTTATCAGAAGGCGTGATTTCTTCTGCTCTCGGAAGCTGTAAACAAAGAAGTAGTTTGTGTAAAACAAATCCTTTCAATACAGTCCTTTGTTATTCCTAAAGCAGTGCTAAAACCACAATAATGATGGAGGTCTCACCCCAAAATGATGTTGTTTGCCGTCATAAAGCACTGCCAGCATTTCGTTTGGAAATTTGTCCCCACCCAGGTGGCTGAGACCACGGCTCCGTTCGTTAGACCCCTCTCCTTTCCCCCAGTGCTGCAGCGTCCTCTCAGCATTGCTTTATCCATCGGCTTTTGAGGAAAACGGGATCTCTTATGGCTCCTAATGGAGTTCCTAATGCTCAGCAGAAGCTCTGCTAGGCCGGAGCGGAGGCGCGCTTTTATCTCCCGTGTTATTGATGAGCGAGCGCAGCGCGCTCCCAAGCTGCCCACTCATAAATTATCCAGCGTGGCTCTTCAGCGGGGCCGCTCTTCCCCACCCCGTCCCAACGGCACGGGAAGGGGGACGAGGGGGCAGTCGCTTGCCCCAAGCTGTGTCACCGCAGCCTGGCCCAGCATCATCATGGCGTCACGGACCCCACGGCCCTCCGTGGGCGTGGAGGGTAACCCAAGGGAGCACCCCAGCGCCGGGGCAGCCCCCAGCTGTCCGGCAGCGGCCGTGCTGGGCCAGGGTGGGTGGCAGCCCGGGCTGGGAGTGGGTCCAAGCACTGAGTGTGTGTGGGTTGTGAGTGGGTGTGGGCTGAGTGGGCCTGGGTTGTGAGTTGGTCTGGATTGCGTGTGGGTTTGGATTGTGAGTGGGTCTGGACTGTGAGTGGGTCTGGGCTAAGTGGGCCTGGGTTGTGAGTGAGTCTTTGTTGTGAGTGGGTGTGGGCTGAGTGGGTGTGGGTTGTGCGTGGGTCCGGACTGTGAGTGGGTCTTTGTTGCAAGCAGGTCCAGGCTGTGAGTGGGTGTGGGCCGTGAGTGGGTCTGGGTTGCGAGTTGGTCTGGATTGCGTGTGGGTTTGGATTGAGAGTGGGTCTGGACTGTGAGTGGGTCTTTGTTCAAGTGGGTCCAGGCCATGAGTGGTTCTGGGCCGCGAGTGGGCCTGGATTGTGAGTGGGAGTGGGCTGTGAGTGGGTCTGGGCTGAGTGGGCCTGGGT
>VYXH01005721.1:0-12767 GCA_013397275.1 Burhinus bistriatus
ACACTCCCTAATATACAGAGCCAAATTATGCATACAAAAGTTTAAAACTGTATTTTCCTGAAACATGGATAATCACTATATTAGTGATTAGTAAGATTTAATACTTTTACTTTTCTGTATTCTAGTTAACAGTGTCTTAATATTATCACAGCCATTCTGACAGCCTTTTCCATAAGGGATTTCTAAGAACATTATCTGCCAAGAGAGACTGTATCTGAATAGCTAAGTATAAGATTTCTCTCTAAATAGCAACTGTAGAAATAAAACTGTAAGGAAAGACAAAATACCATGGGAGGAAATCTTGACTTCTGATGGACATCCTCTGGTTACAGTTTTATGATCTCTGCTCCAAATTCCAAATGGAGAGAAGTCAGTCAAACAGATTTACATTATATTTGTCCTTACCCCTAAAGTTAGGATATGTTTTCAATATATTTGATTTATTTTAGATTAATATGAACCACAAAGATGTTCAGAACAAGGTATTGTGCGTTTCAGTGTAGCAGGCAGCATCTGTTCTGTCTCACAGAACGGCAGCTACCTCTGCAGACTGCCAAATCCCATAAATTTAATGGTGTAGTCTACAGAAAACAGGATCCTAATGGTTATATATCTATAGACAGAGATTCATGGTGCCAGAAAGGCCCATTCAATCATCTAGTTGGACTTTCTATATATTGAGAGGCTCTTAAATTTCACACTGCAGCCCACAATGCAGGAGTAAATACATGGCTAGTCATCTTTATCACCTATGGCAATTTGTAATGAGCTTCAGAAACCGTACTGGCAGAGCCCGCAGGGTACACAGGGAGGGACTGCCACAGCTTCTAGGACGGAAGAAGGGCATCAGCCAAAATGGATGTTTCTCTCTAAACCTGTTTCTTCAAACTCACTTTCTTTCATGTCTCTGTGGCTTTCATATGAAAGTCTGGGCGTTGTGGGCCTGGAACCGTGAAAAGTTATTAAAATACAGACTGGCTTCTTCTGTAGCCTAACGAGCTGTAGCACTTGAGGCCAGAAGTATCGGGGGGAAAACAGAGTCAGGCACTATAGGAAGAGAGAATAAGATGGCAGGTCTGCATTTCTGATGGTGTTTTTTTGAGATTCTCATAAGCCTTACCTTACTGGTGTCTGTAAAGGCTGAAATTAGCGTGTGCCAATCATAGTAAATAGTAAGGTGAGTACTGTCAACACAGAGGACTTCAGGGAAAACGTCTGACTTGAAGGTCAAGAGCTTTACAGTGTAAATTCTGGTGTTATCACAGAAAATATGCCAGGTTTAGAGTGTAACCAAGAAAGTCTTTTGAAGCTGACTTCAGGATGGACCACCAATGCATATTAAAAAAATGCGCAGTCATAGTTTTACGTGTGTGCCTGAGGGTAATAGCAGATCTTTCCCAAATGCAGCAATTCATTACAAATGCATAGACTTGACGACAGAGTTGTCTTACCTTTTCTACTAATCTGTATAGCAGAAATGGGACTTAGCAGAATGAGACATGGATATTTGCTTTAAAATGTTATAGAAACACACTTTGAAATGCTATACCTTGATGTGTGACATCCTGGAACAGACTAAGATTTGCTAAACTCAGCCTCCAGTGCTCAGTTTTTGATTGTCAGGCATAACTCGCCCACTTGGAATTAGATGACCAAGAGAGTCAAACCAGAGGCAAACGTCTGTGTACTTGAACTCAGAGATGACCTATTAATTCATAGAGGTCCTTATATTAAATACATATGCTATATACAGTTTTCTGTCACTAGAATGCCTTTTTCTTCCCATGTTGCATTCATTTCCCTCTTTCATTAAGCTTGCTTTCGAGATAGGTGGTTAAGTTAATGTATTTGCACTTGGCTCATGCATTAATCTCTGCAAACTATATGACATTTTGCATACTGCACACCTTGTCATAAATTATTACTTACTTCATAGTATGTATCACTCTGCATTTCTAACCACTCTAAATAAAGGTAAAGCAATGCATGAGCTACTGGTGACTCACAAAATAACGTTGACAGAAGGAAGCCATTCACAAATAGAGAAGTAATGAAGATTTCTTTTCAATCGAATGGGCATTAGGGAAAATATTTTAAAGTTCAGCAAGTAGTTTGAATTTTAATATACAAGTTTACTAACACAACTCCTAGAGCTGGCCAGGAATTCTAAGAAGGATAAGAAAATGTCACTGCACTACGAGATAAGGAGTCACTTAATCTTCTCTGTCTTATTCCTTCCTTTGTTCAGTTTTCTTTTATTAAACAAGAACAACGGGTTTCTTTAGGTCTTGAAGTATTCTTATTTATTTCCCTTTGCTGCAGTTCAGTTCTGTAGTGAAAAACTAACTAGCTGGGGGTTCATGCAGTGTCTGTCACTCCTTGTGATCAGTTGCTGCGATACGAAAAAACTGAGGAGCTCTTAATATATGCAGTGAAGAAGGTTAGATAGACTTCCTACACTCTTCAAATAGGAGTCACAGTGCACCACTCCCTGGACACAAATTACCCCAGCATCACTGATCGTCCCTCTGGAGTTGCGGGATCTCATAGTTTGTGCTCATTGGGAAGATACATTTTCTAGAATCACTCCATGTTCCGATGGGAAAAATAAATAAATCAACAAAAGCCATTTTCCTATCAGTCTAACTAATTTGACACCCTTTCATCATCAAGCAAATGGAAAATTATAGTCATCCTGATAGTCTTTTATCCAGGCATAGAGTGGTAAAAGGCAAGAGTTGCAGGCAAAGCTGTAAAGCCTTCAGGACACCAACAAAAGCCATTTCTTCTCATCATAGTTTCAATGACATCTGAAATATTCCTTATGTTCAAATGACTACTCTCTTGTCTGACTTTTTGTGTGTTACGCATACACTGCTGTTTGAAGGTTGCTCTTGCAGTTTCCCATTCTGTTGAATTCCCACAAAATGTTTTTGAACAAATATAGCTCTTGAAGAAATCTGCAGTTGTGAGCCCAGAGGTGCTCAGGCGGTTTCAAACCAAATTATAAATGTTTGTTAGGAGTGGTGCTCAATGCTTTAATTGTGGAATTTTCCTAGTAACAGTAACAAAACCCCACTCAATGCATCAGGTTGTAAAAGAATGTCATGCGAGACCTCCTGCACTGCAATTTCGGGTGCAAGTTTGGTGATGTTCACATCCACTGTATATTTTCAAGTCTTTTTTTTTTTTTTTTAACAACACCAGGAATACATCCTGATGCAAGGCAGGTGTATTTAGAGAGATGTGGCAGGGACTGATACCAGTAAGCTTAATACTTGAGCAGTGAAAGTTTAGTCCCAAAAAATAAGTGTGAGTCAGTCCTTCCTGAGGGTAGAAGACTTGCTGCAAAGTTGGAGAATGCTACTTATCTACTCTCACTTCCTTGATGTCTGTTCTGTGTTTTCCTGCATTCTCTCTGATACGTCGATCTGATGCACTGTTTAAGTGTGGGATAAATTGGGCATGCCCTTGCTTCTCACCAGTATTGACGCAGTGGCTTTTCCTATGCTTTCTTTCCTGAAGGAATGGCTGTCCTCAGGAAAGATCTATTTCCTCCTTTTCTTAGTTCAACTTTGGAATAAAATTAAAACTTTGTTTTATTCTGTGGATTCTCCCACATAAATTTCTTTTTATCTTAGAAGTCAATTACATCAGTTAATCATAAAGAATCTGGCAACATTATGTGATGTATGTGTGGGGCAATATATAAATGTCAAATCTTGTTGCTGCAGGCTAGAAGGGAAATGCTGCTTATGAAATATGTTTTAGGAACTGAAAAGGCCAGAGTATTTCTAGGCTGGAGTTTACTAGCAACTTAAGTGCCCTTATCGCTGAAAGTCAAGTGACACATAAGCTGAAATCAGAGTTGTGACGTTTGCAATTATTTTCAAGCACCTTTCAGGGACAACATTTAAAGAAAACAAAAACTTAGACAATAGACTTTTCTTTCCCTCTGTCTTTCAAATGTTTAGAACAGCAAAAAACTCTTGCAAAGACACCAACGAGCCATTAATAAACTAAATGAACAGCTACATCTTTTTGTCATATCATGGGGAAAAAAATACATTAATTCCTTGTTATTGTCCAAGATGTTGTTTGCTAAGGAAGTCTACATTTTAAAGGGCCAGAATAAGAGATTGGACTTGAAGCTGGGCTGAATTTCTGTTGCTTTGATAATGTCAAAGTCCCCTTCCCACTCTTCTTAATGGAAATCTGTTGAGTTCCCAGGAGGGAATTTCCTTTCACATGATATTACTGAATTTCGTCTAATTCACTTTGCTTCTATTCTCAAGGGAAACCATTGCCCCCTGGGTGGTGTTCTGGCCCTTTTCTATATTGAAAGCACTTCCCAGCATTGCCACCAGTACATTCTATTAGTAGCTGCATCCTTTTTGTATAACAGGTATCAATGAAAGAAGAAATGGGATCATCAAGCAGTGGGCAAGGAGTATGGCAGGGAGATCAAAAACACTCTATTTATAGCCCACAATCTAAAAGCCAATCTTTGTTTTCAGTAACAACAACAATGTTGAACATGAGGGCAAAAGCATGATTGCTAATGGAACTGAGGATCTCAAAAGTAGAATAACAGCTTCTGGGGAAGATGCAAACCCCCAGTGATCTCAATAAAGTGAACCAGATACATTTAATCCCAGAACTGCAAGAAATCGAATAGATTGAGTCACAAGTCACAGAAAGATAATACCTTTACGGAAGGGGTAAAAATTAATGCATGCTACTGCTGACCTCAATAAAGCACTAGAGCAGATATTTGAAGTAAGGAAAAGGGGGGGAAATGAGGTCTGTGTTTTCTTTAATAGGAACTAATTTTCAAGATGAAAGGTTAATATGACTGGACAAAACATCTGTCACAGAATAGTATGGAAAATGTTGGACTATATTCTAAGCATCTTGCAGGAGCTCTCTTCTACTGCTGCAGATGCCCAGACCACCCAAAGCAAGCAGCTTCCACTGACATTTAATAAAGCATGAAAAGGAAGTGACCCAAAGACAATGCAACCTCAAACGGTGTTTGCTACAAAACAGATTGCCCAGTGATCGCAGAGTAGTAGAGGAGAGTAAAGAGAAAGATAATCAGGATAGCACAGCCATTCTCTCCACTCAACATTTTCTAGCCTGTGTCACTTCCTACGAGGACAAACCAGTTTGAGTTGCGAGGCAGGCTGGGCAATTGCATTTCCATGGTCCTGTCTGAAGTATTTGTATTTTATTCCATCTACACTTGCAGAATTGAATGGGGAATCTCACCCTCTGCCTCTAAAAGAGCTTATATTACATCTGAAATCCACTCAATAAATCCCTTCTATGCACTTCATGAAAACAGGATTATTAATTCAGCATCTGTATGTGAAGTTCACACTCTTTCCATCTGCTGTTCCCATGGAAGAGAAAATGTATGATGTACTAGGACTTTGTTGTTTGTTACCATCAATTCTTGACCAAGTAAAATATTATCAGGGTAGGAGAGTAAACGCACATCTGCTATGAACTAGTGATGAGCATTAAATATCCCAATCTCTGTAACTTTCTAGCCCTCAATCAGTACTCTACAACGTCTGCCTTTACTATCTGTAGCTACTGTATTTCTCTTCAGTATATTTCCCTCGTTGAAATACTTCTAGCTGCTCAGCGGAAATAAATCTACACACCAAGGAGGCCTTGCTGGGCATCCTGGGGACTTAATGCTTCAACTATGAAAATGACACTCGTACTGTGCTTTAAAAAAGAATGGCAGAAGATGCGGCAGAAGATCATTGCATCGTTAATACAAAGTGCCAAAAGCATAATTTTTTATCGTAAGCAATAATAGAGCAACTGATAAATGTTTGGGATTTTAGCGCTTGTTTGAGACTAGGGAACTAATATTTTACTTATGTGTGAGCGGAGAAAACAAGCAAAAGCCAGCAGG
Source organism: Burhinus bistriatus (assembly GCA_013397275.1). NCBI lineage: Eukaryota > Metazoa > Chordata > Aves > Charadriiformes > Burhinidae > Burhinus > Burhinus bistriatus. The sequence goes on from VYXH01005721.1 coordinate 5,933, forward strand.
AATTTTTTTTAAGATGTGTAAGTGTTTTGGAATAGATCTTCTTAATGTCCTTCTTTCTAAATTACAAATGTTTAGCTTACCTATTTCTCTGCACTTCACAGATGGTAATTTTTACAAAACTAGTAGTGTTTGAGCTTGTTTCTTGTCAGCTCAAGCTCAGGTTTAATGTAAAACCAGAAAGATGCAGGTAAATCAAATTGCTTTGGCATACAGTGTGGTGCATTTCTTTGCCTTGTGACGGTAGGAAGCTGGGCCAAGGGCTTCTAATGAAACTTATCTAGACTGTTAATCTCCAGCAGTGTGGCCTGCAAAGTACAGTGCAGAAAAATCACATGAAGTAGCACAATCCTGATGCACTATTGACAGAGGTGTCAGGCAAGTGAGGACTTGGCAGAGGCTGAATAGGGAGAAATAAAAGAAAAAATGCACTGGCTGAAGGGGTATGGGAGCTATCATTGCATTTCTGAGGCAGGGAAGATGGCAAGTTGGAAGGACCTTCACCAGCCACACAGAGAAACTGCTCTTAGGGTGGGTAATAGGAGTGAAAGATTAGTAACCGTGCCAGTCTGCCCCAGGGAGACAGTGGTACAGGAGGCAGGTCTTCTGGCTCATGTGCAGGAAGTGGGATCTCTACAGTTCTAGCTGAATTGCTCAAGAACGACACATTTCAAGAAAAGTCATTACTACAGTCACATCTTCTTATTCCTTTCTCTTGTTAAAAATTACTGACAGTCAAAAAAATAATCATAAAATATGGGTTATGTTACACACCTAATAATGATCATAACATATGGGTTATGTTACTCACCTGAAAAAGAATGGCACTTACATTTCCTCCCTCAATTCATTTTTGAAGGCCTCGGTCTTGGTCATTGGATGCAGGGAGAGGTAGGAATTACCAAGATACCAAAATCCTGATTAGCAGTTGTTGGCAAATTTCCATTCCAATTTTTTCTGCTACCACTTAAGCTATGCCTTCTATGAATCATAGAATCATAGAACGGTTTAGGTTGGAAGGGACCTCAAAGATCATCTAGTTCCAACCCCCTTGCCATGGGCAAGGGCACCTCCTACTAGACCAGACTGCTCAAAGCCTCATCCAACCTGGCCTTGAACGTTTCCAGGGATGGGGCATCCACAGCTTCCCTGGGCAACCTGCTCCAGTGCCTCACCACCCTCACAGTAAAGAATTTCTTCCTGAGATCTAATCTCAGTCTACCCTCTTCCAGTTTGAAGCCATTACCCCTCGTCCTATCACTACCTGCCCTTGTAAAAAGTCCTTCTCCATCTTTCTTGTAGGTCCCTTTCAGATACCGGAAGGCTGCTATAAGGTCTCCCTGGAGCCTTCTCTTCTCAATAATGAAGACATGGAATTGTAGGGCTCTTGACCTTCATCCTGGAAATGTACACCTAAAAAGGACTTCAAGCATTGAAAAAAACCCACTTAATTTCCCCAGTATTGCTGTATCAATTACTTCAACACATTTTCAGTGGTTTTAGCTGGTTTTTATTTACAGAAACCTTACCAGCAACACAATCCAAATGCTTGTTTAATTCCTAATATTAATTTTTTGCTGGCCTGTGTGGGTATGTGCTGCTCACAAAAATCAACCTATACCAACCAGTTTGAAAGTACTGATCTCCCAAGCATGAATCTAAGCAGTTGGTTGAGTGTGGCTTATTTGGAGTGCTTGCTGTCACGCTTTGGGATTCGGGTTTTTTTCATTGTATTTTACATTTGTGTCTGGTAGAACCGGGAGAAAAGAACAAAGACAGCATGGCATTGCTTCTTAGGTGAAAAAAACCTGTATTTTCCTTCTTGCACTGTAAGTAGGCATCTTGAGCCCTTACAGCTTTGCTATTCCCCTAGGCCTCTCCCACTTGGAGAGTAAGGCAGGGCTGTGGAGGGTAGTTTGGGGATACCTGCTGAGTGCATTGCTCCTGCCACCAAGATCTAGAGTTGAATCCAGACTCTTAGAGCTAAGGACGATCACAATAACCCAGCAGTGGCTGATAGTATGTCTAGGCCCAAAAGGCTGAAAAACAGAAGGAAAAAAACTCATTAACTTTGTGTTGGTGAAATGGAAATCAGCTGAGCCGTGACAGAAGCAGAGAGAAGGATCTGTCTGCTCGACAAAGGCAGAGGAAAAAAAGGGAAGACTGTGGCTTGGGAACTGAGCTGGTGGAGCTGCAACAGCACACCACCAGCAGGACCAATATGAAAGACAACAGCCTCAGAGACCTGAAATACTCGGCAGTCAGCATTGTCTTTGTAGTGTAAGTCCTCTCCTACTCAGTCTGCCTCCGAGGGGCCCCCTGTCACGCTGAACAGAGAAGAAAGCCACAGGTGCATGAACCCTTGGCAGGTCTGCTGCAGTGATCACCTGAAGGGTTCAGCCAAACCACAGCAGCTCCAAGGGCTTTTGTGCCAAGAGCTGTCCATGGCTGCTGAACCCAGAAACTCACCCTTATGTGTGCCCGGAACTTTTCCTCCTAAGGTCTTCTGCAATGCCAGTATTTCTTTGTAGACATTTAAGGAAGATTATATTTAGGCTAGAGATCTTTTTGCAAGTGACTAGCTTGTTTGAACAGTAAAGCTTTGAGAGGGAGAAACCTTCACAGTTTCTGATTTCTCTGTATGCATGATGAGTAGAGGTGCCCCTCTAAGGCAGGTGTATTTGGATTTATGGAATGAAACTAATTAGTCGTATCCTCTTCTAATACCAGCTACATTATTTCTGCAAAACTTAAACTGTACCAGTGCTTAGGATGCATGCAAATAATACGAGTGGTAAAAAGAAAAGAAAAAAAGCATTTTTCCTATACCTTACTCTATTTTAATAGAAAACACACTCAGTGCTACCATGTACAAGTATAATATTCCCTGGGTAAAGCAGCACTGTACTGCATCTACCTATTTATTGCTCAGTAAATGAATATTGGCTGGGCAAGTGCTGCACGATAGTCGTTCAGCAGTGGTGCAACATTGCCACCATGTGTTCCGCGCTGAGAATTGGTTTTACAGTGTCAATACTGTTACCCTTCTTTTTGTGTTATTTTAGAGAGACAAGAAAAAAAGTAAACGTAACTAAGTAACTTCTCCCCAACAAAACTGTGGACTTAGGTACTGGGAAACAGTGCCCAGAGCATTCTGGAACTCTTATGTGATGCTCAGCAAGCCCTGCACTGATCTTCTAACCCTGTTTCCCAAACTGAATCACATATTTGCTCTCACCCCTTTAACCTTTCTTGTCCATGATATAAGAACTTTTTAGTTAGTGACCTTTCTTCTCTCCCTTTGTCAGCATCCCCTTAAACCCTGCCCATCATCCATTCGTCTCTTAAGAGAGTCAGTCAGCTAGCAGCACACTGGGATTCTCTTATTGGTCTGTTCTTACAGGGCACAACTTGAGTTAGGCATTAATGATGGCAGGCCTAAGTGGAAAATTCAAGAACTTAAATAGATCAAGGTGGGTTTTTTCTAAAAATGCTGTATTCAATACTTTTGCTGAAACTGGCAAGCAGCATCTTTCCTAAAGTATCCCAGTGGAAATCACATTCCAGTTACAGTGGGAATGATTAGCTGTACATGATTCCCTTTATGCACCAGTGACATTTTCAATCATCTTTGACACACTCTTCCGTCTGTCAGAGGGGTTAGGTCTTGGCTAACTGCGACGCTGATCCCAGCACTAACACAGTTCCCAAACCATCTATCTTTGCCTTTCAACAAGATGAGAATGTGGTTGTTTTTTTTTTCCTTTTGATGAAGAAGGCTAAACACTAAAAATAGTACCTTAATGCAATCAAAGTACAGTAGTGTGAATGCTTATTATATTTTTGCTATTTTTCACTTGGGAGAACTAAAAGAGTACATAAACGTATGGCACCTGTGATGATAGGAAAGAAATTTAAATAACAAAAAAGAGTATTCTTTGCGTAATTCCTACTGAGGGGAAGGTAGACGGCTACATTGGACCATTCATTCCACAGATACAAAAAGCAAATACGTGTTTGTACCAGTGTGTGGAAAACAAATGCATTTGCTTTCTCAGATACATCTACTGACTACACTTAGTCAATCAAGCCTGATCATCACAGTCAAGGTCACTAAAGCTACAGTCCCCAGCTGGTCCAAAAGACTGGCAGCAACCAGCTGGGACCAGGGAGGGGCAGGTACTGAGTTAGCCCTTTCACCGTATTGGCTCCCTCAGTGAGCCACAAGCAGATTTGAAACCTATCCTCGATAAAGTCAATCTTTACTAAATTAAGTGGTGCAATTGCACCTCTGTACCTAATGCCAAGCAATGTCATGCAGCCATTCTGGTTACTGGCTTTGCCATTCTGGTCAATACTAAATATTTTTACTGGTACACAAGCCTAGAGAGCACATCTGACAGTGCTCCTGGCATACTGATGTTTTCCAGCCCAATTCTGTCACAATTCAAAATGCTCGTTATTAAATCTAAGATTTCTAATTAAATTAAATCTTTAAATAATTTAGAAGGCACTATCTCAGAATGTACCGGTCCTGTGGTACAGCACTCAGAGCCACGATTCTGCCCCTTTGAAATTCATTCCTAGCACAGATTTGCCTTCATGCTGCTGCAAGAAAGCTTCCTCTCCCATCTCGACTCTTTCCCTAACCAGAGTTACTGCCTTCCTTTTATAAACAAAACCCTCACCAGTTGGCTCTTCTCCAAGAAATCAGAAAGAACAGAGAGCATGTAATATTAGTATTGTTCCTCACTTGTACAGGTTTTTATTTGTCATTGGATTTTAGAAAAATGTGTGATAATATTTTGTCTGAGTTTAGAAAACTATGAGTGAATTCATAAAAGAGATTCTCTGGTGGTGGATTCTATCCTTTATTATTCAGCCCTTGGATGTTTGACTCTACAACTCACCAGGAAAGACCCAGCAGACCTCAGTATGAAAAGCACAGTGCAGCCAAATACATTCCCAACAGGCAAGATCCATTAGGGAAAGTAAAGTAACCCAGTCATACTAGTTTAGCAAGACAAGGAAATGTACATTATCAACAAAGGAAACTCAAGAAGATTCTTAATATTATTTTCTTTCAACAATATAATGTAACATCATTAATGATACTAGAACACACATTATTTGTTAAAAAATGAAATAGAATGTGTTATATTTAGAACATTTGAATTAATAGTGTCATTTAAAAATCCTGTTCTCAGCAAACACAACAAATGTAATTGTTTTTGGCTAAGAGCTTGAGGCAAAAACTGGTTTAAGAAGCAGCTAGTGAAGCAGCTACTGTAGATGCTACTACAAATTTGCTGTCGATAGTTCATAGCTGCACAAGAGTTTGAGGACCATCTGTCAGTACACAACAAACAGAGAATCACTTCCACTGTTCATTTCAGTCCAGGGCCAATAGAGAATACATCTGAATTCTGAATATTCCAAAAGTAGGTGCTGTCTTAGGGGGTCTGGTTCAGTCCCCAGCTCTGAAGTTTAGCTCAGATTTCTCCAAATTTTTGACCACAGGAGACATTTCAGACTCTTCACTGAAACGGGCTTTTTGTTTACTCCATTTAGCATCTCTTCTATATAAAAGGCCCTAATAGGTTTTATGCCACATGCTCTGCAATGAACGGATAATTGCGTCAACCCAGCAAGAGCATGACTCACTAAGTGAGCAATATCCATTTTCAACAGGGCAAAAATATCAGTGCAGACCAACTTAATTGTTCCATGATACAATTTAGCACTGCTATAGCATGTATTAAATTAATTAAAAGGCTTTCCTTCCCGTCAAAGGTATAATCAAGGCAATTTGCTTCCAAATATAATCAAGAAACTATGCAAGGAAAGCTTAGCAATATGAGATATTTTTTCATGTGGAAAGTTAATTGATTTTCTATCATTTTTCCCCTCTGGGATTCAAATGAAGCTTTACAAAAGTTGTTGGTTTTTTATGTGTAATTGGTCCACTTGAACTTTTAGAGGTTACCTGAAACTAGGCCAGCAGAGTGCTTTTTTCCTCCCCTTCTTCTGAGAGACTATATCAACCATCATTAAAAAAAAATGACCTAGAGGTCACAGAAAACTCCAGAGTGCTTAAAAGAATTAACATTTAAAACAGAAAAACTTTACTGTGAGGTAGCAATCAGTTTCCTCTCCCACTGAATAGATCAGCAAACATCTTTGTGAATATTATTAAGATGGGCGTGGTTTGAAGAAACACACAGTCATCAACAAGGGTGAGGAGGAGGCTGAGGTACTTAATGCCTTCTTTGCCTCAGTCTTTAATAGTAAGACCAGTCATCCTCAGCGTATTCAATCCCCTGAGCTGGAAGACAGGGATGAAGAAGAGAATAAACCCCTCATAATCCAAGAGGAAGCAGTTAGTGACCTGCTACGCCAACTGGACAGTCACAAGTCTATGGGCCCAGATGGGATCCACCCGAGAGTGCTGAGGGAGCTGGCGGAGGAGCTTGCCAAGTCACTCTCCATCATTTATCAGTGGTCTTGGTCAACAGGAGAGGTTCCAGATGACTGGAGGCTTGCCCATCTACAAGAAGGGCTGGAAGGAGGATCCAGGCAATTATAGGCCCGTCAGCCTGACCTCAGTACCAGGAAAGATCACCGAGCAGTTCATTCTGAGTGCACTCACATGGCATGTGAAGGACAACCAGGGGACCAGGCCCAGCCAGCATGGCTTCATGAAAGGCAGGTCCTGTTTGACCAACTTGTCTCCTTTTAGAACCAGGTGACCCGCCTGGTGGATGAAAGAAAGGCTGTGGATGTTGTCTACTTGGACTTTAGTAAGGCCTTTGACACAGTCTCCCACAGCATTCTGCTA
>VYXH01005721.1:12822-27347 GCA_013397275.1 Burhinus bistriatus
ACTGTGTTCAGTTTTGGGCGCCACAGTATAGGAGGGACATTGAGGTGCTGGAGCATGTCCAGAGAAGGGCAACAAAGCTGGTGAGGGGTCTGGAGAACATGTCTTATGAGGAGCAGCTGAAGGAATTGGGATTGTTTAGTCTGGAGTGAGATGGGAGCTGGTCTCTTCTCCCAAGTAACTAGCAATAGGACAAGAGGAAATGGGTTCAAGTTGCACCAGGGGAGGTTTAGGCTAGACATTAGGAAAAAATTTTTCACTGAAAGAGTTATCAAACATTGGAACAGGCTGCCCAGGGAGGTGGTTGAGTCACCATCCCTAGATGTGTTTAAAAGTTGTGTAGATGTGGTGCTTGGAGACATGGTTTAGTGGTGGAACTGGTAGAGTAGGGTCAATGGTTGGACTGGATGATCTTAAAGGTCTTTTCCAACCTAAACGATTCTGTGATTCTACGATTGTTTCCTCAGTGCTTGGCACCAGAAGTAAAATTCCATCTGGAAAGGAAATGTTAGGGAAGGTGAACTGAAAAGCAAAATAATGAACACTCAGTTAAACCAACAAGTGATAATCAGTTTAGGCGTTGGCATTCTTCCCTAGCCATTCTTTTGGGGAGGACAGGGTAAGGCAGCATTATATGGAGGCATGTTTTGGAACAGAAAATAAATAAAAATTACATTCTCCTCCAGGGAGCCTTATGGTAAGCTGCAGCTCCTTGGAAGTGTCCCAGAGAACTCGCAGCATTATACACAAGCCCAACTACAAGAGACAGCAGTGAGAGTCCGTGTGTTTGTAATGTTGATTCTGATAGAGCTACGGTGGGATGGGAGTATCAAGAGGAATTTACAGTGACCAAAAGACAGACTAGTTTGAAGTTCATTGAACAGAGTTTTGTTCCGAATTATTTCAACCAGCAGTATGCCCCTGATTTGGGTAATACAAATGCTTCATAAAAATACAGGCTGAACTCAATAGACATCTATTCAAATTGACAAGTGGCCAACCAAAGGCTTTCAATGGCCTCTTCAGCTCTCAGTAAAGAGAAGGTTCCCTCTTCCTCTTGAAAAATGTAGCAATGCCACACCCTGTTCTCTGTATATTACATTATATTGATTGCTATATAGCGTGGCAGTTAAGACCAATAAAGGCAAGGAGAAAAAACAGTAAAAGCAGCATGCCCTGCAAACATAAATTTGACAGTGCTTTTGGATTCTGGAAAAAACCTAACTTCACATATTCCAAGGTAAGATCAAACGTGATGTCATTTACTTAGGCAAAGAGATCAAGGCTGAACCATGAAGTCATGAGCCACAGATCTACATGCAGACACAGGTTTTCTCAAAGCCTGAATGTGGTTCTGATCAAACATTCCACTTCAAAATTCTCACCCCTAAATTAAGCTGCTTTTTAAGAGCAGAAAAAAAAAGCCTTCTCTCCTATCTTACTGTGCAATTGTAATCCAACTAGACTGTTCAGAAAAGCAAACTATTTAAATAATGCATCATTTCTCCTTTTTGCAAATGCTGGCAGTGATGCTTCATATATGGGTTGCCAGCCTGTGTACAAATCAAGAGTTTGTAGAGATGCTCTGAAACTACAACAGTCAGACTGAACCTGCATCACTAAACTGAACCATCCTTTTTGCCATTATCAGAGTTGGAATGCCAAGATGATAACAATCTTAACAAGTAAAATTTTTCAAACATCAACCATTCATTCTCATGTACCTTAGTCTCAGAGGGAAAATATTAATCAAATCCAACCTCTGGTTGATGCAGTACTTTGTTCCTACAGCATATTCTCCAGTATTTTTTTCAAATTTCTTTTACTTGACTTCAGCAAATCAGCTCCACCAACTTGCCTTGTGGTACTTGCAGAGTCTAGTATATCTGAATTTCAGCAAATTGTTTTTCCTAAATTTAATGTCACTTAATTTTATTTCATTCTTAATTTCATCACTTCTGTTCAGAGCACTCCAAGTTATGTTTTTTTCAGTATCATCTTTGAAGGATGACTTTGATCTGTTGGTTCTGGGGCAAAAAGTGAAAAGTATCAAAAGAATATACATTTCAAAAATGAAATTTTGGGAAGTATAGGATTACAAGCAGTACCAGATAAACACTCGTTTGAACATTTGTGATCACAGTCTAATCCTGTCAATTAGTAAATGCTCTCAGTTGCAAGCACCTTGTAAAACACACCCCATAATGAATAATATTACCCTTGGAATAGCAGCCAATTGAATTTGGCTGTTATTCACCCAGCTCTTTTGACAACCAAGATTCTCATACAAATATTGAAAAAGAATCAAAAGCAAGACATCAAACATCACATTCAGGGCACAGACAATATTTGGCTGCTCAGCCAACCTCTCTTCCCACTAGCTCCCTTCTTCCTGCTCTCAGCAGAAAGATATCCACCAGGCCATTATTTTTTGTACAGTTTATTAATGTTCATGAATGGCAAATAAATCTGTGGAATTCAGGAAGTGTTTCACAACCCGAAACAAAGAGCCTTAAATGGATCACAATCTTGTTGCAGGAAATGCTATTCAGCTAGTGCACGCTGTTAGTATTTTTGACAGTCTGGATTTTGAAATACCTTAGGTAACAGAATCCTTGGTGGGCAGAAGAGCCAAAGTGTAAGCAGCTGACTTAAACAAAGGCATTTTGAAATTAAATTTTCATTCGGTGAGCAGGCTGACCATTATTTGTATTTTCCTGATTGTTTGTTTTTGAAAGCTTTGCAAATGCTAAGCTTGTGCCATGAAATGCTAACGGTGCTTTGATGTTCCCTGGCCCAGACACCAGCCTTCCATCTTGTTTACTTTAAAATTTTATCCAGCATGAAAGTAGCTCATCGGATTAATGTAGTGTCTTGTCAAGTTTAGGAAAGCTAGTTGGAAATCTGACGTAGGAAAGACAAAAACAAAAATAAGGAAAAGAGGATAAAAAAATGCATTTCAATATTTCTCTCTCAGAGAACAAATGTGCAATCTGCAGCAAATCTAAATGGCAGAGTCAACACTCCAAAGTAATCGGTAGAATTTGTCCTCTAGCTAAGTTACTGAGAAGCATGAGCAACATAATAAATGACACTTGCTTCTCTCTAAGAATTATGCATATCATATTGCAGATTACAAGGTTTTACACATATGGACAGAAAAGCAGATGGATTCAAGAAAACTTATTAAACTTAAGGCTTACTTGCTATAAGTACACACCTGCACTCCAGAAACAGTCCCACCAGAGCTCTCCACCACAATAGCCACAAAAGAACAAACTGTTGTAACATATGACAGAATGAGGCTAAAGCCTTAATTTATGGTGTTAGCACTGCCACAAAATACACTGAAGAATCCCACACAATTTTTAATCTCATTTTAAGGCTCAAGATATAACTGTGTTGTAAATCCACATGAATTACAAAATTATTACACTAATTTTTCAGTTGGGCATTCAAAGGTTCTCAAGAATTGTATTAAGTCAACATAATATTTTAATATGGTTCACTCTCTAGAAAAATATACTTTTCCATTTAATTCTACTATCTTTGGAGTCCTTTTATAGAATACTATTAACTTCCTATAGCGTGCAGTTATTCCAGTTGTTAGGTTCCATAGGTTCTTTCTATATAGGCAGGTCCCTGTCTGCTTTGTTTTCTGTAGTGCAGATGGGTACTAAGTGGTTGCTTGAGAAATGTTTGGTTAGAGATTTTTAAAGTAGAGTATCTACTTCCCTAAAGTTTGGGAATATTCAGATCAAAGAGGGCTTTGAATATATAAAGTTTCTACAACCTGAAATCCAGTGAGAAGTTCGATTCACGGATTTTACTCAGGTCTATCTTTGCTTATTATTTTGAAACCTTTATGCGGATAGATGTACTGAACAAGACACCACAGAGCACATAAAATTACAGATCATTAATCAGGGGAATTTTATTATCCGTCTTTTTTTGAAGTACTGTAAATGAGACAAATATTTCTGTATTTTCATAAGGCATTAAAATTGATTTCCATTTTAACTGTGAGGCACTGCAATTCCAAATCGCCTGTCTATAAAAATGACAGTACCTTTTAACACTTGCTTTTCTTCTTGCAAACTTGTCATAAACAAGCACTAAAACCATCTCCAGTCTAACTCCGTGGCATTTCACATCTCATACACCTGCAATGTTGGCTTAACAGTACCTTACCAGCAAAACACAAGTGTCACCTCCAACAGTCTGCAATCACAACTTTACCAAACTCATCATCTTTTGAGATGCTCTACAACTTAATACCATTTCAGAGAAAACTGTTTGTTTTGTTTTCCTAAGGGACGGGCAGACATTTAGCAGCTGGGAGTACTGCATGTGCCCAAGACTGGCAAAGGCAGCCGCCGTTCAGTGAGAGGGCACATCCCTCCAAGAGGAGCCCAGGACACATGTGGCACCTCACACCCGCCTGTGCCAACTGACACCTCACCACAAGAAAGCACAATGCGGTGGGAATGCCCTTTGCAATCACAAACACTCAGCTCTGCAGTGCAGGGACCTCACCTCCTGAGGCCAGCAAGAACCCTTATCATGGGTGGCTTGAACATGCCAAGGCTGAACTGCAGCCTGTGAAGGAGGGTAGTAAGCTGCCTGTTCAGCATGGCCCCACTAAGTGAACAGGGTCTAATGAATCTCTGCCCCAATCCTTGTCAGTCATCACTTTTGCATTGCACGTTTTCAGGAGTACCACATTCACGACGGTTGTAACACAAAGCTCTGCTGAACAGAGGTGAAGAGCCACGCTCGGCTAAATTATTCAGCAGGCTGGAGTGTGCATGGAGCCCCGGTACAAGACTGCTGGTTCAGCTTCTTCGGTCAGCCTAACTGTATTGTCTCGCAGTCTCTTTGCAGGGCTGTCAGAATTCATACCTAGGTAGGACCAAGCTACCGCTTAGACTCCAAGTAAAAGTGAAGGTAGAGGACAACAGGATACAAATCAGCATGCTATCCAAGCAGACACTTTGATACCTAGTGGCTGTTTAGCCACACCATGACACACATGAAGTTGCTGAATAGGAATTTGGTCCTATTTTTATTTCTGCATTTAGTGTTGCATGACTGAGAGAGTCCACCTTTATAAGAAAGTATATGTTTTTACAGTGGATGTCAGATCTTTTTAAAACAATTCCAAGATAAGGCAAAGTCCATTTCCAATCCTTGCCAAGATGCAGAGGGAAAAAAAACTTTAAAGAGGGTGGCAATCTTTAGTAGTTATGTATGTAATCAAGTTTCATGATTTGAACAGGACATTTGAAAATGCATGTGATATTTTTGTTAAAGCAAAAAGCAATGTTCTAAGCACACACCACTACAGAAACTCCATAATGACTTGTGTAAAATTAGTAACTGAATAGTTAAAGATATGTTTTTTACATTTCATTTGCATTGGCTCTGCATTTACATATTTTCCCATAATGATAATGGGTCATATACATAGCTTTATATTTAGTAAAGTTAAATCAGGAATTGATTTGGCTCCATATTCTTTCAGCTAAGACTGTAAATACCAGGGTCCTGTCAGCTCTGTATGAATATAAATGGCCTGAGTGGAGCTCTGCCAGTTTATAGCAGCAGAAAATCAAGGCCAGAGGATCAAAGGGTCTCTTCCATAAAAGCAGGGATTTGTTTCCACGCCATCTTCTTCAAAAGGTTCTGAATTACCTGGTGAGTACTCTCCATACTAAAATTATTTTTTTTCAGTGGCACTGTGTGTATACAAGTGTATATAATGATACCTTTGTGCATTAATAGAAATATATTTAGAATCATAATAATGTCTGAGTCAGACATTTGTCTGCATCTCTTTTCACTTCTTCCATTTTTATTTTATTCTTTCACAACCATTATCTCAGCAAATAATTACTCTCCCTTTTACACTCACAAGGAGTAACTGTGAGCATTAATAATATCTGAGCTTGCACCACAGACAGCCAAGGAATCAACCCTTCAGCTTCCTGCCCCAGTGGAAGGACTACTATACTTCCCATAAAATTCAAGGAGTTTCTCCCCATAACTCAGGATCCATCAAGACTGTGGAAAGAAACAGTCAGTATCCTTCTGGTAAGACCCAAGTAAGCAACTAATACAGATAAGCTCACTGACTGATATGGATGCATATTACTGTTGCACTTTAGACATTAAGGTACTCGTGAATACAAAGGGATTAGAGAGATGCATCACACAGTCTTCATTTCCAACAGGTTCACGCAACATCAGAGATTTTGCAGTCAAAATCCTTGTCAGTGTGATAGGGAGAAAATCCTACTCCCTACTGCAGCAGCCACTAAGTTGATTCCAAGTAGCACTTGAAGCTTCCTATTCCATGCATGAGTTTTGCCTTTCATTCTTTTGGAAAACAAGAAAAATGTTTAGAAAAGAGCATAAACAGAAAAGGATAATGTCCCTTGCCAACCCCTGCTGAAAATTAATTAAATATTAAAGAGAAAACAAGCTACAAGAGGAAAAGATATATATTATTCAGACTCCAAACAACCTCACAAACACTGAAACAATTCCAGGTAACTAACTCCATGTACATGTATAAAATTTAACATGCACATAAAATATATTCTTAAAAATGACAACCTGGTAATGGAGAAGAGAAAAATATGCCTCCTCTTTGAAGGATAATCAAATGAAAGGTACAGGCCAAAAACAATCACAGGGGCAGGCCAATAAAATGTCACGTGCAGAAGATGTAGCCTACATTGCATAATCTCCACTGTGATATTCATCTCTGTTAACAAAGAGCAAAAATCTAACTCATGAGTGGTGTAAATGTCAGTGATTTATCCCCATTTCTCTGCATAAGATGGATGTCACTAAAGAGTGACAATTTTGTTGGGTATTCTGTAGCAAAGCGTTTCTTTATATCAAACAGAACCATATAATGACTATACTGAATGACACTTATGGAACATAATAGGTACTCGGAACATTTGGTAAGAGATTCATCTGCCTATGAGAGAAGAAACTGAATAGCTGGATGTATCCCTAATGTACAGAGAAAAATTGATAATGAAATGAATAGAAAATGCACTTAGAGATGCCAGAGCTGATTTGGCCTGAAGATCACTATGAACCCCTGGGCAAGTTTTCTCATTGACTCTACTGGCAATAGGATTCCAACAGGACTGATCTATAGCTTGTGTGTCTCGTACCACAAAAAAAGTGCTGAACTCATCATTCCACAAACCTACTAAAGTCCACCTTAATTTACAGTTGATTCTTTGCAGATTAGCAAACTGCACACAGAGGTGTCTTAGACCAAAGGTTCCTTCCTTTATCTTTGCTATACATACATGTGTTAATTAGGTTGTCTCCCTTCTTTTTCTGTTGAGGCTTTTAAAGGTTGACCTTGCTATCTTTGTACAGCAGTTCCCAATTTCTTCCTCCCAGATTTGCTCGTGGAGCTCTTCCAGAACTTACTTCTTATCCCTCCCATTTACACACATTATCTGTGTCTTCCAGTCTTCCAGAAGAAGATGAATTAATAAATAGATCTGCTCAGGAATTTTTAGCTAAATGTTTCACTGGAAAATTCTAGTTGGATCTTAATCACTTAATTCAAAATATCTTGGGTTCAACAAAAAACTTAATTGAATTCAAATGAATTCACATTAAAAAAAAGAAAAAGAGTTTCCCAAACAACAGCAGAATCTGCTATACAGCCAATTGCATCAAAAACTTTTAACTACAGCACAAGCATCCTTTTGAGTGTAGATGTTAAAAATAAATTTCTCATTACCTTCTACCAGCAAGGTCCTATACAGACCAGTTTTGCTATACAACATCCCTGTAGTTTTATATCACTTTCCTTAAATATCTTGTCTGAGACCACTTTCTTTTGTTTTTTGTTAATCTCACTCTTAAATTATATCCCCCTAATCAAGGTAAATACCAATGCTATTGAGATTTCAGTGGTGCGTGATTATGGTCTACAAAATTACTGATCCAGAAAATCTCCTTTGGAGCATCAAAGCACCCTTCTTTCCTTTTATAAATTGCTGACAATGGAGCAGCCAACCAGTCACAGGGATTTCATCCAGAGCCTTTAAACAACTTGTGGTTTAGTCTCTAGCCTGTCTGCTCAGGCACTCTTCCCAAATTCATCATGTAAATCTCCCTCTTCAGAAATAATGGAGATAGGCCAAGGACAAAATGTTGGTCAATAAACTTTAGCTAATGCAGTTATATCAGAAAAAGACCAATAATACAATTCAGTGTTGTGATGTTAAACCAAGCCTCAATAGCAAAGCTTCTACAGTAAGCTGAACAAAAATTAATTCTAAACACCTCATAGCAGAAGTATATACTACCTTGTGTCAGAGATGCACACTCTTCTCTCCTACTCATACTACCTGACCTTTACTCAGCTCCAGAGTTTGCTGTATTTCAGTGATGCCAAGTGTAAGCCATAAGCTGGTAAGCCATAAGCTCCTGTAAAAAATGTAAAATCTGACAGCCTTTCAATGCCAGTTCCTTTAATGGATGAGATCATTATTTTTTCCTCTGTGCAGAAGCTTTTTGTAGCATTTCACGGAATCACAGAATCACGGAATTTTTTAGAGTTGGAAGGGACCTCTAGAGATCATCTACTTCATGTTTTAATTGTTAGGAGTCGCACCATGTCAATTTTGATCAACTCAAAAAGTTGAACAGGAATATTTATTTCTCTGCAGAACTGAAGTGACCCAAAAGACAGGGGAAAAAACCCAACATTCCCTGATTAATTCACTCATATAACTGTATACTTAAGTCTTATAATGATAGGGAAAGAGTTTACAGACTGATTTGTCAGCTGCAAAAAGCTTTTATTAGGTAAAAGGCAGCTTTAGGGCTAGCCATACTGCTACTCTGAATTCCACCAGCTTGTTTTGGTCCTATGGACCAATTACTCCAGCATACCTAGCCTGAGCCAATACCAGATTCACCCCGCTCAAGGATTTTTCTGCAAAAGGGAGTTCATGGCTGTCATTTGAGACATTCTTCCAACTGCCCTGTACCACCTGGAAAACAACAAAGTAGCTGAGCACTGGGGTCTAAAAATATTAAAGGTCACTGATCTATGAAAAAATCCTGTTGGGTTTAGGGACAAATACAGCCCTTAATGCCTAAGCAAATCAGTGTACAGACATATAAAAAGGATGGAAATACTTCCTCTCTAGCTGAAGGGCTACTATACAAGCAACTCTGGGCAAGCACCATCTTCCTATTCTGTGTTTTCCTTAGGACTAGGAGGAGGTACAGGGAAAAGCAGCCTCAGGCTCCAAGGCACCTTGGTAAAAGAAACAAAAAAATCTCGAGGATGTCATTTACTGGCCACATAGATAAAACAACTAAACAAGGGTACAATGAAGAGCTAGATTTACCCCCTAAAAACGTAATTTCAACAGCACTGCATCGAATGCCTTTGACTTAGTCTTCAGCTCATGCTGACTTGACATCTGTCCCCGTTTTCTTCTCTTCAGACAATTCTGTAATGGCCTTCAGCTCAGCTTCAGAGAACTTAGGGGTCAGTGCCACGCTGTCATAATCAAATTCTTCATCAAGTGAGAATGGCTGAACATCATCCCCAAGTAGCTGTAATGAGGAAAAACAGATACATAAATAATATTGCTGCAAGCAATGATAAGGAAGCTCAAAATATAAACTTCTAATTAATATTTAATTAAACTCCTTTTTCTGACTCTAGCGCTCTCAGCTGATTAAGCTCTTTTTAAGTAAAAGAATAAATTCAATTATTCAATTTGACCTAATTTAAGCCATTTAATGTGCCCTGTTTGTACTGTATCTGAATTAATATCATTAGCTAATTTTGCTCAAGGCAAGGAATCTAAAACCCTCCCTTGCACACATCTATTACATTCCTGCCACTTGTAGCAGCAGGGCTATGAGGATATGGACAAGTTATGTACAGCTATGTTAAATTTCAAAGACAGATTCCATAACCTTAAAATTTGGGCTAGTATCACATAAAGCTTCAGTGTACATGCATCTGATACCAATGTAACACACATCTCAGAATAGTTTCAGCAAAGGAAATGCCTGGAATGAACAAAATGACACATAATCAATTTCCAGACTCTAATAATTTCTTTTCACCATCTCACAGATACGCAGTTGGCTGGTTTGTATTTCTTGCATGATGAACATAGAGTCTTAATGCATTTGCCAATATTTCCTTCGTTGACATAGTGTACAGCATTTCTGTATTGCTTCTCATTGAAATATCTTAGAATAAATGCTCTGCCTATAAAATAAAATAATGAAAACAAAGAACTATGGTAGGCTGCACACTGATAAGGAACTGCAGGGGGCCATGACACAAAAGGTTTATGGTAAGCAGCTACATAAAATTAATTACAGAGCTACACAGGAGACACATCTTCACTGCCCAAACTGTACAGGAATGCTCCCTATCCTTTGAGAAGTTAATATAAAATGTCTAGAAATTTCAACCATGACAAATAGCACAACTCCTCAAGGGCTCTGTGTTTCAAAGATTTAAGTACTTCAGTACTAAATCAGCAAAACATTTAAACACATGCTTACTTTTTCAAACTTTTGATGAATCCTCAATGAAACCAATGACTACTGATGTATTTGAAGTAAGAATATACCTATTTGTTTTGCTGAAAGCGAGGAAGAACACTCAGCATATTATGGCCACTGCTCAGTTTAGAGGGCACAGTATCCCACACAACTTCTGGTAACATTTTATAAGAAACTGTATTGACACAGTTAATGCTATCTAATAAGTAAGAGAAGTGGTAGCTGGATTCCTCTCCAGTGGCTGGGCAGCTGACAGACATGGCAGCAAGTATCTTGCAAGGATCTACATCCTTCATTAAGAACTGTAATATTGCCTAAATATTTTTGCTGCTTTTGTATAATTTTATTAATCATCTGTATTGCTTAATGTTCTAGGGCCTGGCTTCAATGCATGCTGGAGCATATAAATCATCCTAGTTACAGACCTGTAGACCATGGGCATTTATGAATGAGAAAAGCAAACTCTGTAGATAGAGCTGGTCTAGAAAACAGTATTCATTTTGCATGCAAAGATTATCTTGCTTATGCACATAGACTATCCCAGGTAAACCATCATTAACTTTTATAAATAGCACATTCAAGAAATGTGTACCTGAGACAAAGCCTGCACACAAGCTCTTTTCTCATTAAGGCTAAGGTGAACTCCTTGACCTCCTCACCATATTCATGTCCAGTATCTTTTCCACAGGCAAAGCCTCCTAAAATTCCATGCCAGTAAGGGTACCAGCAACTGGGTAACAACTGGTACCTGCAACCGGGGTTCATTAGTATCTGTCTTTCCTTTGCAGAAATACAAAAGACTCCTCTAAAATATGATGCAAGGTGCAAGTATTTTTCAGTTAGTTTCAGTTAGTTGTAACAATATTTGTTACCACATCTATAGATAACTAAGCTACGAAGAGTTTAAATTACAGTAAGCTTTCATAGGGATTCTACAAAAACAAATCTATTCTTCCTCTGCCAACATAGTTATGGACAGTATACACACATTCACTATGCCCTTGTGTCAACCTTCATGTCATTCCAGGAACATTTTATGCATGTGCAGAGAAATACTGGAAAAACTTTTGTTTAAAACTTCAACCCCAAAATGTCAACTGAAATTAGATGCCAAAGTAGAACATACCCAACTTCACTGTTAACAATTTTTCTGTTACCCACTCATTGCATATTTGAAGAGTTTATTCACATTGCATATTTATCTGTGTGCTTCATCTCTCAAAGTACTAGGGATTCCTTTTTGCTTCTTCTCCCAAGAAGCCATTCACTTCAACCTTCCACGCAGACGAGTAATCTAAAATTTTCATACTGCAAACTGCAATTTTTATCTATTTCAAAAGGAAGACATTTTGCAATAGAACACTGACTCCTCTGAGCTGATCAAGTTATTATCTTGTTATTTTTGCCTAAGGAGCTGAGAGAAATATGTGAATTTCAGGTGTCTAATTTAACATCTAATTGAAATCTTTTGAGAGCTCTCTGGGAATAGAATTTTGCTCTATTAGAAAACTGCCAGTTTGCCTAAGAATGCTCCTGTGATTTACTCTCTGAAGAAAAAATCATTTTCATTTACAGTTCCTGCATGTCCAAATTAAAGGGGAAAAGAATGTAATGCTCATATTAATAACTGAAGTATTTTGCTAGAGGCTGTTTTACAAAGTCATGTTGTAAATAAAATACCTTAAAGTTGAGACTTTCAAAAGTCTATTAATAATTGGCAACTCAGTTCTTTTTATTAATCTGTGTGGAGTTACAGTTAACTGAACAGCTTGTCTCTGTCCTTCTAACACCTTTATTTCTGTGTAATTATGGCACTCAATGATTCACTTGTTCAAATTAGGTAAAGGATGCACATACACTCAACAATGATTTCATTGTATACTCAAGGGAAAATTTACTAGTTCAATAACAATAAGCAAAAAAGGGGACGGGGGGAGATGCATGTATGCCATTATCTCATATAAGCTTAATATATACTGGGGTACTTGGGAGAAAAAAAAAAGTTTGTCTTGAGCTTGGGGCACTGGATTGGGAGTCAATAAATCTTGACCAGTTTTCCTCTTACACTTCATCATTCTGGACAAGTCACTCAATCTCTGTGTCTTTACTGGTCTCTGTAACTCTTCCATCTTATTTCACTTAATCAATCCTGTCCTTAAGTTCTTTCTTGTTCTTGTTGCATTTATGCACAGCACTTAGCAGAAACAAACCTCAGTTGATGCCTGTCAGTAAAACCTTAAACCAAATGAACTCAGTGGAAGCTGTATTTTAGGTTATAGATGTTGCCATTCCACAGATAAGATAAAATGATAGGCATGGTAAATACTTTTCTGAATACTCAAAGACAAACAATGGAGAACAGAAGGGGAAAATTCATCTTTCCTAATCCCAGCCATATAAAAATTAGGCTTCTAGATTAGGGTAGTCAATTAGCCAAAAAAGACCAAGCCTGAGAGTCAGGCTGTGGATGGAGATATATTACATCTTAGGACAAATGCCTACAGCAAGTGGGATGAATTCCTTTCTGGAGGTGCTTATCTCCCCCTCTTGATGACAGAAGGACTAAATTAGACTAAATTTAAAGCTGAAGTTAGGTGAGATGAACCTTACTTTGAATGAGTGTTTATAGTAAGTGGGTGGAAAATACGCATTCAACTGCACTCATACATATAGGGGGTGGGGGGATAAGAACAAGTAGGAAGCAGACGTTAAGACATACTGTTAATTAAAAAACTATGATGTCGTTTATGAAAGAAAGTATTTAGTAGAAATAAAGGAGAGAATAAGTATCTGGGCAGGGAAGGTAAATGTTCTATGATAATGTACTTCAACCATGGAGGGAATGCAGTTTCAATTTGCAGTGGCCTGTGGGAGGTCATGTGTGCTGCAGTCGATGCTGAAATCCAGGAATATATTTATGCCTAAAACCTAGGAAGAAAGATGAAGCAACATTGGTGGACAACACAAATAATTTGCTGTGTCATTCATTAAGTCTCTTCCCAACAGCTTCTGACAGAAAAACATTTTCAAGGAGACAAGTTGTTCTTTAACAATTAGCCAATTTATATGTTGGGTCTTGGCAGAGCTTCTTTATTTAAACTTTCCCTGGCAATACATTCAGAGATATACACCCTCCCCTAAAGTCCTTCACAAATACGTCATAGATATTTGACATCCTACATAGCAGTATTAAGCTTGCTTATTTTTCATAGGGAATAGTTTTCCATTCGCTATGAAAACCAACTAGGCAGTCACATTCTGTTGCCCTTCCCTAACAGATTTGTTTTGATGGGCAGAGAACAGTCTCATTTCAAAGCAGGGATGTCTCCAAGAGGGCAGACTTTGGCCTGTTTAGGAGCCTGGTTGACAGACTCCCTTGGGAGGCAGTCTGAAGATCAAAGGAGTTCAGGAAGGCTGGACATTCTTCAAGAAAGAAATCTTAGAGGTGCAGGAGCAGGCCATCCCTATGTGCTGAAAGATGAGCCGGCAGGGAAAAAGACCAGCCTGGCTGAACAGAGAGCTTTGGCTGGAACTTAGGGCGGCTACTGCAGTAAAAGACAATAAAACATATTTCTATAAATACATTAACAACAAAAGGCAGGCTAAGGAGAATCTCCATTTTTTATTGGATGCAGGGGGAAACATAGTGACAAAGGATGAGGAAAAGGCTGAGGTACTTAATGCCGCCTTTGCCTCAGTCTTTAGTAGTAAGACCAGTTGTTCCCTAAGTACCCAGCCCCTTGAGCTAGTAGACAGGGATGGGGAACAGAATAGAGCCCCCATAATCCAAGGCAAAATGGTTAGCTACACCACTTAGACATACACAAGTCTATTGGGCCAAGGGTACTGAGGGAGCTGGCAGAAGTGCTCACCAAGCCACTTTCCATCATTTCTCAGCAGTCCTGGCTAACCGCGGAGGTCCCAGTTGACTGGAGGTTAGC